>CM052196.1:9412940-9614363 GCA_028455805.1 Lasioglossum figueresi | reverse complement strand
TTTTTTTTTCTTATGCTGGTACACTCGTCCCGATCATATGTTCACAGTTTCAGCTATATAGCATGTTTTGTTTGTTTGTGAGAAGCATAACGGTTAGAAGTGTTTTGCGTGTTCGGCGAAGTTTGTTCCGAAACTGCTTAATTTTCACCGGAAGAAACGTCGCATGAGCATCGCTCAGGAGCTGTTGAACGACGTCAACGATGATCCTGATTTGCTCAAAAGGGTCATACCTGGTGGCGAACCATGAGTACATGGTTATGACGTCGAAACCAAAGTCCAATCGTCCTGATGGAAGTCCCCAGAAGAGCCAATACCGAAAAAAGCACGCCAGGTTCGATCAAATGTCAAGGATTTGCTCACTGCTTTCTTCGATTATCATGGCGTAGCGCATCAGGAGTTCTTACCACAAGGTCGTACTGTTAATAAGGAGTATTACCTTGAAGTTATGCGCCGTTTGCGTGAAGCAATACGAAAAAAACGCCTGGAATTTTGGAAACACAATTCATGGATTTTGCATCACGATAATGCACCTGCTCGCGCATCGTTGCTTGCGAGTAATTTTTTGGCCAGAAACAACACCACGATCATGCCTCAGCCACCATATTCACCGGATTTGGCTCCCTGCGACTTTTTCCTGTTCCCAAAACTAAAGAGACCCATGGAAGGACGGAGATTTGTAACGATCGAGGAGATAAAGACTGCATCGCTGGAAGAGCTCAAAGCTATACCAAAAAGTGCTTATCAGAAGTGCTTCGAGGATTGGAAAAAGCACTGGCACAAGTGTATTACGTCTGAGGGGGATTACTTTGAAGGGGACAACATAAATATTCATGAATAAATAAATATTTTTTGATCAAAATAAAAAGTCACCTTACTTTTTGATCACACCTCGTACATCCGTTTTTATAACGTGAAATACACTGTGCAACAGCAGTTTTCATTGTGAACTAACAAGTCACCCTCAATAACGTCATCAAACAGTTTCATTGTAAGATTTCAATGTAAAAGAACATTTCTATACTTTCTTTTGGTACAGCACGATTATTGAAAATCCTATGAATAGGCTTCCGGTAGGTAAAGTGTTAACAAGACACAATTTGGATAATTTATTCGTTTAATTGGCGATAAAGTAGAACCTCGATTATCCGAACCGATTAGCCGGACACGAATACTCGTATACGAGAATTTGACTACCTCGCAGCATGAATAAATTTGATTTAATCGGCTCGTTTACGTTCGAGACGTGTAAACATTATTTATATTTAATGGTTAAAATATAAAAGTCGGAATCGATACACCTGCGAACGTGACAATCGCGGCGTATATGCGATCTGCATTGACATTTCCTGCCGGGCTTCGAAACACGTGCGCATACATATAATGTGGACATTTCAGAACAGAATGATTTCAATGCGCGTGTTCATATTTCGACAGAATGGGAAAATGTAGCGAAAAGACAAAGTGTCCTAGATTAAAAATCCGATAGGGCAGGCACCCCTGCATTGGTTTCGAATCAAACGAACAAATTGGAATTTCTACTAGTTTTTGTTACATGATAATTGAACAATTTCGAATTCTTCGGTTGCTTGTTCTGTTTGCTTCCTGTCGATTGTTATTAACAAGAATCCCAGTCATCTTCAAAGGTATGGGCTACCATTGACCCGATTCATAAAGCAGGATCGTATACAAAATTTAGAGCTGACATGTGCCACGGTTCCGAAGTCAAAACGACCCCATGAGCCTACTACGATTTACGGAAGGATGAGTTCGAAACGACGTCACGGTCCATGTGTGAAATATCGTCGTCCCTTGTCGCCATGGAAGCACCGTGATCAGAAAAGGGTGCAGTTCGAGTGAGGTATGGAGAACGAGGACACGCAAACAAATACACAGCCAAGAAACAACTTGATTCTCTTACAGTATTATCTCTGTAACCGTCGCGAAGGTCTCTACCGTAACTGTGAAAATGTCAGCTCCACTCCCTTGGAACCAGTCAAGCGGTAAACACGCTCGACGACCGAGCGAGGGGTCGAGTGTCGGTGAGACTCATACTATTGCAGCTCGGCAGACGATGCGACAGTTACGGAGATGTTCTGTAAACGCTGTTGTCTCCTGATCCGTCCATGTAATCGAGGTTCTACTATTTATCCATCGAAGTATATAAAATTTAAAGTTTTATGTCCCAATGTGTGTATCAATGTCTAGATTGTCCACCAATTTCAAAGGAATATTATTTTACGATATGTACACTGCTGTGCGCAAGAAGGAAGCACCCGGCCATATATAACCCCTTGCCGTATCATTTTCTTTACAGTTACAGTGATAAAAAACGTCTTTATCCCCGAAATTGTTGTAGAAGGGAACAGAAAATTTAGATTTTTTGTATGGCTACATTTATTTTAATGCTAAAGTATTGTCGAGTATTTATTTCATCTAAAAAGAAACGCGTAACATTCATATTTGTTCGACTTTGTTAACATCTTTATGACGAGTCTGACTCGTTAAAATACGGCAACGGGTTAATGGAAAAGCGTAAAAAATCAAATAAGAACATAGCAAGTTTTGGAAAAGGATTGTTGCTGTTTAATTGAACAGTTCTGAGAATATGTATGTGTTATTGCGGATTATCTAATACTTTAAATGCAATAAATCAATCATTGTACAATACAATTTCAACGTAAAGATATTGTTTGTCACTGTATTTTATAATTATACCGTGCTTATTTCTTTTGCAGAGTAGCGTATAACATGTATTCAAATATCAGATCAAAGACCGTTCCTAATTGCAATTGAAATGATACAACAATTCGCGAGAAAATCCTTTTATTATTCGGATAAAATGGAACGTATTTATTACACACAGTGTGTAATTGTTTCCGCAAGATAACGTTTTGTCGGAATAATTATATTCGGTGTCCGGTATTAAAGTAACGCCGAAACCCAGCAAAAATTGCTTGTAAATGTAAACGATTCGGCCGCTGTGTGTGCGTTATCGTTCTGAAATTAGTGGATCTCCGATAACCCAGTTTTCAGCATGCGAGGATTAGTCTTTTCATTCTGCTAGAAATAATTATTAAAGCACACCGTTCAATTTCCCCGTTAAAGCGGTGCGCCTTGCGCGCCAAATTTCGTACGGCACATTTTTCAGAAAAACAGGGTTGCGCGCGGAAAATAAATAACGAAGGTATATTTAATGTAACAAATGGTGTGGCCCCGTGAAAAAGAAATAAAAATAGCTCAACGGTTACGGTTTTTCGATTGCCAATACCTAATGATTTATGGTGATAAATAGACTACGGATTTTATGCATTTATAACAAAAGCGAATTGGAGCAATTTCAAACAACGGAAAGATTAAAAATCTACTGTTCTTTATCTTCCATGAAAGTCCGCAGTCTATTGATGTATTCTACGCTTCCGTTATTGCAAGAGTCTGCCAAACATTCTCGAATACGTTAACAGTTTTCACTGCCATGTCAATTATTTGCATATAAATCAGAATTTTGGAAGCGCTGTGGAACTGGTCCAATATCAAAATCCAAAAAATTGGGAAAACTATTGCTCGTACATTCTGGCAGATAGGGTCTGGCTGAACGAAATTATTTTTCTATGTTTTTCAACTTCAAATTCAAGTGGAAAAGATGTGACATTTTTAAATGTAGTCGCCAGTTATTTGACCAAAGACAAAGAAATAATAGTAGTTAATTAAAAGGATTTTTGAAACGATTTTTTAAAACTTAACTATTTTATAATATAAGTTTTTTCGTATCGAGTGAGCTACAAACAATATAGACTGCACAGGCAATTACACGTGTTATACTTCTTATTCGCAACTTAAATTTCGTTCCAGCTAGTACGCCCTCTTTGAAACACTGTGTGCTGGAAAACAATTCTGCACTGTAATTATTAAAATTATCCTCCTCTAGGGACGGGCCGCATTACCTTTTTAATTACGTCTTTTAATTATTCTTAATTGCTGTAATATACCCAAACATCCATAAAACGTCTAAATCTTCAACCAAAAACGCTTTAAACACTAAAATTGCTATACTCAATAAAATACATATGTTTATTAAAGTATTAAACATCAAAAAAAATTGTCATACAATAAGAAATTAATTTTTTAGGATGAAAAATTTTCCTCATATTTTCCGGAACATTAGCAAAATGTAAAGAAATTTTTACGAATCTCTATTGTGTCGATTCGTTGTTAAAATTTCTGAAAAGTTCTTTTCCAAAGTAACGAGAACCCTGAGGAAAATTTCAAGCGCTGCTTTCGCGATAGTTTAGAGTATGCAGCGAACTTTCTGGGATTATAGAAGCTTCCATTAAAAAGCATAAGCAAAGGCAGGGTTTATTCCCCGTGTACTAGGTTACGCGAGTTTCTGCAAAGATCTAATTTATTGGGGAGTGCAGAAAAAAGTGTGCAATTTAGATACGTAGAAGAAAGTGGTGTGTTATTACTAGACAGCGGACCTTCGTGGGAAATAAAAATTTTCTACCTGAACTGCAACAATCTACATTTTTAATATGTTTAATAGGTTGAAAATAGTAGAACAGTATTTTATAATTCTTCTAATATTTTTCCTGTTTTAAATTACACCTATCCATTTTTGCCATAGATGCAAGAACGTTCGATGTCTAAGTATTTCTTCGGGGATGAGAACTCTCGTAATGGGTTCCAATCGGTTTATACGAATGCGTGAATTCTTCGGCAAAGCAAACATTGGGTAGACTGTCCGCAGTTAGGAAAGAGTAGCAATAAGAAAGAAATCAGAACTTGGATGCCGCACGTTCTCATAAAGCACAATGGCCGGAATCGCATGATAGCATACACTCAGCGTCAAAAATGACAGAGACACTGGATTTGCCGCGTCTCTCGAAACCAATAATGTGAATGAAAGTTTCGTATGCAAGCTGGTCCACCTAAATGAAGCCTGAATATAATAGCCCATCTGATATAAAAATTTCGGCACCGAAATGTTACTTATATCGTGTAGAGATGCTATTCTTTCAACTCTCAAGTCTTAAATAAACCGATTTTTCAAATGATTTTTTAATGAATCTTTCACTGACATATTTGTGACACTTTTCTGGTTAAAATGAGCCCAAACACGACACAATTTGGATCATGCTTACTCGTTTAATTCGTGATATAGTAGGGCCTCGATTATCCGAACTAGCCATGGAACTGACGAGTGTTCAGATTAAAATAATTTGTATAACGGATCGTATAAGTTAGACTATTTATTAATTGAATAAAAAAGAATCTATACATCAACAGTTCGGACAATCGAGGTTGTACTAAATTCTCTGATTAAACGCGCAAATGTGCATCGAATTTCGTCACGTGTGGACTCATTTTAATCAGCAAAATACAACAAATATGCCAGTAAACGTTTCATGAAGAAATGATTAAAAACAAATGTTTATTAATGTATGTACAAAATCATGATTTCAAGAAATGCGAAAAATTCGAAGATATTCTATAATCTTGCCGCGGAGTGTACCTCGTACGAAAACCGTTGTCCACAATGAGTCCCAACTCGGGATAAGAAGTTATTGTTGCTCGAGAATTCGGAACGACAGCTAGACTAAAGTGAACCGGAAAGACTGGCAAAAGCAGGAGAACCTTTTCGGTTCAGAAGTCAATGACATATGGAGGAATTTTTTGTAACAGACGAATAACAAGATTTACGGAAATGGCATTATGGAGGTGCTTCATAAATGGAAAAAACTTGTTGAAGAAGATGAGTGCTGCACTTCCCCTCGTAAAAGGGGATATGAAGAAAGAAGAACGTGAAGCACAATTGCGTGCATAAAACAGTACGAACTGTCCGAGCTTAATTACAGCACAGTCTTCCGGCACATTTATACTGAAATTTATTGCACACCGTTGATAAACAACTATTGAAGAGTAGACTTCTCCGAACTTGAATTTTATTGCACATAAATATACTGCAATTGTTTACTAAGCAGTTTATTATTTGTTTAAAATGCAAATGCTGCTCTGTTACTTAATACAATTAAAAATGAATTGAACCAGTACCTTGCATGCGATGTAGATTGTTATATAAAATTTGTGAAACTGTGTCATAGTGAAACAGCGTAATAATTTATATACATACATATAATTACTCGTTTTATGTCCAAGTATTCATAAAAAAAGGGTGGTTTGTAAAAAAAGAACCGATTATGCGAAGATAGTGCTACCCACATTTTAAAAACCCTTGATGTACCGTGGGAAAAAGAGTACTTAACCGTAAGCCGATTCAGTATTCAAAATGACAAATAAAGGAACAACGAAAGAGCAATTTCATGTAAAATTTATAAAAGGGTTGGTCGTTAAGTAACGTGCACAGGACGATACATCCTTTTGTACGCAACAAATAATTTAGCGACCCCTCTCGAGTGAGCGTTCTGCGCTAGAAGCAATCCTTTGGAATCTTTTCTTTTGAGAATTAAATGTACCTGCTTGAACGTGTATATCTACTTGATTTTTTTTTAAATATTTGTAGATACTTTTATTATTAAGAAAGATGTGAATTTTATTCACCGTTCACGAAAAAATTTCACATTTCTTCTTGATATTCTTTTTTACCATATCAATCTTTAGAAAGTATTTAAATAAAATTTTTCTGATCAGACGAATGCTCAGTGCATTATTTGCATGAATAGATTTGTATGAAAAATACAAATGGAAACGATTTTTCGAGATTGTTGCACGTGTGCTATTGAGAGAAATATAATTAGTTCAAGCCGAGAAAATACTCGCAGTGGTTTCTCTCTTGAAATATGCAATTCATTCTTTTGTTTTCAGAAAAAGTTGATTGCAGATGAAAAACTAGAAACCGGGAAGTAAAAGCGTTTCTAATTAACGGGTTCATTCATTTTTGGTTATCTTAGCGTGGCACCAACTACAATTAACCCATTTAGACCAGAAACTAGTTCAGGCTGAATTCTATGGAATTTTCGTTATGAATATAATTAAGAACTGTGTTTGTGTATCCAGTCTTCGACAAATTCCAATAATGAACTATTTTTCTAGTATTGTTTAAACCTACTTCTTGACGTCAAATTAAATCGATAATATGAAACTTGACAGAGTAGATCAGTAAATTTTTTTATTTACACTAAACCTACCGATCATCAAAAGCGACTAATGTGTATGGTATTATAAAAATAACAAGATTAAATTTATTTAGATTCTGTGTGATTTTTACTATAATATATAGTCAAAAAATGTATTCAGTCAATTCCCATGAAAAAAACCTTTACAATCTCAATAATTGTCGAATAAAAAATCTAAAATGGGTCATTTGACACCTCGTGGCAGGTTTAGTGTTAATAAAGTGTTAGCAGTATAGGTCTAAATGGATTAAGAAGAATATAAATAATTGTCTCCTGTAATAAATATCTATATTGATTAGTAGGACAAGATTAGATAGAAAGGTGTAAATTGGGGAAAATGAAATTGGACTCACCAAATGTATCTGATGGATTTCATTTTGAGAGCTGTCGAATTCTCCTTGCACTTGTAAGCCAGCACTTGCTTCACGCTGCTCACGTCCACTGTTGGAAACCTCGATGTCACGTAGGCTTTAAAATTCCAATAAAACATGCACCGAGTGAGCAAATAAAAAAACATTCTGTCGCAATGACGCACTATGACCAATTTTAACTGGCCAGTACATTTGGCAAAACGAATGTTTATGTGTCAGTTTAACGCTAAACCTGCAGAACCTGACGATCGTATTCTTATCCATATTAAACTTTATACAAATATATTCATATTTATGGAGACATCGGTAAGAGTTATTTATTTTACAATACATGTAAATTCAATTGTCTCACTTAGGAACACTTACTGAACTAAACAAGGAGAAACGTGAGTGCTCGAATAACAATTACTTATCAATAGACAGCGGATTTTATGCATTTATGGCAAAAATGAGTAGATGTAATTTAAAGCACTAAAATCGTAAAAATATAGTTTTCAACCTATTAAACATATTTTCAATGAAAATAAATTTCTATTTCACTCCACTCTGTTACAGTGCAGGTAGAGAATGTTTATTTTGCATAAAGATCCGCTGTCTACTTATTAATAATGCTAGAATCAATCTTCACTCATTTTTGCAATAAATAGTATTGCATATGAACGGTAACCAAATTTTTTAGTATTTTAGAAAATTCTTGTCCGCAAAGAGGTAAGATTATAAAGATGCATTTATAAATATTTCAATATTTTCCCGAAATTGTCGAGTATTTTGGAACTGGTCTCGGCTCGCATCGAGTTCTCGTTGTCCGATAGAATGGGTTTCGTGGTTGATTGTTCTTGGCAGAGAACATAATGCACTGGGTTTGTTGTGTTCCGAATGTAATCATGTAGATACAGTTACAGTTTGGTCAGTTACTAGTCTTTCAATTATCGCGTGTCTGTTCAATACAACTGCGACGTGATTTGCACGGATACACAACAATAGTATGTATTTTCGTATTTTTTATTCTACGATAAATTAAAATTTATTCTACGACAATTTCTTATTCTTCGTATCTCAGATGAATTTTCACTTTGAAGTCGCAATTTATTTTTGTTTTTGTTGCCGTTTATTATTTTATTGGCATATTTTGTACCTGATATTGTTATTAAGAATTTTGAATTTTCAATCTAACTGTACATCGAATATTGACGTAACAGCGATTTGACACAGTAAAACTACGTTTTCATTTTCAAGCTATTGTCTTATCTTTTATTAAATGTAGACGAGATAGATTGTCCTTTGTGACAACAACGTACTATTTCATGCGATCTAACACGATTTATGTGTTCAAGCTTGTATCTCCGTTATCTGAATATTTTACTGATGAAAAGCAAGGAATTTTTTACAATATTTAATAATCTGCTTACGTTCACGTTTATAACTGTAGGTTCTCTGAGAATTTGCTACCTATAAAGACGATTTTACAATATTTAATACGTAAAAGGCATTGAAGAGTAGAAATAAATGGCATTCGATGGCACTCAAAGGCTGAACAGGTCATCACTATAATTAATTATTAGGCATACACAAATCAATTTAGCTCGTCTATATAGGGCAATCAAATATAACTCTGTTCCAAATATAAATATAGTGATCAAATTGCTAAGGCGACTGTAACACAACTATATTTCTAATTTAGTTGTAGTATTTTTCAATATACAGGGTGTCCAGAAAAAGTGTATACACTCTTTAACAGTTGATAATTCACATAAAAGAACAATAAGAATGTTGCAAGAGTTTAATTCAATTGTTCCAGTGTATTTGGTCCAATCACTGACTATAGTTACTGATGATCTTAGAGTTCAGGAATGCCAACTATAATGTGTAAAAGCTATTAATAATGAACCTAAGCTCAATCTGGATAACAATCGTAGAAGATGAGATACAGTTACGGTCCATGATGACAAGGTCCAAAGGACTTCTTGCGCAAAATCGTCACCAGCGATGCAAAATGAGATAATAAGGAAGGCATTACCGTGCATTTATTGCGATATTAAGGGCGTCGTAAATCATGGGTTGCTATAATCTTGTCAGACTGTTACTTGGGGCCGTTATCAACAACACCTGACTCGTTTCAGTGGCGAAATTAAGTGGAAAAATCTAGATTGTTACAGGTCACCCTTCGGCATCACCAAATTCTGCGTTTGTTTATTGTAAAAAACTTTATTTCTTCAACTGTTACTTTGTGTATCTCTTACTAACAAATTCGCGACATTTTCCTGATTAAAATGAGTCCAAACACGACATACTTCGAAGCACATTTACTTGCTTAATTCACGAGAAAAAGTGGAACCTCGATTATCCGAACCGGCGTCTAAATTCTCAATTATCAGAATGATGAACAGTTCAATCCAATGTGATCCGTATAATTTAGTACAAGGTAACTGTACCTACTATTATCCGAACAAGCATGACCATCGCCGTTCGGATAATCGAGACTGTACTGAATCGTGAATTAAACGAGCAAGCGTGCTACTAAGTATATCGTGTTTGGACTCATTTTAATCGAAAAAATGTCGTAAATATGTCGCTAAGAGTTCCATAAAAAAATAGTTAGAAATAACAAAGAGTCATACAATTATTCGTGCGAGCAATCCTTTGAACGTATGGTAAACGGACGGTGTCCGTTCTTTCGGAACAATTCGCGCGACTACAATGAAAATATTATTTAACTTCCGTACGGCCAATTTTATTCAATCGCACAGAGTGCAGTTTTCAATCCAAACGTTGTTGGAAGTACTTCGGAGATTTTTAAAAAATGTAGCGGCACCGGAATCGCCGAACGAGAGAGAACGGGATTGTTGCACAGACAATACGTTTAACAGAATTCAATTATTTGTTTCGTGTAGCATTTTGTGTTGCAAAATACCTGCACAGCCGACGGATGCTAGATTTTTCCTGAAGAGAGCACAACACGATTTTATAAACTGGAATCCACGATTCGCGAACGACCTATTTTCGGTCGAACTAAATATTTAGACTTCAGCCAGAGTAGTCACCGCTTTATTCTCGGATATCCTGCGCTTACCGTGTGTTTCTTGATTCGCGAATTTAACGTGCCTTTCCTATGCTTTCGCCTCACCTCGTTTGCATCGATTGTTCCGCGAATTGTGCGAGATTCCGATGCCTCCGGCCATTCCACAAACAATGAAAGCGGGCTCATTTTTAATAGGCTATGACGAGCTTGAAATTTCGGAAAAATGTCCTTGAGAAAATTTGTTTGCCATTAGGTTTACTTCAACGAATGAAATATTTGATTGCAACTTGCAACGCCTACAAAATTTTTAACAAACTAATATTTCATTTATGTTTGCTACGAGCTACACCAGCAACGTATATTTCATGGAATGGCTCTTTCCGCATATATTATGCTAGTCATCAATAGTGTTCATCACACGACTGCTGTTACTCATTAGTATCGTATGAACTGGTCGTAAATACTATACGAAATTCTCTCAACCAAGTGTATCTGATTTCAAACCATTACACGTGCGTATACAAACATAGCGTTTTCAAAACACATTACTTCAATGATGAGTGCATAAACGTTGTGTTATAACGCGAAAATGTTACGACTATACTACGGCGCGTGAAAACACCGAAATTATTGAATTTACAGTGTATCGATCCGGTCGGTCTCGATCGGTTCAATCAATAAATCTTTTTCGCAATAAATGCACAATTTGTCATACACGTTTCAATTGCGCCACAGTTGTTTACTTACTTAATTGCAGTAATTGCCACAATTATTAAGATGATTGTTTAAATCTGCGTCTTAAACCTTATTTTTACTGACGTCACGTCGACTACGATTCAATAAATGTTTTCATACAGTGAAGATGCTCTGCGAAATTGTTGAGTACTGTTCTGTATTTTTAATCAAATTTTCGAACTATTTTCAGAACTGTCAAACGAAGAAGAAGCTCCTGGAACTGTTAATGAATTTCAGAATTCATAGAAATCACTCACCGCGGATTATAGAAGAGGGCTTCCGCTAAATTTGTGAGTAGATAAATGAGATCCAATTATAACTTTGTGACAGGTATACTGTGAATCAGATAATTCCAAATACGTTCAAAGAGAACAGAACAGTATTTATAAAGTATAACTTTCCACGAGAAGAAACCCAACGGATTTAAACTAGGTGGACTAGTTATCGAACAGTTCCACCACGTCCAATCGTGCGGATGAAAAAACCCCTGTCTAATTTCATCTGAAACACGAATGTCGTTTGCAGTCGAGCTGCTACGCGCGGCTGAAATTGCCTTTCTATTTTTCCGAATGTTGCTGTACCGATAATACATCATTCCATTGAAAAAGGAAACATCGATTTCAACAACGTGAAATCTTGTTAACGATCACTTTTCGTCTTAAGCGTTTCACTTTATTTATCATTGCTTATTCTTCCATCACTGTCATTCTTTCCAAAAGAATGAGCAATTTTTCTTACCTTCAAGTGTGAGGACATTTTCATCCTCCACATAGTTTTTGAAAAATTACATTTTTCATCACATTCAACACGTTCGTGACATTTCCCTGATTGAAACTTTGAAATTTGCCTGTATAATTCACTGTTCAGTGGAACCTCGATTATCCGAACCGACGACATCTGAATTCTTCATTACTCGAGTGATGAATAGTTCAATCTAAAACGATCCATACACTGCAAGAATTATTGTGAAAATTCGTAAATATTTTACTGATCGAGTTCGGATAATAGAGGTACTACTATATCGTGGATTAAATAAGTAAATATGGTTTAAACTGCGCCGTGTTTGGGCTCATTTTAACCAACAAAACGTGACGAACATGTTAAAAGTTACATTAAAAAATTAATCAGAAACGAAGAAGTTTCGTCACAAAATTAATATTGTGTCACAGTTGCACAATGTTTCATTCACTCGCTCTCTTCTTTTACCACTAAAAAGTTTCTTCGGATCTAATACATTGAACGACATCGTTTATTATCTGGTAAACTTAGTCGTTCCAATTCCTTGGAGAGACTCAGGTTGTTTGGTTAAATTTTGAAAAAGTTACTTTGCCGAGAAGAGTGTCCAAATGTTAGCTCTGGCCATTGCGGATATTGCTTTCCTGTTAGGTCTCTTATGCGGGCGCCATTGTTATATTCGCGCCATTTGCGTTTAGCTAGTTAGAGAATAAAAGCGTGGAGAGTCGAAATAGGTGAAAAACTTACATATGATGGCCTGCACTTTGGCCTTATCTAGCGCAGGTTTCACGGGTCTCTCGGTGGCGGTTCCGGCGCGGCTCCATCGTTGTCCAGTGACCGAGCAGGTGGCTAACTCGGTAGGACTGAACAAAATTGCCGCTAGACCACGAGTCAATTTTCTGTAATCGCTCCATTTCACAGCCCTCAGTTGTTCCTCGCAAACTGCTATCCCCTCTCCCAAATGCACCTAACGGTCAACCACAGAATTTCGTGAAAAATTTATAATAAAACCACCACGTGGAAACTAATAAATGTTTGTACTAAGAACCTGTATGTTTTATATTAACAACAACAAAACAAAATTGCGAGTTCAATCGCATTTTTATTAAATTTATTAGATTTATAAGACGTTTCTCAAACTATCATTTGCATTTCATATAATTTCAAGTGTAATCCATTGTAAAACTTTGCTTACATAAACATAATAAAATATTACAATTTCGAAATCTCCAGAGGAACACTTTTTATTTATAATATTAAATGAAGTAAATTTACGTTATATGTATAGAAAAAACGTAATATAATTGTAAATTTACGTTACATGCAGATATATTTTTATGCAAGCTAATTGAGCTATTTAAAAAGAGGAACTAATTCACTCTAGATTAAAAAACCACGATCTTAAAAATCCACGTAAATGAAGTTAAAATCATGACCGTGATCGTGATTGTGCGATCACTGTGATAAATCAGGTCAGTGATATTGCACGCCATCACTAGTTGGAACATTCGTCGGAGCTAATTTGTTGCATAGACATCATTCCCAACGGATTATAGGGAAATAAAGCAAGATAGGGGTTGAAGAAATCGGAAAAGGGAGAGAAAAGAAATTTACCACGCCATCAGAAGAGGATTCCTCGAATCCACGGAAAGCAGACATTGCAGCTGGAGGTGTAGTCCTCATATCCAAGGGTAACCATTCGCTCCTCGAGGGTGAACTACCCTGTACCGATGGAGAGCCCTGCTTTCCACCCCTTCCAATCCGCGGCCTGCCACGACGTACTTTCCGACCTGGACAAGGATTTGGAAATCATACATTTCTTTTCTTGCATACTTAATCTCTAAAAACATCTTAACACATTACCGATCGGTGATTATTGCATAATTTTGAAAAATCTATGGTACATGGCTGAACACTTTTTAATGGAACCTTCAATAGCAACAGCAATTTTCATTGTGAACTAACAAGTCACCCTCAATAACGTCATCTACTAGTTTCATCTAACATTGTGATGTAAATGAAAAATATGCTTTCTTTTGGTACAGCACAATTATTGAAAATCCTATTAATAGTCTTTCTTCCTATTAATGACATAAATATTTTAATTTACGATGTTATTGAGACTATAAAAGGTATCTATGAAAAATTACTAAATAAATTTTTGTTTTTTTGGGCACATATTATGATAAAACGGCTAAAAATGTGGACAAATACATTCTTGTTATTTTTATAAAGCAATGTGAAATAGTCAGTGTTCAAACAGAATCTATTAACAAAATGATGTATACATTTAAGTTCCAAAAGTTTCTAAAGGGTTGGTAAAATTTAGATTAAATGTTACAATGCTTCATTAACGAAGTATAAAATGAAGCAAACAGGATTTTACAATCAAATGTCATAAATTTTATGCGAGATCGTAATTCGTAATTTCCTCTTCCGCTGTAGCAGAACGTATGTCTGTAAAAGCAAAGGTTCTTCCAAATTACCCCGAAATTCTCGAAAAACTCGGTCCGCGGACCGTTTCTGTTCATATATTGGCAGTTTTTATTACCGACACATATTTCGCCACCGAGCGGGAAACGTGAAACATCAATAGTGTGGGTGTAGAATATTACCGATAAATGCCGTAAAACGATTCCCCGAGACTTCAAAGCAGTGCTAAATTAATTTAAACGTCGACATTTATATAATTAACATGAGATATTTAGTTAGTGACATGCTTTATTGATTTAATAGCAGATATTACGTATACAACTGGAATACATGATTGGATCTTTTGCTATAGAATCGTTAAAAATAAAAATAAAAAGTCAAATATAATTAACCTAATAAAGCAGCAAAAATCGCAGAAAGCTTTTAATTATAAAAAGGGGGTAGATTCAAAAGAGTTAATCAAAGGGAAAAAGTCCCCTTTCGTAATTATAGAGTAAAGAGAAAGAGAGATGGAAGTCGAGAGTCGCAGAACATTCCCCTGTAATTATTGTTTAAACAGTACAATCTTATATTTGCAGTTGCAAGTTCTTCAAGAATCGCGACAAATACCGCCATTTGAAATTGCAAATGTCTGCTCAGAAATAGTATTATCCTATTACAAACACAAATTTCGTAATAATAAAACAATAGTATATTTATCAATACTATTATTACTACGCTAACATATTTCACAGTAAAATAGATGGTAACGAAAAAACATATTTTTAGCAATAATACTGTATTTATAAAAATATTTCTCTTTTTTCTAGAACATTATTTGTTCATTTATAACAGTGAATGATTAAAGATTCGGTTTCACGATACGTGACAAATGATAAATTTTTGAACTTCCATTAAATGAATTAAACATATGTGAAATAAAAAAAATGTTTGCAACTGGTTATAAATTAATCGCTATACCACCATTTTTTTAAATAATTAGTACTGACCTAGAATCAGTGAAAAAGAATTATTTTGTGAGAAACGGTGGGAAATTCAAATATTTTATTTTTCTGAAAAAATTGTTCGTGCTTTTCGACTTAAAAAATATTGTGAATTCTGAAATTTTACAGCGATATTTCTGAAGAGAGTTGAGACATGACTCTGCTAAAAAAAATTTATTTTTTTCACCAAAAATAACTCAATTCAAGTAGAACACGTCAGAAAGTCGTTTTTACGCGTCATCAGTTTTCGCGAGAAAACGCAATTGTCCGTGATAAGTATAGAAGAAGAAATGGTACACGTGTCTGAGAGCACGAGATATGAAATAAGTATGTCGAAAGTGATGTACAAATCTGAATATCTTTATTCACTGATATCTTCGCGTTGACAATTAAAAGATCGCATACAATTCACGCAAATTGGAACACCGACCTGGATAGATCGCGAAAAATTAGTGCAAAGCATCGCGTGCAATACATATCCACGCCAATGTTACAATTTCGATAGTTATCTATTTCGTATATCTATCGTAAATGTTTCTCGAAACAGATTTTTCTTCGTCGGAAAAACTGTTTCGTCCGTGTTTTTACGGTTCTATTGGAAAACAATACGAAAATCGGTAAAAAATTGAAATACTTCATCTTATGCAAACATTTAACTGATAAATGTGTTCCTAACCAATTGAGTTCCTCAAGTAGGTTGTTTTTCGATAAACCCATTGTTAATTAATTGTTTTTACGCACAATATTCGGCTGTGAGAGGAAGTAGAGGTGTAATGACTCTACGCGAAGCATTGATTAATTTGTTGATATCTGACCTAAGTGTCTTTTTTATGCGATTTGAGAACTGCTTGTCGAGGGAAAATTGATTGTGAAAATGATGAAATTTTAAATCAAATAAATTAGACTGTGGATCTGTATGCGAATTTGTCAAACACAAGGAAATCTATATATTACATTATTAACGACCATGAATAGTATTTTTATTTTGTTCTTAATGAATCTTCTGCCGTGAACGAAAAAGATTTTTATCTCATTCTGGTTTTTATTAAACAACGAACAAAAATGGGGATTTGTATAAAGATCCAGAGCCTACTAATCATCTATAAAATTATTTATGCAAAATGATTATAGTGTGAGAGTACGAATTCTAATGAAATAATGTTTTTATCTGGGAATAATTAATGTGATGTAAATGAAGGCCAAATCTTACATAGTATAATTTTTGTAAGAGTCTATCTTAATTTTTATAATTACCTCCCGTGTTCAAGCTTGGACAACGTGGCTTTATTATTATAATAATTTGAAGGAAATTGTAAACTGAAACATGAAATCCTACCATGCCTTTTAGTTTAACTTTTAATCGCCAATCACCGTACTATCATGCTTCATAAATCTTTCCACTAATTACGATATTTTTAATTTTTGTGCATTTAGAGGAAAATATTTTTACTCGTACTCATTAACATGTGGTAATGATTCGATGAACGTTTTATCATGCTGCATTCACATCTACAAAACGGATGTGAACAAATTATCTAATTTATTGATGTTATATCTGACGACTTCGATTTTAGTGAAAGTATTTCTCCTTGTACAAGTAAGCAAAATACATTCAAATTGTTTGTGGATTTAAAGATATAAAAAATTGAGGGTTTTGAAAAATATAAAAATTCCAACATCGAACGTTGAAAAATTCATTGAACTTATAAAATGGAAAACAGTAAATAAAAAACGCATAGCGTTATACAGGGTGTCTCATAATCCATGATACTTAGGTCAGGTCGATTCTATGGCTGGAAATATGTACGACAAAAATCAAGAATAACGAAATTGCGTGGAGGTTTCGTTTTCAAGGAAATTAAATTTTAAGATCAGTGGAGCACTTACACGCGTCTTTATTAAATAACAAGATGCTGTTGCGACCGCGTTGTACATGGTACAATGTCAGGCTTGTTTACTATCAGAATATCGGTTATTTATTATGGATGCGTGTGCTCAATTGATATTTAAATTGAATTTTCTTGAGAACGAAGCCTCCTCGTAATTTCGTTATTCTTGATTTTACCATGAATGTGTTCCATGATGTGTTACCATGATTGATGTACCATGAATTATGAGACACCCTGTATACTAAATAGTAGTAAATACCTACATTAAAAAATCATTGTGCACTTATTCAATTAATACAATCAACTTTTCAGTCTATACAATATTATTGATTGATTTATTTAGTCGATTATTCTTTTGACTCATTTGAAAAATCATGAATAACACTCGGGCTCATAGAACAAACTAATGTTTCTATTTTTAAACAAGTATGTTCAGTTATGTTTATTCTGAATAAAGTAAATCTTGAAATTTTGAAAAAAGTTAATAAATATACAGTGTATGCACTAATACAGTAATTTAATAAGTTCAAATTAAAAAATTCAATTCAACTTCGAGTACTTTAATGTAAAGTTAATGAATGAACTGCATATGTACTAATCTAGCAAAATGTTTCCAATTAATTCGACGAATATTATAATGATTTGAAATGTTAATAAATCCATTAAACATGAATATACCCACACACCTTTATACGTATACAACTGCGTCTGAATAAATGGGAATCATGCAATTTCGTCTGATATTTACACGAATGATTTTCATTTTAAGAAAATAGTCATGGATCATTGGAGTGACTGTGCACATGTCCACAAAGGTATCACAAGAAAAGAACAGTCTTACAAATGTCACAAATCGAATAAAAAAACATGGTCATTTATTTTCACAATTTTTGGCTTAAACAGTATACGTAGATCGAAGAGTCGAGTAAAATAGGAACCTAACGTAATAACACAAAATGATTGAAGATGTTTCATTACGGTGAAATGAGTTTTCAAAAAAGACATTTGAAAGTTTGTCTGGTATTAAACATGCTCCGTTCTAATGATCGTCCATTAATGAAAATGTTCGATTAAGTATCAAGACAGCGCTTTCTCTTAATTAACAGAACGATTAATGGAACGATTGATTAGTTAGCTAAACGGCTTAAATGAGCGACCAGAAAAGGAACTCTATAGAAAAACGTCCCAACCATTTGCAGTCTAAACATTTCAATCGTTAACTTATTTGACAACTCGTTAAACAGTCGGGTTTTCCATGACTCGGTGTTATGCGACTCTCGCTATTGACATTTTTTATACTTATCAATTTTGATGCTTTCGATGCTGCAAAAATGTTAGTTTTTTAATCAATAGTAAGGATTGCATAAATGACTTCACAGCCGATGATTTTTCATTGTACCAAAACTTTTCATTTCAATCGCTTATTTTCTCGCAAAATTTAGCAATCATCGACTGTAGACGTGTGAGAATGCATGAGAGAATCTAGAAGCTTTCAGTTCAACAATAAATAATTAACTGCTGGCAAGATTTGACTCATTATTTCCGAGAAAAACTGATCGCTACACTGCGGCAGAGTCGCCAGATTAAGACTCGTGTCCCCTCTCTACCTTTCCCTTCTACGACACTATTCCCCCACGCTTCCGCCTGATCACGTGACGCGTTTCATTTGGCAAAGAGAGGGTAACCTTTCCCCTTAATTCGTGCCCCCTCCCCTCATCTGGTGACTCTGGACTGCGGATTTTTATACAAAATAAAATTTGTCCGATTTGTTTGTCAAAATGCTTTTAATCTGTCCGTCGCATTAAATTGCACTCACTAATTTCCGTCACAAATGCATAAAATCCGCAGTCTACACAATAAAAATAAATTCAGTGACTCTCGATAATTTCTCTTTTGCCATAATTCTGAAGTAGTCACCGTTTAATCATTTATTGTTCACAAATCAATGATAAAGGAGGAATAGAACAGCGCAGAAATTAGTATACAATGACACATAAACGTTTTACGAGCGACTGCAAAAGGTTTACAATATTTATCATCCCTGTTATTATTGCGAAGGTCGATCTGCACAGATAATTGCTCACAGATAAGTGGACAAAGAGAAATTTCATGACCACAATGGAAAATAATAATAATAATAATACTTCTAAACGATAATTAGTTACTACTTATCACATGATTTTCATGAAACTCAACCGAAACTGTTCCAATGCAATCGTTTTGGAAAGGTCTAGATATAAAATTTTTCAAAAAATACCTTAACTTGTCCACTTAGAAAAATACATTTTCCTTCGCCACAATTTTTTTTTTACACGTCTAATGACACAATCCGTAAAACGAAACCGCCTCGCGTACACATGTAAACTCGCAATTATCTGTTCAGAAGTTTGTCTAATCGTAAGTACAAAATCTTATTACCATCTGTTTATCGTCGACATTAAATGTTCTTTCACACAGCGAAAAAAGGACAGAAAGCGATTATTCAGTCGTTCGTGTGAATAATTATGAATTATTATTATTTTGTATATATACGCTATGTCACTCGGGACAGTATATAATAATAGGTCCTACTAAATAAAGTGATATCACTTAGAGATTAAAGCGATCAAAAATTTCTACGTCAGAAGCGAGAAAATTCGAAGAAACTCCACTCGAGCTGTGTGCTTCCCTTCTAATGTACACATACAAGCTTTTGTTCTCAATGCGAAAATACGTCGAAAACCTCGTTGATCTCCGCCCTTTTTTCATTCGTTATTCTTTAGTCACTCCTGGTAGAAATTTTAGAAATTAATTTCAATCAAGGTGTTCAGCGTTCTAATATACTTCGTCTCAAATATTTTCGATTCTTTCTGCAAAATAATCTTGCAAGCATCGCGGATCAACTAAATTCCCTCTCGAACATTTTTTTCTAACTTATTCTCGCACCAAGAATACATATCCGCGATATATTTCATACCTTTTTTCTTTTTTTCATGAAACATGCTGAAAGGATTGTACATATCGTGGACTTTCGCAAATAAACCTTCTCTCAAACACTTGCATTCAAATATTTTTCATCTCGAAAAAAAAAACTAGTTTTGTCCTCGACCTGGCAGTAAAAATTCTATACTCTAGTTTCCCATGACTTTTATTTTTTGTAAAAACCTTTGGAATCGAATGGTTGCAATCTGATGCAAACGATCGTGACGATGTTTGCAGTTGACTCCCGAAAACATGTCAAACGCTTGGAAATTTAGTATCCAATGTGTGTGTGTGTGTGTGTGTATGTGTGTGAGTTTCTCATCACAAATGTTTGCTTGCAATTCAAATTGCAATCCCAATTTCCCTCAGACTCTCTGCAAAAATTCCAAGACCTGTTCTCAATGCGAAAGATCTTCAAAACGTTTTTCGGGGAGCGAAACCTTTCGATGATTGTAGTCGAAACTCGAAAGCTTTCGCCTAATTTTCTACGAAATCTCTCAATGTACATACGTGTGTGTGTCTTCGCGAGAAATGAGAACGATAGCGCCCTTTGTTTATGCAGAGATCTTCAGCTAACCTAATTGACGAACACGGAAGTTCTGTTCACCTTGATCAACGAACTATAACTGGTATTTTTAAGATTTTTGTTGATTATTTGTGATATATGTAGACGTACTGCTGCGCCAGGCCTAGGCAACTCTCCCTACTCCTGAGTCCTCCCCACCAAAGGGTGAAGTGTGGGAGGAGCTTGGGAAGATAGGTCTAAGAGGGTGTACGGTGAAATTCATAGTGGAGGAACCGTAATGGGGTAACTGGTAATGGGGGTAGTGAAGCGACAGCGAGGAAGAAGTTGCCCGAACCTGTTCTATGTACTTTAAAAATGTAACGATTCAATTAAATATCTCATATTATATGTATATTTAATATTGTAAGAAGTATTGTAAGAAACGCTGTAAAATTTCATCTAAATCCACAAATATTCTTAATAGTTGAACATTAACTAATCAGCATAAATTTGAGGGGGGTCGCATCAGATCCAACAGTTCACTTAAGGGTTAAATAACTTAATAAATATTATTACCTCGATGCACAAAATTTTCTTGAAAAATTCATTAGAGAATATAGCAATTTTTGAAAAAATCATAGGAAATATCGAATGAACATGAATCATTGTTACATTGGATTCGAAAAGTCTGCACGTCCACAAATAACGAATAAAATCGTCAAGACATGCGAGTTATGCATTGTTCCCCAAAGTTCGCCTAACTTTCGCGTCCGCCGAATACAAAAATTTTGTAGGTCTACTCGTTTCGTTTGTAGGGTATTATTTCAGGACATTGTAAGTACAATCGTCCCAAATAGTTGGAAGAAAAGTATGTAAAGCAGAATGTTATCCCTCCACAGTGATTTCAAGGGATAAATTCGATTCGCGATCGAACGTATCCCATAGTCGAACATTCTGAATTTTCTCGTGAAAGATTCTGAAGAATCGTGGAATCCATTTTTTGCAAAAATCTAAAGCTCTTCGAATTCATATAAAAGATTTGACTACGTCGACGTCCATTAGAATTGTATACGTCAAGAACGAGAATTTCAGTTTCCAAAACTGGTGGAGTTTTCTTTTTCGGCTGCGCGCTTTTTGCAAAAAGAAGGATTTCCTAAAATAGATTTGCAAAAAGGTGTTGGTATCTATATATCACCTTGGATTCTCGTTCGGCGAGTGTTTCTCTCTCACTGAAATTCGCAACCGGGCTCTTATACAACGCAGAAAGCTACTAATTTACAGCTCGATAATTTACGTTACCTTTAGATAAATATTAATAGATAGACATCTTACTAATAGTGCTTACTTCATAGTCGAATGGTTCGTATGCATTGTTTCCCGAAACAATACTAGCTAAAGACTCGTTTAAACAAAATAATCGAACGTGTAATGATTCAAAGAAAAAATTTATAAACCTCGAAGATTTCTTTTGGAAATTTAGTACAATCCTTTTGTTTTCGGAACAGAAAATAATATTGCCAAAGGTAATCTTTATTGCCGGTTCATTATTACCATACGTAATTGAAACAGCTTTCCCATGTGCGAAAAAGGGCGAATTATATCCGCCAGAACGGTTCCTGATAATCTTGATTTAACAAATTAGGTGTAATGAAATTATATACTATTCCTCATACTTTATCAATTTAAGAGGCTGATTGCCAGTAATTGAAGCAATTCGTCTTCTTAGAAATACGGCGATACGAACATAAGCGGGCATCGAAAACGTTTTTACTCAGAAATCTGTCTCAATGACACTTGATATTGTCGACACGTTAACTAACAGGGGAGCTTGTATTGGTGAGGTCATCCATTTCAATGAACATTTTTCGTAAACAATCTACCACAAGAACAAGCACTCTCCGAGCGTGTGCACATTGCAAATTTAACGCAACGATTTCATTAAATCCCTTCATAAATATGAAAGTTTGCTTCTGCAAAGTTTAAAGTTCGTTCGTTTGGATTATTAAGCGCACAATCAATTGTTTCACAGTAATTGTTTTCAATTTATTTATCACTTCTGGTAATTATTATTTCAACGAGGTCATTCTATTTTTAATCATTGTTGATTTACAGACCATTTTAAAAATAAACCAATATCTTCAGGATGAAAGAAATTATTACATTTTTATTCACTTTTGGTTCGCAAATAGACAATTTTGAAAATAAACCAATATCTTCAGGATGAAAGCTGTTCAATTTTGCATTCTATTCTCAAAAATATTTGTTTATCCTTTTAAAATTTACATGAACTGTTACACATGTTAGCTGATTATATTCTAGGTTCATTAAAAATGGTTTCATTGAGATCGATGACTCCACCAATGACTCCCTTTAAGCTGATTAATCAATGCATTCGGAAAAACTGTGAAAAGAACCAAACGCATCCAAAAAATCCCAATCAACAATGACTATTTGGTTAATAACATGATATTAGCGTGCTGATACCTTTAAGCATATGATTAATATATAATCGCTGATCGATCAATTAACAAATCAATCGGCAGTTGTAAGTATTTAACACTTTAATAATCTACTATTTCAGTTTCTTTGAATAAAAATTAAATTCTACCCTAGAAAAAAAAACAAAGACAAACTTAGCACATCCGTAAATAAAGCTGTAGAAATTAACTGGTTTATGACAAACAATGATCGAAGGTATGTAACTGGTTTCAAACAACAAAGAGAATAATGAACCTTTAAAGAAAAAAAAACAAAATCCTGTGTTAATAGAACGAAACAAGAAGCGAATAAAATTACAGAAAATTGCACGAAAATTATGTATATCCCTATGGATTTTAATACTGATGAACTAACTACGCTTACGTTCGAAAGGTTGCACTATCGATTACTGTTCCTTTACAGTTATAAAAATCACTATTAAAAAATATAGTGAAATACTGGTCGTTTGAGTACGCTATCAAGTAGAAAATCCCCTTTTATATTAGACACAAAAACGAGGGATATAGATACTAGATGTGTGTGAGAGAGATAGAGAGAGAAAGAGAGAGAGAGAGAAGAGAGAGAGAGAGAGAGAACTAAGAAATATTAGGTTAATTTGCAGTACAATTTGCGAATTCTTCGGTCGCAATTTCAGTGAAGTATATTTTACCAATATACTCTTCCTATCCGTCGAGCTCGTTTTCGTATTATAAAAATTTGTCCTTTCATTTAATATCACTCATTCGAAAAAGCATTAAAATTATCTTTCGTCCTACAGACGGTGTCAAAAGTTCGAATACAATTCACCATGATCACATAAGTCCTTTCGCGTCTTATACTAATTTACTCGCTAGCATGAAACACCGGCGCTTCATTTCGGTCGTATACATGTCGAAACGCCAGCATTTGTTACAACAAAATAACTTTTTTTCCGAAACGTGTACTCGTCATTGATAATTATCCTCCCTATTTTTGATCTTCATTTTACATAGATACACACCCTTACAACTTAAAATGATGCTCGATGATCTAGCGGTACGTCGACTATTTTGATCTTCCGAAATCCTGGCAAGAGATCCAAAAAATTTGTAAATCGCAAAATTCTTTTGGGAGATCTCTTGCCAGACATTCCGTCAGCGATTAACGTACATACAAGCACACATAACAATGAATTTTACTCGTGGACAATTTAGAATTTCATTTTGACACCCTGTAGAAAATTGCTGAATCGTTTCGAAACCATTTTGCGAATCTTCATCCTGACTAGATTTCATTTCCGTGAAATGAAAAAACCAAAATACTCCGAACGAGAAACCAACCTCCTTCTTCATCCTTGATTACCCCTAAGTTCTAGCGCTACAGTTAATTACTAGCTCTCGAATACACGAATCGCTGTAATTTACAATATATACAACAAATAAACAAATGCACTTCCCTTGAAAACAAAGAGAAAGATCGATTGAACTAAAAGAAAATTGACAAATTTCGCTCGAAATATGTTCGTTCAAATGCGTCTTAAACGTTACTTTCAATAGTGTTACGTTCGGAATAAATAATAATACAAATAAATAACAGTTAAAATGAAATCGATCGATGAAACACAGGAATGTTAATAATCCGTATCTACTCGTCGAATGCATGTACTTATTTTCTTTTCATTTGCTTGATTAAAAATGAAAGATAGTTGAAGAGAAAATTAGAAAGTTCGTGAATATCGAACAATCGTGTTTGTTCGAAATTTTCGGTACATTAGATTTTCGAAAATTTCGAACCCACTGTTTCAGCGTACGTTCCATCGAATCTGCGAAAGCATAATTCGCACTTTCCGATATTTCAATCTCGATTTGTCCCCCGTTCGCTTCTCACTCGCGGCGAAGCGTCTCGACTTTCCAATTTTCAAATCTCCCACCCATTGAAAAAGAGACATATGTGCACGTAAAAACGGAAAAGACAAAGAGGACGTTCTCGAAAAATGTTGCGAAAAGGTGCTTTCTTCTGACTAAGACATTTCCTAGACGATGAATTTCCTGTTTTCTTTTTCTTTTTTATTCTTGTAACTTTTGACTCTTGCTTGTTAGTCAGTTGATTATTCAGCGGTTTCGGTTTTGGAGAAATGGAAAAACTGTATTACTCTGTTTGGAATGTTTCAATGATAGAATGAATGAATGAATTCAATCAATCAACTAATCGGCTGATCGGTATATCACTTTTAATGCCCAGCGAAAGATTGCAAGTTAGAAAAATGGTATCCCTGTAAACTGTCTTTGTTTCGTTTTCTTCTGTTTCGAATCCCGGTTTATGCGGTTCATTGCTTTATCCATTCTATTTCTCTATCTGCTTGCGGTTCGCTGTTTGATTCTGCTTATTGTGTGATATATGTATATGTATATGAGCCTCGATCCGTAGATCCAATCCAATCGATCGTTTTTCAAGTTACAAATTCAGTTAATTCACTAATTCAATCGCAATTGCAATCACGTAACTCGAGCCTGTCCACATACTTCTTCGTCGCGAGCCACACGGCTCCCACCATCAATCGTCCACTTCTCCACTATTTAAGCTTTAGCCACAAATAGTGGGGGAATGTCACCTCCCAACTTAGCGGAACGAAGAAGTGGGAGAACGGGCCCAATGTGGCTCGCGGGCCGCGAGTTGGACAGACATAACTGTAATCAACCATAGAAAGTATCAGAAACGTTACAAACTTCTTCAAAAGGTCTATCAAATAACAGAACACAAACAGTACATTTTAATCAATCGATAAAACCACTAAAAAATAATCGAATAAATCTTTAGAAATTAGTATTCGTCATATTCAATAAAATGCGAGAAAGTTCAAGTTCAAAGTCTTCAGTTTTCTTAATTACCAAAATGGTATTTTCTTGATTTTGTGTAAAAATTTGGGATAAAATTACTTCTGAAATTTTTCCGTAATACTGTTCGATTATCTTCACTGATTAAATTCATTTGCGGAAGGAATGTGTAAAGTCTGATTTCAAAGAAATGGTTATAGAAGTGAGACTGTAGATAAAGATCGACAGGAGATCACGATCGATAAAAGATCGACAGACCGAGGTTTGCAACAGGCTGTCTGTACAACAATCTTAATAACATGATATGCAACATTTATATTCTAATCTTAGATTGAGTAAAAACTATGCGCTGGGCACGAAGCTCTCTCTGTTCCACGCGTTGGAAAAAAGAAGAATAGAAGAATCCTCGGAAAAAGTGCGTAACGAGAAAAAAAGACCTGTCCACGTTACGAGACGAAAAAATTGGAATTAGTTTGTTTTTCCCATCTCTTTCGTGGTGAATGCTTTGTGTAGCTTCAGTTAAAAATTTGATTGGTCGCAGTCGTTGCGACCCCGGCACTGTTGTAAAACGGTATGTAAATATACTTATTATAATAATATATAGCTGCATCTGTGATTTGATTGTAAATCGTGAGGTAAGGAGCCTGTGTGAACGGCGCGATTAATTCGCAACATTTCGATTTTTCTCGGGCATAGAGTCTAGACGACGATTCACAATAATTTTATAATCGCAATTATACAATCTTAACAGAATAACGAAATTGCTCACAAAATCGATCGTCAAATCATTTACAAAATTACTCACATAATTACACAACTCGTGGACTTATCAATCAATAATTTCAATAAATATTGCGTATAAAAGATGTGCCAAAAATCATTCACCAAAAATTCCATTCACATGAAGGTTCTACAGATGGAATAAAATTGAAATTTCGTTGGACTTAAATTATTGGAAGTCCTAGACTCGGTATGCCGAGAAAAATTTATCGAACACATCGCGCTCACGGAACTATTGTCATCTGTAAAATATAATATAAAAGATCCTGAGTTGTACTGTGTGGTACTATGGCTATGGAGTTCGGCGGTATCTGAGACGGCTCTCTCTTTTTCATGTTATCAAATGAACATGTTCTATGTCAATTTATTGAAAAATTTCTTCGCGAATCAATCTCAAACAAATCGTGTAAGCCAAACGTTGGACACCACTCTAAAGTTTGCAATCGCCGACTATAAAATTGTTAAGATACTGCTCAACAAAGGTGAATCTGCGTATAAAAATGTATGCGATATTAATCAGTATCTTAAAATATTATAGTACTTTCTGCACGAAAGAATACTCTCAAAAGAAACGATATTTTAAACACAAAACTGTACAAATCAAATCATTGTTACAATACTCCTTAATGTTGTTAACAGTCGCTAGACAAAATCTTATGAGAAAGGTAAAAAAAAGTTAAAGAATAAGTAACCAAAATATTTTGGTAAGACAAAGACAAAGACTTTTGACAAAGATTTTGTCAGAAATTTGGTCGAATCTTAATTTTAGCTAGAGAAAGAAAGTATTTTCAAATAACTAACTCTTGGATAAAAAAGATTTCGTGTATCGTTACATTGTCAAAAATGAACATCAAAATCTACAACCTATTGAAATAATAGGTTTACACTTGGTTTACTGATTTTTTTAAGCAAAGCAAGCTGAAAATACTTTTATAACAAAAAAGTACTTGCTACAAATAATTTATGATGACATTAAAATAGTGAATCACTAAAACAAATAAAAGGAGAATAAATGAGTTGCATAGCTCTGTAATATCACATTAGAGCATATAAAAGAATTCCACTTAAGAATTCTATTGTAAGAAAAGCCATCTCGGACACAAGCCTCTTATAATATATTAAATTCAATCTGCTGCATCACGGTGGTTTCCCATCGATAACTGTCAATAATAAATCCTCTGTAAATATGCTTGAGCTGTAAAATCGGTTGGCTGTCTATCGCACCGTTAAACTGCTACGTGGTGAAAAATATATTATAATATGTTCGTACGTCATCCTGGGAGTTTCTGTGCGTTGCACCCAGTCGTGTGACGTAATCAATAAAGTAAATATAATCCTCTGTAAGAATATAATATCGTTGTAAATATCTGTAGTTTATATAACACTGTATAGCATCAAATAAAACAACAAGTTATCCTGGCTCGCGGAATAATCAGTACGAGGTGGGATGGCTGCTCCACTTGCGGCAATTGTTTGTAGTTTCTTTCGTGGTATTTTTTAAGGAATACGCTCGCTTTTCCTTACGACGACGAATAGGCACGGCACCTTTTGCGAGTTGTCCAACAAGGACATCTATTTTATCAATTACTGTAAGATGCTGCAAGAGACTACCGTGGAGCAAAGTGCTGTATGGATTTCGAAAATAATTCTTCGCCAATTACTTTGTGTTGGGTTTTTGGAACATATTTTTTCATAGAACAGAAAATATCAATTTTTAAAATGGCTAGAAATTTCTTATACGATAACTAAAATGTAACATAGTCCCATTAAATTATTAGGTACTAAAGTTTCAATAGTTTTTTTATTGAAATGACTAATTTTTTCCTTAACGTATATTTTTCTGTGCCTGAAGAGATATAAAGGAAGAAGACGAAAATTAAAATGTGTAATTATTATATCTCCCCTTAGAACCGAAATTAATATAATTTTGTTCATTAAAAATGCTTTTGTAAACTCATGGAATTTTAAAATTAGATTTAAAAAATATGTTTATCCATCGTTAAAATGTTACGTTACTTTCTGTGCACTGAAAATTTTGTTAAATTCTATTTTCCATTACAGCACAATCTCTTTAATCTCTCTACCGCACCTTGGTCTTTCTTGGAAAGATCACGCTCGACTCCCTTAAGAGTTTATGATTACCAGAAATGACTGGCATTAATTCTACTCAACCAAAAAACTATCACAAATGGGCCAAAAAAACTAAGGCGCATTAGTGGTATGCTGCATCGAATTGCATCATGTTGCTCTGAAAGTGCTTTGATTCAACACTGGTCGGATTGACCTCGTAAGCACCATCTTGAAATGCTCTTGATTTATTCTCCAGAGTCACTGCGGGTGTGCCCTCTTCTGTAGAAACTCTGGTCACAGGAAAGGGTTTGACAGTATCTGTTTGCTGCGCCTGAATTTGTAGATGAGTTTGCGCTCCAGTTTGCTGTTGTGCCTTTGGCTGCTGTTGTTGGTAGATTTCTTCTTGACGGTGTCTCTCTGTGACGCCGAGGTCGTGGAAGCTGACCAGGTGGCGTTTCAGGTAGAGCTTGGTCTTGAATGGCTTGTTACAAAGGGGGCATGTGACACTCTGGGGGTTGTGGATGAGGCGCATGTGCTGACGCAGGTTCGACAAGTTACTGTACATGCGGTTGCAGACAGGACAGGGGCGTGGGTCCAGCGAGTGCAGTTTGCGTAGGTCAGCTGCAACACACACACAACTTGCTCTAACCCGGTAGAGGCAGCACGGAGAAGGAAGTTGTTCTTTTTTTTTTTCTTTGTTTTGTTTTGTTGAGTGGATTTATGGGTGGGGTCTCCGATTTGCCAGCCACCACCGGACAGCAACAACCAGCTGAGAAACCCTAGCTGCACGATTGTTGTACGCTCTATCTAGTTTAGCAATGGGATCTCTTTTAAGCTATATTCTTCAAATTATCATGGTTCATATTTCATTTCCATAGAAATCATTTATTAAAAGTTCAAATTTATTAGATGTTATTCTAGTGAAACTTTGAACGATTCCTAATTTTCCATCATTAGTGATATCTGAAGAGTTTCATTCATATTGCTTAAATTCAATTTTTTTGATGGTCTAAAGAATTGTATTCAAATTTCTCAAGGCAAAGGGTATAATTTAGAAGAATCAATGTACAATAGTTTATTGCAAAAACATTTTGAGAACTCTAATCAATACATTTTTTCATAGTTTTTCATTATGATACATATGTAAGGTTGGGGAAATGGTATTGGTTGATCCCATTGCTACCTATCGTGCGCACTACGATGTCGCGCATCACCAACGTACACACATCGGAGACAAATGGTAAGCGTGTTGTTATTGGGTATATGAGGCGTGAGAGTTCGCACAGTATCCTCCAACGTTTCATCAACTGCTCTTCGACAATAACACCCTATCATGTTGAATAATTTTCGCTTGATACTTCAATCTTTTAGTACTGGGATACTTCAATTACTATTGATGATTATTACAGCACTACTAATAAACAATTTCCAATGAATGTATCCGTTTGAAATCGTTTCCCTTCTGAACCCGTGAATTACATCATTAAAAAGTATACATTAAAATAGAGACAATGATAAGAATTGAATTTTATAATACAAACTACTTGAAGATGCAAATATAGATTTACTGTCTGATTTATTTGCTGAATATATATTTATAATGTAACATCTTTATATGTTAAAACTTCATATGAAAGCAATTAGAAGCATTTTACTTTTACTAAATTTGTAATTTATATTGTATAATATTTATAATGAATTATAATATAATTAGTGAAGCCAATGATATTAAGTTTTTTTTTAATTACAACACAGTGATCAAACACAGACCTTGACCGAGAAGCTTAAGTATATTATAGCATCAAGCTCTTGCTTTGTTGTATACAATATGTCAAAGTAGGGTGTTCTGCCGTGAGATATACATGGATACATAGAACAAATCACGCCAATTAGAGAAAAATAAAATATATCTCAAAAGAATGTTAGAATTTAGAGTATTTAGAAGATTATCGTAAACACAGTAAAAATTAACAATAATTAACATTGAGTTTGTAAAATATTCAGAATTCTATCGAATAAATGAAAACTAATTGGCGTGTCATCTAACGGACAAGAACGGAAAACGTGGAAGCAACGGACAGGTTTACCAGACGGAGGGAATTTATTCCTTATCTTTTAAAAAGTATTCAAAACTTTTTTATTTCATTTTTTTCTGTACTGTACTAATCTTTTGAATTTGTCATATTTATTTTTAAACTGTTACAACATTCACAAAAATGCTGAATCATTTCTGTTTCAAAAAGAATAAATTTATGTTTAGTCTATAAGCAGAACTGATTATAATTTAAATTACAAAAAACAATATCTCTCAAGAAATTGTAAGATGTGCAAAATCTTAACTGAATCAACTAACTGTTACGATTGAACTATAATATTGAAGTATACCCTCCAAATCTGGCAAACAAAATGGACAGGTAGAGCCCGAGTATGTACACGCAGCTGACTTTCTCACACATACAGCCGCAAACTGCACTCCGCCTGGATAATATTATCAAAAGATCGCCTCCGAGTGTCAAATGTCTCTCTCTTTCTCTCTCTCTCTCTTTCCTCCTTTTCGTCCCTCTCTCTCTCTCACACACACTTTCTCTCTTTCTCACTCGATCTCTTTCTCTCACTTTCTCTCTCCTACCGCCTAGCAAGAGCTACCGAGCTACACGAGCTTACCATTTCAAACCGAGGTTCCCCTTCTCCTTCCATGTTTCTACTCGCATCCAAAAAATTCTCTCCGACATGATCGGCTAGGTTGTTGCTGTTTGTAATGGTGCTCGCAACTACCAAAGAATTAGGGTTGGGATGGGTGGTCACTTACCTTGTTGTTCTTGATTTAGCTCCGTATTGCTGGCGTGAGATGGTCCTGGCTGCCCTCCTTCCAACGATCCGCCACCTCCGCCTCCACCACCTCCTCCTCCCCCTGCTCCTCCTTCTAAAATCATTTTTTAATTAGAAACTATTCTTCTTCGGATGTACACTTTTACTATATTTTCATTAATGAAATTTACTTCCTTAACACATTACCGACCGGTGATTATTGCATAATTTTGAAAAATGTATGGTTCATGACTAAACACTTTTTAATGGAACCTTCAATAGCAACAGCAATTTTCCTTGTGAACCAACAAGTCACCCTCAATAACGTCGTCTAATAGTTTCATTTAAGAATGTAATGTAAAAGAGAAAATTTCTATGCTTTCTTTGGTACAGCACAATTATTGAGAATCCTATTAATAGGCTTTCAGTAGGTAAAGTGTTAATAGCTAAGCACTGGAGATGTGCAAAAACCCAAAAATTTCGGGTTGAGTAATCCCGACCAGACATTTTGAGGTCCTCGCATACCTCATGTACACAGAATGACTAAAACTGCTTATAATTACCTTGATAAGAAGGTGGATAAGATGGCACAACCTCCATGCCACCGTCAAGGCTAAGGAAACGACTTGGCAGTGTGTTAACCTCCTGCTTTGGAGAACAATCATCATCGCTTCCATATTCTGGTAATTCTATTTTTGGCTGAAGTACAAAAAAATGATTATGAACATCTGCTTTTACTTTCATTACAAATTACAGTCTACCAATATATGATACAATGAGCTCTCCTACTGTAATCTATTCAGATTTATTTACTTAGCACATATCTTATATAAGAACTATGTTTTACATTTGTGCCAAAAACTATGAAAGTGGTATAAGTGAAAATACTACGCAAATTGATCTTTTTGAACAAAAATTATACCAAAAACCAGAAGGTTCTCAAAAATGTATTGAAAAATCTATGCAATCATGCTATGCTGTCACTAAATTTTGTTTTTGTTAGAAATTGATTGAAATGTAGCTAACCTCAACAATATCGAGATCTTTGTAACAGTCGAGTTGAACTTGGGGCTCAATTAATGGCCGTGTGCGTGGCGTTCCAGGAGCACAGGCCACTGCAGCTGGTACTGGACTAGATATCTGAGGCGAATCACTTCGTTTGCACAGCCTTTTCAATGGTGGAGGACTTGAGGCTGGTGATGTTCTGCTACGGTCCTCCTCCAAACTTGGTGAGATCAACCCACGGCCATTTGATGTATGTATGTTGTTAGTTTTCAAATGCTGAGTGTACCAAATTACAATGACATTAGCGGATTAGAACAAATTTTTTAACGATAAATACTTGATTAAAAGAAATAAATTCAATCACCTAGCATAACTTTTTACCTATCGCATTGATTCAAATGCATCTACGCTCAGTTACATTTTGTATGTGCTCTAGTTGATCAAAAAAATATTATTGGCATTTAAATAATTCGTACTTAATATTATCCGAAAGCCTTGCAAGTATTAGAACTTGAATTAACATAAACTGAAAACACGTCTGTGTAAGTTATCTGAACTACAAACCTTTTCGTTGTTGTGCTGAATATTTTGAGAGTCGGTGAGGCCACGGATTTGCAGAGACTCAGCAGTTCGTAGAAATGTAGGCAATTCAGCTTGAGATATGTTAACTTCCCCAGCATACATAAACTCCAAAAGTGACTGTAGGTGTTCGAACTCCACATCTCGCATAAATATTATTGGATGCTTGCATGGATTTGTCTATAAAAGTAAATTCGTATGTAAATAGAAATATAATTACCTACAGAATTATATATATATCTTTAATCAATTTCAGAATAATTTAAAGAAACTAACAATGATATGTTATGGTCATTTCATATGCTCTGGAAAATATATTTACTTGAATATTCATTATTACCATAGTATAGATATTTATTATAACTAGCACGACAAATTCACGAATAAATTAAGCTTACAATCAGCACTTTTTATGTAACTGATAGGTTTACTGACAACTGTGTTAGTTTTTAGCTTTATGTTGTATAACAAACAATAATTCAACAAAGAACACACAAAATTATATTTTATAAGCCAGAGCATATCAAATTATGAATATTTCTTCAATTATAAAATAGCTTCATAAAAATGGAGTCAATCTTCATAAGCTTTATGCATATGCGTAATAGTACAAAGTGGCGAATTAAAATTTATAACATTTGTAATGACTAGTTTCAGAACGTATGTTTATTATTAATTCTGAATTTTAAAAGATGTTAACCAGATTTACATACACTACTTGAACAAATTTACTTGTAGGTAATAATACAATGAGACAGTACATTTAACACATATCACGAGAGCAGAAAAATTAGATTTCATGCAATTATGTGCAAAGCAGGTCCCTCATAAATTAATGTTCTATTCAGATCAAAAGTCTTAAAATTATTGAAAGTTTTAGACTCAAAGACTAATTGCTTGTGATTTTTTTTTTTTAAATCACTATTTACAATCTCATACATATCTAGAAGTAGCACATTATTTGAAAGTATCAATAATAACAATTTACAATATAGTTAAAAAATAAAATATATATTTATTAAATTTCAAAGTTTAAATCACAATTGTTAGCGTACATCATAGTTTGGGGAAGTATTTAAAAGTTAGCCATGATTACAGAGCATATATTTGTTACATTATTAATCTTAAGGAAATCTAAATAAAATAATAACAGTATCTGTTTCTTAATAACATTAACAAAAGAATAACTGCTTATCATGCGCATTCTTTATTTTCACATTCAATGTTTGCTGCTTTATTTTTTAGGGCATGTACACATAATGTCAATTACATTTTAGCAATAGATCTAGTAAATCTTTACAAATAATAACTTTAAACCTTTTCGTTAGACCGTAACTAACAAGTAGTACCACCGTAAGTACTTTTCTTTTCATACATATATGTAAACTTTCATTATTTCTGTAAAGTTATATAATTTGATATATGTATTTCCAAACATAATATAAAATAAAAAGAACACAATACAATTTAACTTCCTTGCGTCTACAATGTAGAATACAAGTAGGCTACAAATTTACAACATTTAGAACATAACATACTGCGAGTATGTAATGCAATGAAACAAAATTCATACTAAAAATATCATGAAGTTTTTCTTCTATCCTTAATACATTAAAATTCTTGATCAAAAAAGTTACGTATCCCCATTGAACTAAAAATTATTCCAAACATTTGTTTATACGAAGGGAAATCTATATAAATATCCCTTATCTACCTATGAATATTTCTAAAGTCAAATTTCCAGTTTTATTTCAAAGAGAAGAGACATTCTGCAACCAAAAGCATATGTTTCACATCGATTGGATGACTATCACAGCCGACTACATTTTCATGTTATCCATAATTCTTTTAGTGCTTATTAAAATCATTCTATCATATGTATGTAAAATACAATACTAACAATTGACATTACAGCGAAACCAATCGATAGCAAACATTAATTGCCGATAAACAAAATATAATGTGGAAAAGCATGTATCTTATGCATACGATTGCATGCAAAACATATATGAGACTGCTGCACGAGACGTCACGCGTACACATACAGAGATCTATACACACGTACACGTATAGATGAAAATTTTGGGCAAGCATACTTTAATTTGACCGCATCAAAACCAAAGCATGATTCTCGAAGAAGGTAAGAATGAACGTGTCGGGGAACGGGGAGGGGGGTGTATCAAGCAACTAGCATTGAAGAGAGAAGCAAGGCGGGGAAGGTTTTCTAACCTTGAACAACTCCTTGAAGTAAGGGCTGCACGCGGAGAGGACAACCTTGTGCGCCTGGAGACGCCTACCATCGCAGGCGAAGGTGACATCGACGAAGTCCTCGTCATCTCTGAGGGCCTCGAATTGGCTGGTGATGTTAGCTTGAAAGTTGTTCCAACGCAAGCAAAACTGCTGCTGACTATCCGTCATTCTCCTCGCTCGACTCCCTTCGACCTCCTCTGTCTCTCTCTCTCTCTCTTAAGCCCGAGGAACCCCCCACCACCCACCCTCTGTCCGTCTCTCTTTTACTTTCACCTTCTTCTATTTCTATCCTTGTTCCTCTTTTTCCTTCTTACTGACGGCACCGCTGTTTCCCTTCCTCGTCGCACACTTTGACTTCTCGAATGCTGTATATCTTTCTCTCTGTCTTTTTTTTGTTGGTTCCTTCCAGGAGACACTTTTGAGATTTTTTGAAAAATATCGAATTATGGAAGATTCATTGAGACGAAGAGGGTGAGGGTGGCTTCACAGGTTAGGGTGGCCTGTTTTAATGCACCCTCGTGCCAGTGGTTTCAGATGAGGCTCCCATTACTCTGGAAAAAAAATGGCAGGTGCAAAAAGTGCAATCGATGACTGAAGAGGAGATGTGTGCGTGGGGAGAATCGATAGACGGCCTGCCAACGTGCCGACGAGAAATGTAAAGCGAGAAAATAAATCCTCTACGTATAGTTTGTTTTATTTGTTTTTTCATGCTGTAACATTTTTCGGAATTTATTTAGTATCGATATAGATTATTATAGTATATTTTTCATTATATTTCGAATAATATATACAAAAAGGAATGAAACAATCGCTTTTAATAAAAAAAATTTGTCGACTTCCAGGTTACTAGAAGTTTATCTAGAGATTTTCCGGAATATTCATTCGTTTGAGCTGATTTGAACGTTGTCTTCAATTGAATCTTATAAGATACACTATACTTTTTAGCTACAAAATTGTTATAAATAATAGTCATTTTTATCGTTAATGCACTACGATATTAAGCACATATATTCTGGAATAGCTACTGCATGCACAATATGATGTAATAATTGGTTTTGTACATACAAACAAAAGCAATACAAAAGCAATTTTGTCAATCATTTTTAAATCCATAAACTATCAACACAAATAATAAATAAAATTGAATATTACTTCAATTATTTTTGTGTCAATATTTGTTATGAAATGTAACATTAAATCATAAGTGATTGAACAGTAAGTAAAATATATTTTATAAATTATTATACTTCCAAAATATGTTAGGTAATTCCATAGGGTCATCAATAATTTGTTCTTATTCTAATATTTCACAGAAGTTTATGAGATAAATCGAATATTTGGATTGTTATAAAGTTTGCAATAACTATGGTGGAAGAATATGTTATGTAAGTTACACTAGATTTGCTTTGTTAATTATCTAGTAATGTATAAAATAACATTCTATTTTCGTCTGTGAATAGCATTCTATTTTACACAAATAAACTGAAAAAGATAAAACTTTTTCAAAGATAAGACGACTGTAATCTGAAAAGAAAATTCAAATACAAATATTCGAGTGTGTTTTGTATCACTTTAGGAAGATAATAAATATATATATATATATATATATATATAATATGTATATAACATTGCAGTTGTATAACAACTGATAATGAAACACAATCAGAGGGAATCTTCCGTGAATATAGATAGTTTTCCCACATCCTGTGAATTCAAATAAATTTCATCACCCGGTATATGATCGTCTTCGCAGCTTCGGACAGCTTCGGGCCGTCATGGACGCCCGAATTTTCTTCGGAAAATAATTTCTTAGGAAAATTTACATATTGTTCCGTTGTGGTAAATGTGAAAAAATACTTTACGATAAATCATCTATATTCCAGACAATTGTCAATTATGTGACACAAGCAGAAAATGTCGGAAAGACAGGTGAGTCGGATCTTTATGTTTTCCATTCGTTCTCATTGTCTTTGTAACATGTTTTCTTTCTCCATTCTGAACGTTTTATAAATGAAAATTTGTCGAACATCGACAAAACACATTGAAAAATAAAAATCAATGCGAGGATTGTGATCACTGTTTTTAACCTGGTTTCGAAAGGTTACTGCTGACAACTTAATCGATACATTGTCCTCCAATTTCATTCCCTCGTGTAATAACGAACATCATGAACTATTCCCTAATTATGGTATTTAATTTCACCATTTTCTCGATTTTATTTTAATGACAGTATGTTGCAATTTTCGCGATTAAATCGTGCATGTTGCAGGTTGAAAAGTTACTGTAACCTTTATTAGGTTAACCTTTCTTCCAAATGCACTTTTATGTTTGGTTTCATTTAAAGATGATTCATGTTTACAAAAGAATACACAATTTTCGCAGAATTTTTACAGTACTTTAATGTTACACAATAGAGTTGAGCTAGTTGCATAGATACTAAATTGTGAGTGTTGTGACTAATAATAAAAATACGAAGTGCAAACTAGCAAATCTAATAACAATATTAGACTCTATACCATACTATCACATTTTACAAATATAAGATACTTTGTCATGTTTACACGATTATTATTTGAACTACATGTCACTTGTTTGCACATGATACATTTAATTTTTATTAATTTTACAATAGTTATTTTGTATTGAATGCTTTACCTAGGCTATTCTTTATTTTTATTTTATATTTAGGCAAACATGTGATCCTAATTCTTCAAAGTATATATTAAAATATCATGTATTTTTTCAATAACAATATTATTGGGTCGCTGTTTTTAATATTTTATTAGGCATTTAATTTAATTGTTCCTTAATTCTATAATATCAGTGTTGTACGATATAATAGCTTCATCGAATACCGAAGATCTAATCATTTAGATCTAGAGATTCTTCTGTTAATAATAAGATTTTTATCTATTAAACCCATTCAATGAGCTTTACACTTGAGTTAATTCCGTTTAGTTTATATGTAAGTTTCTTTTTCAAAATACTTTCTTCTGTTAAGTTCATTTAAAAGGTTTCAATCTATATTTTGTTACGTATGCTTAAGAATATTTATAAATTATTTTATTACGATAATTGTACAATTTTCCTTATGTTTGCAGAATTTGTACAGTGTCTTCTTTTGGTGATCATTGTGGTTTCCCTAGTGGAAACCAAAAATTACATACTACGCCACGGTGAGTTTATAATTACTTTCTTTTATTTTTATGGGATCAGGGAATTATTGGACTGAATTTATTACATAATTCACATAGGCTATGTTTTTCATATTTTTATTGCTTTTTAATGCTTGTATTTGTTTAATTTCTTAAATTAGAAAAGTTTAAATTCGAATAAATATTAAATAGTATGACTAAACTATCGATTAACAGTAGGACATTACTAAACATTAACAAACACAGATATGACATATTTTAATTTGCGACTAATTCAGTGCAACGTTCAATGCAATGAGACAATCAATAATCAAATGGTTGCGCCTTATCTGACAACTGTCATGTTAATCTCAACGTAGAGTTCTCACAATTAGAATAGTAACGCTTGCAGGAGCAGAAGGGAAAGTGCACTGACTAGTTCAAATGGTGAACAAATATTTAATTTTTACTATTGCTTCATTATTTGTTGTATATTTTCATTTATATAGTTTTACATCATAAAATTAGTTTTTATTATCCCTTCCTTACGCTTCTACTTTTTGATTGTTTCTATAATCATTTTCATAAACATACTCTTTTAATTTCATACAAAGAATCTTAATTTTTACTGAAAGCTTCAAAATTTTATTCTTTATTTAAAATAAACTGACATGTTTTATATAACCATTCCATGAAGTTAGATGTAATATACACCAAATCTCGGCTAATAGACGAGACACTAGAAAAACTCAACAGAATATCGAATCTAACTATACAATTGTTATCAGCATATTTTAAATGATAAGGCGAGGGGGGAAAAGATAGAGTGATCTGCAGGGATCGATAAATTGTTCAGAAGGTAACCAGTTGCTCGTTTGAAAGTTTCGGGATATCTGTGCCCGCATTAAAACGTGGTATTTTTATCATACACCATTACAAGTGAAGTTTCGCCGAAAATCAACAAATTTGCAAATCATTTTCTTTCGTTCTGCAAACACGAAAGTTGAAAGGCATTGTGAACGAATAATCGCGTATAGAAGCATTAAAAAAAATTCACGAACGCTCCAACGCATTCTCAGTTTCACATCACCGAGTGAAACACATATTCGTAACATTAATATCGTAAACGGTATAATAAACAACGAATAAGTTTCGTCGAAGCGGGAAAAATTTCTTTCAAAATTTCCTGCTTCTCGTTATCGTTATCAATCGTTGGGACAATAGATCTACACGCGAGTGGAAAAATATCGATCATAAATCAAGACGAGAGACGAATTTTTATGTCGCAAGAGCGGTACTTCTGTAGTGGAAAATATTCTCTAAGGTGATAATTCGTGATCGGTTCGTGCGAAAATGATACTCAGAGGAATCGCGTTTGCCGAGGCTCGGCGGAATTCTGCCAGACGAATTCTGAAGCCTCAGAATTCGAGTTGCGAAAAAGACAACGCCGAGTTGACTTACGACGGAGTCCGTATTTTGGGGTCGAAATCGACACTTTCGCCAGTCGGTGAAAATGGCTGTACATCTTTCAGCTTTGTAAGTTCTTTTTTTTTTAAACTTTTTTAACCCTTGGTTTTTCATATCTTCGTGAGAAACGTAGCTGATCGAGATAATATTATTTCTTAATGGTACCACGACGTTGCCTTTATTCCTACTGTAATATTTAGAAACAATGCATTGTTTTTAATCTGATTGTAATGTCACGAAACAAAGACTTTAATTCAAATTGGGAAAAAATTGTAATACGTGTTCTTAATCCCAGGAATCGTTGATTATATCTACAAAGATACATGTAAGATAAATGGATTAAAATTGTTTTCGAAAAATTTCGTTTGCATCAGACGAGAGTTCCAAGATAAATATCTTTCCGTTCATTAAAAATATATTAGCTGTCCCAAAAATGTATTTCTTTGAGAAGAATGATTCCTAAGGTCATTTGGAATAACTTTTTCATTTACGAAAATGTTCTTCGCGGCTTCGTCAAGGAGTTACTAACGAAAAACACGGACCAACAGAGCGCGGCTATAGAATCCGTCCGTTGTAGCCGTGCTCTGATTGGTCCGTGTTTTTCGAAAATAACTCCTGAACGAAGCTGCGGAAAACATTTTCGTAAAGGAAAAAGTTACTTCAAATCACCTCAGAAACTCCTTTCAAGGATTTCCGACATTTTTGGAACACCCTGTATAATATTATGTATACAACCATTGTTAATGTTTTAATATTGCATTAGTAAGAATATATGTTGAAGTACGTACAGGTGTAATTTAGATAATTATTCTGTTCACGTATTTTCTATGCGCGCGTGCATCATATTAAACACAAACATCTTGTAAGTGGTTCGTATCTTTGATTCCAGTCAATTTCCGTTGAATATATTTTATCCGCTGTGTTATCGTGGATTTTTGTTTCTGATATGTTAGAATTAATTAAAATGAATTTATAATACGTACATTAATAATATTCGAAATTATCGGTTTAAAAAATATTTTCGAAGATTAAGTGGTTTTCTAAAAACTGTAAAATTTGTTTGTTTCTACTTTCTCAAGTATCCTAATATTTATGATGTTTACGTACAGTATAATCTTTGTGCAAGCTGTAGCATTCTGCGATCTTGTTTTGGGAGTTTCACAGAGATTATAGCGATTAGTACACCCCCACTTCGTTCGTATTAATTGGGTTGAGTCAGAAGCAACTTCCACTTTCAATTTCCATGCTCCTCTTCATTGAAGACAATTGACAATTAACTTTTCCCGTATGATATAACTGAAGTCACATAATACAATTATATCATGTATATGTTATTCAAATATTTTCATACTTTCCTCTCATTATTATCGGAACAGATAATTTACATTATTCTCGTAAAACAATTTTCACTTTCAACACTGAAAATATCATTTCCTTTTGAAATGAATCGACCTGCAGGTTGTAATTAGAGCTTACAGTGATCGATTTCAGTGTCGACGTGTTACCAATTTCCAAAACGAAACTTTAGATCTTAGAAACAATATAACAGGAGCAAACCGTGACAAGTAAAGGAGGCGATGTGTGCAATAATGCAGAACAGCTGTTCGCGCAAATATCCACGATAGACTGAATAATTTCGCGTTTCGCCTAGCTCGACTCTCTCTCGGGCTAAACAGTTTCGCAGTTGAGCATCTCTCGTATCAAACCTGCAAACAGGCCACTCTGAGCTGAATCCTCTTTTACGGTCGAATATCTTTGATTTTATAACAGTGAAGTCCCGTGTGAGGGCCTGTATCTTATCGATTAATCGTCTGAGGGTTTGTACATTACGTATACTCTAATTTGTGCAGGGTAGTCAGGTGATATCTCATTTTGCTAGTGAAGGGTGTGCAGCAATGAAGACGTAACTCCATTTTTTACACGTGAAATGTGTTCCTTCTTTCTTAATAAAATATGTTCTTTCACTTGATGTGAAAGGGAACTAGCTCCAAACAATGGGCATGGTAATAGTGGTTTTGCAACAAATAAAGACTGCTCCTTAAACTTATGTTTCATTGTATATTTTATTTATTATTTACTTACTTCTACATAAAGTATCGTTTATAGTAACGATTACGATAAAATGCAGTCTATACATTTTTTTAATGGGTACTTACTATTTTTATTATTTCGTTATATCTTTATTCTTTCTTATTTGCATTTCTAATTTGATTTTAAAAGGACACGTTTCACGTTCAATGTAGAAGATTATTAACAAGAATATTAATTGATCATAAAAAAAAAGAAAATTGTAACAACGTCACAGATGTGGCATTGCAATTACGTAGAGAGTAATTAACGTCGTCATACTGTTGCATGAATCGAAGGTGATATTTCTTTATTTCATTCTTATCGTGGCGCGATAACAAGTCGATGATAAAATCTCTAGGAAAATTTCGACAAGTGCTTTGTACAATAATGATTTATTACCTATTATCAAGAATCATGTATTCGCTATCTTTCACTACCCCCGCCCCCTCCCCCCAGCAAAAACTATATTATTTCTATCGTAATTGTTATACTTATGTGTATCGAAGAATGGAAGCATCTTCGTGAAAAGCAGAGGCAAAGGCAATGATAACGGTCGTTCTGCATAACTCAAATGTTAATACAAACGTGACTGTTTAATACGTGCAGAATAAGAAAACTGGATATCGATTCGAGGAAACGTTCAATTATCGTTAGGCGACGAGGAAATTTTTCTAACAGTGTGCCGTCGTCATCATTTATACTATCAAACGTGCACTTTGTGATATTACTTAATAATTTTTTAGAATTCTCCTCACAAAGAGTTTCGTTAATATTCTCTTGAAGTATCGACAAGTTTCCTTCGGATATTTAATACTTTCTAATTTTACTATGCACGCAAATCATTAGTGATTAAGATTGCATGGATTTATGGCAAAAATGGGTCACATGCTAAACTGTAAAGACAGAAGAATTGAAGGATATTGTTAAGATTATTCATTTCTTTTCAATTTCTTTTTATTGTCTAAAATTATTCTAATATTGCCACAATTTATTATGTATAAAAATCCGCAGCTTTCTGTGCTTTTGTTTATGCTTTAGCAAGAATATTTCAGATTATATAGAAACGCAGTAAGCAGTATCCATTTCGTATTTCCACGAAGATAACAAAAATTTATCAATACCATCTGCAGTTTATCGGAAATTAATTTATCAGAATTCGAAACTCAGCACGTGATATAACGAAATTTCTTTTAGAATTTTACGCCCAAGTGTTGCGAATGACTATAAGCGTGAACCTGGTGGTCGCGCACGGTTCATCGGAAGCGAACATATGTACACATTTCTTTATTTATAGCCTAAGTTTGTTCTTTTGCACATTCCTGCTATGTTTCGTCCTTGCTTGAAAGTCTCCAGCGTTCATCGAAACAAATTTCCGTATTGCGAACATCGACAGCATTTTTACTCAAATTTTAGCATTGCAATTTTACAAATATTTTTCTTAATTTTTAACAGTTTTTCTCTATGGTAAAGTTTTCAGTTTGCTTTTATGCAAAATTACAATAATAAGCCAATGATTTTAATTTCCGAAAGAAGTGTTTCGTATAATTTTTGTATCATGTTCTTATTAAAATAAATAAGCATAGAATAATTGATAGAGGTATATTAAACGTTATGTAGAGGGACACCGTTATATTCCGTTCACTTTCAGCGACGGAACGTCCAGTTGTCGCGAGACCATAATACCGAAATGAATTTCATGGAAACGGTGCACATTTGTGTTCCTGTCTCATCAGTAGGCTCCGGAGTAGGCGTGAGAAACAGTTTTAGGTTCGCGCGATAGTGAATCAGAGATTTCTAAGGGATGATGCACGCGAAGCTAGAACGTCCCTTCAGAATTTCTTTACGAGTGAGAGAAAATGATTTTGTAATATAAAATCTTTATAGAATACATCTTAATAAATTCTGCAAGCTTCATTCAAATTTTAATAAACTCAAAGTCGCCATATCTGGAAACTAGGTTACCTCAAATCAATATCAATACTCCTGGGAAAGAGTTAATCAATTCTTAATATGACACAATATTCTTGACTAAAAATAAAATACTCACGTATGAGACAATACTGATCCAATGACAAGAGTTTCTTAATTTCAATTATTTTATTTATGAAACCTTCGCCAACACGTTTGCTACATTTTCCTGATTAAAACGAAACCAAACATGAAACAATTCGTAGCATACTTGCTCGATTGAGTCACTATTCGGTAGAACCTCGATTATCCGAACCGATGATACTGACGAGCCTGAAAGCTGTATTATTCGAATACGGTGTTAGACTGTAAAAACAGTACAATCCGAAGTGGTTGGAGTCGATATATTTATTAATTGGTTTTGTTTGTTGTGTACGCATGTTCGCTGACAAAGGACGGAGAGGCGAAATCCTTCGTCGCCACAGCGTCCAAGCTGGCCGCCGTGGAAGATGCGGCTCCAAAGGGGCCCGAGGCTTCGATTCGATCGAAAGCCACCGCACTCAAGGTATCGCCCACGGCAAAGGCTGCCCTTCAGGCTCTTAGATCGGCAAGGGGCAAAATACCGCACACACTTACATCTCCCTCGGTCACCACCAAGGACGCTGAAACTATCACCGGTGAGTATCCAACATTTTTACTGCAACGTAGGGTACGGTAGTCCACGGTTAATCCCTTGTGTAGCTAACCGGATACCCATTTACTACATTTCTTTCAACAACTTGTTGACACTAAACTTACCGAGCTTTAAAAGTAGCTCGTACATGTTCCCTTATAAAAATTGGAAGATTGATTTTATTTAGACTTTGTGTGTGCGTGTGCGGCCCCTATTGCAATACGTGCTCTACTAAAGATATCTATACAACCATTCCTTATGAAATCATTTTTATTATTTCAATAATTGTAAAATATGAAATCTGGAACCGGTTGTTTCGACTGGTGGTGGTAGGTTTAGCGTAAATGTTCCTCTAAAAATATTACAAAATTTCTCTGAATGTCTATTCTTTCCTCGCTAATATATTAATTTATTGTCTTAAAATGAGAATTTGTGCAAATACGTTAAATACAAAAAGGTTTCATATAATCTATACATTTTGGTTGGCTACATAATGCATGAGGAATCCGGGTCTATTCTGACCCTGATGATCAAAATTGTCATTCAATTAGGAACTAGTTACTGCATTAGGAACAATCAAAAGATTAACGTGTCTACATGAAGTACCATCAAAAATATGTTTTAAGAATTTAAACAAAGCAGCGAATGGTTCTAAACATCATCAATTATATAGTTGGAAGTAGATTGTGGATCTTTATTTCAAATTGTGAATATGCATCAATATCTGCAGTTTAGTGATGGTTGCACAGATTCAGATCGCTACGAGAGGTATTACAGACAAGATTACGCAAAAACGAAGATAGTTGTACGTGCACGGTTAAAATGAAAGCATAATAATTGCGACAACGCAAGAAACAAGGTCCATATTCCACGTCGTAGTAGTCGGGTAGCAAAATAACGAGAGATTATTATAATGAGCGTTCTCTGACAGTGGAAAGTAAGCGAGGACGATACACAAGAAAATGTAGCCGTGAAGCATTGGAAAGGCCCAAGATTTTTAATCAATTTTTATTACTACACTCTCCCTTTGTATGATTCTTCCGTTCTTAAATGAATACACCATCTCGTCATTGCGGAAAATGTCTTGGTGTATTAATCGATAAAACAGTGTTCGTCCACAATAAATTAATTAGACTTCATACATTTAAAAACAGATTTACATTTTTATGTTCTATGGATGATTGCAATAAATTTAAATAAAATTGCGATTTTACCAAATGCGAATGAAGTTTAAATGATTCAAATGATTGTACAGGTTAATTAAATTAATTATGACTGGACTACAGCATAGATATTGTTTTGATAAAAATGCGCTCTGGATAAATATTTAACAAAAATTTTATAAGGCAAATCGCATTCACAACCTTATGGGATCACTAATGGAATGAATGAACGTTATTTGATTTCAATCTCTGTAAATTAATTTATAAAAATTTGTTGAATGTTCCACACTTTCGTTAATCATTGCAAACGAGTTATCAGGGCTTTATGATGTTTGCAGAGCATTCTTATTTATACTATGTGTCTCATAGATGTCACTTCAAGTTTCTCACTGTTATAAATTATTTTCACATGTCTTTTTCACTAAATTCTAATAAAAATGATAAACAGAAGCTTTGAAATCATTAGTCACTCATTGAAAGGTTATAATCCATTTCTTCTTTCAAGAAATTAATAATATATATACATTTCTCTGACATTTACCATTTCGATAATAAAAATATAATAATCTTCAATACTAAAATATTTCTGTGAGATTATACTAGGATCATAGTATAATATAAAATTCCATTTACAAAAACGCACAACCATTATGATTTATATTTACGTTTCACTCATTCCACGATTTATAACCGCATTCGAACAATTTTCCATAATTGTTAACAACTCACCCTTTTAAAAATTGAACGCAGATGCACACAGAGACGCACTGAACAATTTAAACTCGCGTAACAATCGTATCGTAATATCCTTTCGCAGCGATTCCTTCGAACAGTTCACGAAACCACCACATCCGAACAGAATTAATTGCTCCAATTGTTAATTAACGAGTTCCCGAGAATTTGGACGACCACTAGAAAGAAATGTTCTATGCTTACTGAAGTCGAAGAAGGAACTATCCTCTCCGATCTTGAGTACGAGTATTTTATGGTAGCCCGTGAACCTCCATGGCTCACAGCATTCTCCGCTGACAAATGATGATTACTTTTCTCGATCATTGTCATCATTATTATCGTTAGGGTCGTCGTCGTCGTCGTCGTCATCATCATCATCATCATCATCATCATCATCATCATCATCATCTCATCATCATCATCATCGCCACCACCACCATCATCATCATCATCATCATCATCATCATCGTCATTGTTGTTGTTCTTGGCGTCATCGAACTGAGATAACCTTCCTTTTGATTGACAAAAATAGTGGAGAACTTAATATTTCCCTCTTTCAAAAATACTCTTCAATAGTATTTATTATTTATGGGGAAATAGAGTGCCATACATCTTTTTGCATGTAAAATTTGTTTGCAACCACGCCTATTTTGTTTGGTCATTATTTCAGAAATTAGTCATATTTTTTAGTCCTCATTGTTTATGGGGAAACAAGGCGACATATCTTTTCACATACCTAGAATGTATATTTTCAATATGCATTTGTATGTAAAATATTCCTTAGAAATATTGTTTTGTATACTTAAAGCCGTGGATCCAATGCTAAATCATTCAATTGAGAAGCATTGAACTTCCCAGCCATAATTATTATGATTTTGCAATCATGCTGTAACCTCTCGTATTTGAACATCCATTATGCAATTATCCTAATATCCGAATGCTCAGTTGTCAATGTACCTTCCCCTATTCGACCGAATGAATTCTAATCGTCATGATAGAACGCGACGGAAAGGGAGCGCACATCGAATTACATTTGTTTTCATAATTTTGGAGTTGCATATTATAATTTACGAACATAGTGTTTCACTGGGGGTAACACATTATTTTGATATTTAATATGTTCACAGAAGATTTAATTTAATTTTTACAAATGAACAAAGATTTTCCACATTGTTCAATTTTCTAACGTTGGTTTACATAATATTTGTTTTAAATATGAAAATGTGTTAAAGCAATACTGTTACAGACATGTCACAGCTTTGCAGTGGTCAGAAATTTAATTAATACATTTATGACGATATTTAGTGTGATCAATATTATCGTTCTATCATTTGAAAATACTTTTAGTTCGAATAGATTAATGTTAGTCTGAATTAACTTTCCAGATTAATTGAATATAAAATTTTTTTCCAGTTAAAATTGCTACATTTAAACGTGACTAGCAAATTTTCGAAAACGTCAGCACGCATGAAGCCACTACAGATTGTTTTGCAAAACCTTTATCGCGTGAAGGCTGACACCGCATATTTCGTTAGATGAGTTTCTACCGCGAAGTTGATAAAATACTTTTCGCTTCGCTTTGTCTTCTTTATCGACAATTCTTTAGTGTATACCTATTATGGAGGTCATATTGTGGTTTTTCTAAACCGTTAAAATAGAATTTATTCATATATTTCAATAATCATAAATTCGCGCGTCCTTCTGTTGAATCATAAAACTAGCAATGGCTTTTAGCTCATAAATAATTAATTTCGAAAAAAAGTTATCACGTGAGATAGAGATCGTTTCTTTGCGGTGTACACGGTGTTTCAAATCAGCTGACGAGATAATTTTACGAATCTGACGGCGGTGCAGAAATAACTAACGCACTTTGTTGCGTGGCTCCCGAAATAGCCGACCTATAAAGGGTCGGTCATTTCATGTTCTCCTAATGTGATATCCATTTGCCCATTCCATTGCTATCGGATCAGCCGACTGTTACATGAATGGACTAGAAACTTTGGCTAATTTCGTTGCGTTAAGTAATTACCAATTATGAGTGGAGAAGGCGCGAATAATGTGGATCGCGTAATTCTTCGAACACCCTTTGAGTGGGCTCAATTTTTTATATGTATTGTGTCACCCGTTTTGTATTCTCTTTATCTATTTCTTGAAAATTATAGGTTTTAAAATTATCATTTATAATATTCAAAATTCTGCTTCAATATTATTAACTATACAATTTATTTTATAGGTGACGAATTTTTTGTCTGAATAACAAAAAAAATTTTTATGTAATATATTCATTGCACCAAGATTGGGTTGTCCATTGTAACTTTTCAATTTTCATTTCGTTAAACCGCAGATTAATAGCAGAAAATTTTTATTTGGCATAAACGAGCAATTTTGAGTATTCTGTTAAGTATTTTCCTTATTTCGATGAAATTGTAAATATGTAAATTCCAATAACAAGTAAAAATCGACGTGACGAATCCAATAGTACATCGCAGTACACGACAACTCTGCAATTCATATCCGAATTTACATAGCTCACGGTTAAAAACAATCTTACCTAACATTATTACTCGCATTTTCAATTTCGTTATATAATCTTCCATAGTATTTCCAATTGTGGATTTGTTTATTTATAGATACAAAATTGTATAAATATCATGTTCTTCTCATAAAAGAAGTATTTTCCAGGAGTTTGATAATAGAAATAGCCAAATATTAAAATGATTATTTTTAATTTTACATTTCAAAGAGTCGAAACATTGCTGTTCACTCTCGTTCCCCAATTTGCAGTTTAGGCCTTCATTAACATTATGGTGTCATGACCACTAACAGAATCGTTGTATGCATTTATAGAAATCGATCTTTTTGTGATGAATCTATTCAGGGTTCGGTAAAGAAACCAGATTGGCGAACGGCCAATAGATTCGTTCTATTTTGTTCTCTCTCTCACACTGTGTGGAGTAAGTTCTATCACGACTTGTGGATCCACATGGACGTTTCCTTGACTCTCTCAAGTTTTGCAAGTTTCACTCTTCGCAACCGTTCAACACCTGTTAAGAACAATTATCGGTGCTGTTCGAAACCCCCATCGCAAATCTCCGTCGTTAGACTTCGCCGATCGCGAATACTGCAAGTGTTCAGTGAAATGTTCGATCTTGTAACACGATCAGAAAGTGAAATTAATTGATCCTTCAATTGCGATCATCATCCCCATAAATCTCGAGCACGCTGTACAAACAAATATTTTCAATTATTTTTGCTGAACGTTTTTCGGTAATTTCGGAGCAGAGTAAACGATTACGCAATTTGCCACTTTCAGTGAAAATTGAATGATAATTGTTGTGAATATAGACGAGAGATATAAACAAAATGGAATTGTGAAAGACGAGGTAGAAAGTAAATTGTAAGGCGATATATGAATGTGACCGCTTCCGTGTTGACACAAATTCGATAATCGAGTGCTCGGGGTAGAAGAGACAGATTCAGAAAGATGAGTGGGGATTATTAGCGCGGAAAAAGGGATTATGTACAGTGGTGGTGCATCGACTCGGCCTAGTGGCCCAGCAAAGCTTAAAAAGTTTCTGGAAAAAAGGGATAGCATTCTTAACAAATGGAGAGACGGTACGGACTTCTTTCTGAAACGTTTTCAATAAACTTCCAGTTGAACCAGCCCCTTGTTTTCACCCGATCCGTTTTATTTTATTTATTCTGGATCAAATCAATTCTTCAGCTTCGAGACCCACTGAACGCTGGATTAAATGTCCCGAGAAAATAAAGGTCCTTTGAAATGTTGATTCAAGGATTAGTGCAAAGCGTTTCTAAAAATGTTCTAGAGAGAATGAAACAGTTAATTTAATACAGCACATAAAGTAAAATTTTTTAATTTATACACGTTTATTACTAGACTGTGGGTTTTATGTATTCATAATAAAAATGAGTGGATGCAGATATGTAGATAAGAATATCGATGGTTATTATTCATTCAAATATGCATTATATATATATATTTTAGTTGGATATAGGCTGGGAGTAAACTTGAACAAAAATCCGGAGTTTAAAGGGGTAAGGGGTTGATATAGATAATTTTTATTTTTTGTAGATATCTACAGTCTATCTGTTACCATAGGAGATAAACGAGTAAGCCTCATGTTTCCTGCAGTGACTGCTATGTGGCAGCACTGGCTGTGACGATATTCGATATTAGTTCGTTCGTGTTCAAATGTTATTAGCACTAAATACATACACTCTGAACACGCAATTAATCCTATAATGATTTTCGTCACGCATTCAATTGTATCATATAGAATTGACAATCTGAGAATAATCTTTACCCATTCAAACTATGCAAACATCAATTATTTTTTATTTATTAGACGTCCACACTCCCTCAGAAAAAAATAATCGATCAAAATTCGACTCTTGAAATTTTTTGAACGTATATTAAGAATGACAAATAATTATTATTAACTTATTATACATAAATTAAATATAGATTTTATGCATCCATGACGCACAATAAATTCCAATGAAAGATTATTTAATGTGTAGTATTTTTTAAAAATAAAGTAGGATTTCCTTCGATTTAAATTTTTACGACACATTGATGAACAGTTTCTGGAAGAAAACAATCGAATAAATTGCATGACGAATTAATAAAGCGCATAATATAATCGGCTGACATAGTAGCCGATCAGATTGAGCGTCAGTGCAAGTGACTTTACGTTTCCAGTTAATTTCGCTCGACGGCATGTGCAAGAATCGATTACACCAGTGTTTCTCATAAAAAAAGTTTCCTCGTAAACAACGAAAGTTCCCCTCCAGTAGATCGCTCATTTATCTAAATGTCTTCACAGTATACTTTCTGAAAAAAGGATCATCTATACTTCTCCACTTTTATTTTTTCGTTCCACTGATCACAGTGCCTGAGTTCCTCTTTCATCGACAAACTGGACTTTTTGTCTAAACGATCCATGACTAGAACAATTTTCCCGATGTTACCAGATACGTAACACGATCTAGTATCTGCGAGCTCGTGTATCAAAGTTCGACGACCATATTATCAGTAATTGAGTTGTTGTGTAGAAAATAGTAGCTTTCTAGTCTTGCCGCTGTTATTATTCGAAAGAGAATTTGAAAAGAATTGTGTTAAAAATACACGATTAAAGATGTTATATGAACCATCAATTTCTTTAACAAACGCTAAGATAATTAACGCGAATCTTTATGCGAAGCAAAAATTTGCCAAGTCATTTATGGGTAGCACGCGTTAAACGACAATGAACTTTAATAATTTCAATAAAAATGAATTTTTGAAATCTTGTAATCATTGTAATGTCTTCGTACTCTTGTATTACATGCATTCATTTTTGTCATAAATGCAGTCTAATAATTGAAACGATGAAATTATTATTTTTTTAATCAAACTGTAAATAATGTTGTCTACAGAAAATATTAAAAATATAAATGAGATAAGTTATTAGAATTAAGTGACAGAGTAATATTGAAATGTTTAACGCTTTCACGTTTATTACAGAGGTTTGCAGCGGTGGCGAGCTACCAGAAGTTGAGATCATCAGTTTGTTAGAAGAACAAATACCTAGGTACCGTCTGCGAGCCGACACCCTCACTCAATTCCAAGGTAAACATGTGCTCAGAAAATTAGTACTCGCGCTGGAAAATGCGACGTCAATGCTCGTGCTCACTGAACTCCATCTCTTGAAATTAAATCGTTGGTAACCACGTACGATCGCGGAACGATCGTGGAAGTTTTCATTCATACGAAAAATTCTTATATTTTCTTTACAAGATAAATAGAAAACTGTATTATTATGCTGCATGTGGAGGCTGTACATTTATATAATTCGACCACAGAATCTCGAAATTTCCAAATGCTATAAATGCATAAAAATCAATAATCTACCCATCAACATTAGGTACAGAGGAATATAGAAGGAGACTGCATATAAATAATAGAATATAGAGAGACTGTAGAATAAATAATAAAAGACTGAACTATTCACAAAATTTTTTAACAGGCCCTGTATAACACGTTTCGAAAATTATTCTGAAGAAGTCCAGACGATTGGAGTCGCCGCATTGACTGGAACAACACCGCAGTATAGTTAGCAGACCCCCCAGACGGCGATATTGATAGCAATCGCAGAATTGTTATATTTTGGGTGTGAACAGTAGCATATACCTCCTACGTCAATTCTTTGTACTTGAAGATTTTTCCCGGATCATCTACTGGAAATTCGAACGTATTTATTTAGCTATTGTTTAAAGAAGTAACAGTAACTGTGCTTAATCCATATTTGAGCAAGTCATGTAAAAATTCATTTCTGTGATGATAGACTATGCTAAATTTGCTTAATTTCGTATGACCTAGCGATTTCGAAGAACACAACTATCGCGTTATACGTGGGTTACCTATATTTATGAAACTTTCACAGCAGTTACGGAGATTTATCGATCATTAAACGCAAGAGAAATTACGGAACCCGGTATTCCAGTGTATTTTTCTATATTTTTAGTAACGTCTAGTCTATAATAAGTCTTTCATAGCTCTATCACGGTATAAATATAACGATTATACTAAAGCAGTCTGAAATTTAGATATTTTTAATTTTTTATTTCCTCTTCTGCTTCTAGTCGACTTCACATAAAGTGATACAAATATTTCTGGAGATAAAATAATTTCGTTTAAATCTGCTAATGGCAATTACAAAATGCAAATATTCTAACAAGTTATTTTTTTTTTTGTTATGTACAGGTTACGAAAACGCCGACTGGTTTATTCCGTCACCGGCACTAAAGACAATTGACACCGATTTGAAATTATCACCGGACCAAATCCGGGAAACCCTCAACTACTTCAGTAAGTACCCGTTCTGTTAATGTCTATTATTTTTTATCATCTTCATCTTTGTATCATTCTTGTACACGCGTCATTGGTTCGCTGAATATTGATCATGTCTTTGTCAAATTTATTCAATGAAATACTTGCATTCTGTAAAGTTTGACAGTACCTCACGCTGTTTTCACGATTGTCAGAATTACCTCAGGTAAGAATGGACAATTTAATTAATAGGCATACAACATATTTTTTAAAAACCTACTGATGACCAGAAAAATGCAACTAATCAGAGCAATTAGACTGGTTTAATCCTCCTTATTTTCTTCAAACATCAAAGCAATGTTTTCGTCGATAAAAATCTCGTTTTATCATCCACCGATATTATCCCTAATATGGATAACATGTGTTTACTTGGAAACGATTGTATGAAGATATTTTATAATGTTAGATCATACACAATGATTTCGGTCAATGGTGATTATGTGCTCAGAATATATTTAATAAGTACGGATTCCGCAAAACAAGTTTTGATTCAAGAAAATTGTTAAGAAGATAAACAAATATCTATAAAGCTTCTGTGTTTCATAATTAATACAGAAAATTTTTATTATGCATACAAATCCACAGTCTACTGATAACAATCATTTAAAATAATTTTACACATGGCCTGAATGTTTTATACCGCTTGAAGTATTGACCGACGAATTGACAACGGTAAGAATCATTAAAACAATACAATTATACGTAATTTCGTACAACAAAGAAACAGCAAAAGTCATTAAAGTATGCACGTGTACATAACAAGCCTTACTTCATACATCATATTGTCAAACTTGACATTCATTATAAAATTTTTCGTTTCTAAAATCGTCTTATCAAGTATTTCGATTTCTCTTATCAAATATTAAATACCCTGCCTTATATAAAGAATGTAATCCATTTAGCAACTGGCACGTGAAAATTCTTTTGCCATAAACGCATCTTCTGAAAATAAAATGCGTTATCATACGGATTTAAACCAAAAAATACAATATATACAATCGTTTACACTTTCAAACAAAATTGTGCAAATTTATTAATATAACATGTATATACACGAACAATGCGTTGTTATAGAAATCTAAGCGAAAACACAAATTTGGTCTTCCGAGAGAAATTCTTTATCTTCAAAAATGCATAAAATAGTTTGCACAGACTGGAACCATTTCTCCTCGAAAGATTTTTACGACAAATGCCGCGCGTGTAAATATTTTGTAGTAGTATTTGCGAAACGTTTCAGGAAACACTGGCCGCTCTTTATTTAAACTAGTATTTCACGCATCACTGATAACGAGTGTCGTCTAATTAGTCAGTATTTCGTCCAATCGTAGCCACCGCCCGGAAGAGTTCTCGACCAATCGGAGCGCTCGACCCGGTGCTGCACTGGAACTTCCATAGTTAGGTTTAGTCGCCGCTCGTTCTCCGCAGAGGGAGGATGTTTCGTGCCTGTTTTCGCGTCATGTAAAGGGACTTGTTTCGTGCTTTCTCGCAGTTCCGCGGTGCTTTACCATGGAATGTTGTTTACGAAAATGAGAACGACATGTCTGTGCATTCCGTGAAAGTATCGTGAGCTGACAGTTGGAAGTGTATTATCGTTCTACATGTGTGTTTGTCCGTGGTGTATACTGGTAATCCATACGTATACGTAATATGCACTTTGTTCTGTTAAAAATTCAACGATGAAATGCAAACGTGTCTCTCTAGGCTCTCGTCAATCAATTGTCACCGTGTAACTTTCAAATGCGATTGACAGTTCTACCAAAATTATAGAAAGAATAGCGTTTTTATTTACGTTGTATCCAGCTGTACACTTTTTTTGTTGGAAGGTGTGGCTGAGGATATTGACGGTTGTGTTTCGGTGGTGATATATATAGAAGAATTGCTTCATAAAATGTATTTAATTAGTAATTTTATGAAAATTAATAGGAATGCAGATTATTATTAAATTCAGAAACATATTCATGCGAAAAAGCATCGTTACTTAGGTTAGATTAGAATGGCTCTCTAATAGCAGCAGTTTTTGCTGTTCGTTTGAATGAACAACTATGTTTTCGACATCGTTTAATTAATTTCTTTATATAAACATACACGTATTGCAGAATCCAACGAGATAGTGAACTGCAGCTCGTGGGAAATAATGAATTTAAAACGCACGCGTTATGTAGGTTATGTTAGGTTAGATTTACATGGGAATGGAGCACGAGCTTAAGATGAATAAGATTTTTACTATTTTCTTGTATTTTTACTTTTATTCTTAAATTTATTTCTTCGTAGTATCTTATTCATTCTTTTATTTGTCTTATTTCATTTTTCCTGGTACGGCTTACAATAATGTTTGACCTTCTAGGAATTTTTCTTATTCTACAATTGAAATCTCTGTAGCCACATCGTATATCATTATTACATAATCTTCAAATACTCTTTTATCTATGTAAATTCGTCACTGATAATAATGGGGTGACATTATTCATTTCTAATTTTAACAGAATAAGGATGTGATTTTTTGTAGTACTGAAATTCGGATTTTTATTTTAGCTACATCCTATTTACAAAAAGAATCTTATTTTCAGTATTAGATTTTATTTAGTTTATTCGGATTTTATTTACTATCAGATTTATTATTTTTATTTTATAGTTAGTATTCGAAATACTTTGTTCGTTATTTCACGAAATTACAAATGGCGGAATGCAAAATGATTCTACATCTTATTTAAAAAAGATTCTTATTTTTAGTACTTTTAGTACCAGATTTATTATTTTTTATTTTGTAGTAAATATTCGAAATTCTTTGTTTGTTATTTCTCGAAATTACGAAACGGCGGAATGCAAAACAGTACGTTTGAATTTTTTATGAAATTATTGTTTACAAGATCATATCACGGACACTGATTTTATGTTGACGGACTATTTGCAACGATAATCGCAACTTTCAGCTTTTCATCTCCGATTGAAATTGAAATCAGAGACATTTGATCGAGCACATTAAACAGTTTTTAATCATTAATAAGACTCTGTGCGTTTAAACACAATACGTTCAATTAACGTATCGGTGCGAAAATCCGGACACTGCATTGAGATTGATTAGATTCCCGATACGTACGAAAGTATTGGTTCACGGAATTTTCAAATTGCTTTCGAAACGTTTCGAAACTCGCCGTGTTACCGCAGTGCATCTACGCTGCGTTTCGTAACCGTAGAACCATCCCTGAACTTCCTGCGTTCTACTGACTGTTTTCCACAATTGAGAGTAATTGAAAAACGACGTTGTTGTATGAAAGTAAATGCAGACACACTGGTTTTCCTATGGGAAACATGAGAATTTATGCATCAGCGTGAACGTAAGAAGCTGTTTTCATGCTATTTCGCGTGCATAGAACGGTGCGAAAGATATTTTGTTCGGTCTTGCGAAATGATAAAAAATTTTCTAGTATTCAAATATTTTTTTGGTAACTTCGAAATCAGTTAAGCAACTTTTTATGGAGACGTTGAACAAAATTTAAAAAACAAGTTGCAATTCTCGGGTTTTTCACATAAATTTTATACGATACGACAATATTTTTGTAAGATATAATTGTCGAATTTAAAATTCATGTAATTATTTATTATCGTCAAGTAGCTGTATAACAAAACGAAGAGTTACTTTCAGGGAAATATTGATACTAATGAAGTTACTTAGAGATTGAATATTTCCATAAAATTGAAGTATAATATAATTACGATGTCTCTTCATCACTATCATTTCCGGGGAAAGCGTCAGATTGAATTTGATGTTCATTTCCCGCAGTTAATTGGGAAATTCGTCGGAATAAAAATATAGTTATTAGGCAGCGGATTACGTGCATTTGTGAGAACGATGCGTGACTAAAATACAAAATTATTTTATATACAAAAATACAAAACGTTCTACAGAAATTTACTAATGAACAACCTACTATAAATTCAATATGCGTTATGGTACATTCTGATTTCAACTACTAATCTTATATTCGATTAACAGCATACCCACACGCGACTGCAACCTAATTTTTCTGATAACAATTAGAATTCACGATAATAACACATTCTTCTCAAGGTACATAATGCAATATGCAGGTAAATGTGAGAACAAATGATTCACACCTTCGAGCCAATCGTCATTCAATCCCTTGGAAAATTATGTAATAATCGTCGGACGGTCAATTAAGCCGACCTCGTTAAGGAAAGCCCCGTATAATTTTTGTAAACGTGCTCCTATCGCATGGTTCAACGCTTTCTCATAAAAGCGATCCGCGAATTACAAGGCAACCCGGGAGAAAATGCGAATTATAATGGCTTATTGTTTTCTGAGACGTCGTTAGAACTCTTTCACACCGGATTATTTTCCAAATCTAATTATGGCATATGCTTAATCGGTAACCGTGGAAGTTGTGTTCGCTCCACACTCGATTTTCACTTGTGCTTATGTCCACGGATGTGTCTAACAAGAGTATATGCTGAGAAAGTATCACAATTGGATAGAAAAGTACACGAGAATTTGCATCTTTCTACGGAAGTACGCGTTTATTAATTAAAACAAGAATTCATAGAGAAATTCCATGACGTTGCGCAACAATAGGTTCTCCCCTACTTCCTTTAGAAATGTCGAAAAATTGAATTTCCATCTTGTAATACAAGTGACTTTTAAAGATGTGCATATCAATATGCAACAGAAAACACGTATGAATATTGACACAGTTCTTTTTTAACGGACGTATTTTTAACATAAAAAAACAAACAATACGAAATTTGATTCACAGCAAGATTACATGCCAGAACAAAGTTCAGATTAGATAAAAGTAATTGAAAAATAGAATACCAATGTTATTGACAATGAAAGAAGCACAAATTTTATCAACATTATATAACAAAATTATCCAAGAAGTCGAACAAATTACACGGTGAACACGATAACATTTTCTTATTTAATGTCACGAACGAAAATATGCAATCAAAGAAATGTCATGAATGTATTGCTAATAGTTTCACTAATAGATTATTCATAAGAAAAAAAGTTATAAACAGTTTTTAGTATTGTCTTACCGATAGACTGGCGTCAAAGATGGTTACAATCATTGTATTCTTCTTCGAAGAGCCGTGTAACAAATGTTTCCCGTGTGCGAAAGGAGTTCCTCGGGACGCAATATAAGAATTTATTCCGGAATAGTAGTCTTGCCTCCTTGGAAGTTGTCCTGTAATTTGTTGGCAGCCATTCCTGACACGTACCATCATATTATCAGACCATTTACAAAACGGTAGTCTGGCACGGGTAAAAGCATTGTCGTCTTTGTATTCTGTAGAATGCGGTGGGTCGTGGTGCATTGCGACGGGTTTCCATCACGTACCGATCTAAGGATTCATAGCGACTGCTGTAAAGCGCTACAATCACTAAGTCTTGTAATCGTTTGCTACAATGACGGCAAGCATCCTTGCAAGGCTCGCAATTTCGAATGAGCATATGATTCGAGCACGAATGATTAATCCTGGGATGGTGATAGTTGGGTCCATTTTGATCCAGAGTTACAAACGCTCCGTCTAATTTCTAGTTTTTGGGAGCCACTTTAAATTATTTATCTTTATGCATTTATAGCATTCGTAGATTTTTAAAATACAGGGAACACGTGTAGTAACAAATACAGATCTCTACTCTACTCTTACTGTAAGGAATTGATTAGTTGGAAAATTAAACGTGTTCTCCATTCTGGTTTTTATAAAATGTTGCGGTATCGTAATTATTAGCCATTCATATTCAGTCCAGTAAGAGGATTAATCTTGGATTGAAAACATGAACAATCACGTTTGTTATGGTATGTTTCACTTGAAAATATTTGAATGCTTAGGCATCTTACCGAAAGCGTTTTGAACTATGCACAGAAAATATATTTGCACTCCGCGATGAAAAGAAATTCACGAAAGATAACAAGAACAATTATAATCTTATCGCCGCTAGCATACGTCTTATCGTTTCATTGATCGCACGTATGTTTTGATCGATTGTTCTCTTATCGATATTACTGCGCATTCATACTCGCAGAAACTGTGATGTGTTATTAGAGTAGTGCCAATACATCATTGTCTCGGGATATTTTTAATGGCGTGCTCGACAAATTAAGATACACAGTTTCCACTGAGATTAGCGTTATTGTTACAGCGAACCGAAGTTTAATGACTATTTCTAGTACCCTTTGTTCCATCGTAGAATTTCATCGTCATTATTATTCAAAATATAAAGGCGACACCAGTGAAGCTTGTCTGTATTTATTTATCTCTATGCAATAACTATCTAATCGCATTGTACGCTTTAAAACATGTGCTCGTGAAACGTTAATCCTTTGTTAAAACATATTCTGTTGAAATGTATTTCAAGTACTTGTCATATCCAAACAATTAGGTAGACTGTATTTTGTATATGAACGACACGTTTGCATATTATATTTATCATTTAACACATTCGCTGCCAAATGATACGATGTCTCTATCTACCGACACTTCTGATATTAAAAAAATCTTTAGAACAAGTTTCACGATTCCTATTTGAAATAGAATTTACAAAAGACTTTGTCCCTTGAAGAGTTTAATCCTGGCTAACCACTTCAAAGTACTGTATCAGTGTCGCCGCGAACATAATAATGGAAAGATTAGTGTCGAGCTGAGGATCGGGCGATGGTAATGGTGACATGAGCAACGACCGCGATTCCGACAAATCCTTCTGGAAACGAAGTGAGAAGTCCGAGGGAGTTTCATGCGCGGGGACAAGCAGCGACGAACGAACAAACGAAGATCATTCTTTGAGAACGACTGACGCCGCTCAAGATGCGTTCCGGGGTACGAATGAAACCGTCATTGAGCCTAAGAAGCGTTCCCAGGGAGCGCTCGATGATTCCCAGGGTGATCCATCCGACAGAACAATCGACTCGGTTGATGCCGTTTCAAGAACGAGCGAAAGTCTTTCTGGAAACATACCAGGAAGTTCTTCGTGGAGGAATCTGCACTTTTCCCAGCGCACTGACACTGTAGACGCTGCCTGGTCTCCTCGGACCTCGTTCGGGAAGCCTTATGGGTTTGAACATCTGTTGGGAATCCCCGACAACAAGTCCAGTACGAACGTTTGGAGAACCGAGGGAAGTTCGAACGATTTCTTGAAGATGAGCAGCGAAGACCAACGGAAGGCATCCGAGAAAAAGAAGACGAGCAACTCCTGGTCGCCTAGAAGCCCCGAGAGTCCTTCTTGGAGGCTGGAAACCAGTTCTCCGAAGACTCCCATGTTCACCAGTTTGGCTCTGGATGTTTCTTACGCCGGTTTGGACTCTTCCAGTTACCTCGACGCTGGAACACCTAAAAAAGCTCGAGAAGATGATCCGTCGGAGTTCTGGCAAGACTACAGCGTCGTTGATTACCTGGATAAGAAACTAGCAGCGACCGATAAGAGCACACCAGAGGAACGTGTTGAGACCCTGAAGGAGGTTCTTGCGGAAACGGATATTCACGAAGGGGATGGAGTCGTTTCGGATTTTTTGTTCCACGTCGCCAAGACGAAATACGGGAAGATTTATATCAAGGTCATTAGAACGATGCTCCAAAATCGAGGTAGGATATTAATACCGTAGCTTTATCGACTGTTTTCGCGTCTGGTCTCGACGGCGGATTGATAAAAATAATTGGGACGAATATTTAATGTGAAAGAGACACCGGGGAATTGGGTTTCTGCTGGGAATACTTGATTGAAACTGATTTTCTCGAGTGCTAAATGAAAAATAGTATTGACCGGACCTGGGTGGTCTAATTTTGGAATGTTTGCTCGAGGAAACGGAGATTTCCCGTGGAAAATGAAATTCTGAAACGTGTCGTTGTTTTAATCTCTTGCCGTGTAACAACGAGTAAGGGACGAAGATTTCATACGGAACCGATCGAATATGAATGTTGTTCGTTTCTTTTAAGCAAAATTTGATTTTTCTGTTATCAATATTTAACAAGCTATCAGCATTTGCAGCTGTGAAAGAAATGATACGGGAAGAGGTTGATTAGATAATTTAAGTCAATTGTTAGGCGAGTGTCGGAGGGAAAATAGACTGTTAATACATTTTAATTAGAGGTGTGCGAGACCGGGACGGGACGGGAACGGGACAGGATCTTGAAACTTTCGGTATTTCTTACTAAAAAACAATGTTAAAAGATTCTGTACAGTATTAGAAATCCCGAAGAGATTATCGGGAAACCCGAAAATTTTCGAAATCCCGTCCCAAGCATCGGGTTTCGGGAATTCCCGGGATCTCGCACACCTCTAATTTTAATACATCTATAATTTTATTGCCGAGTGCAGACACCCCCTCTCTTTCCGGGGTAGCTTCCCTTAACATCATTGGCTTCGGCGTATCGTAGCTTACGTCACGCTAATGAGGATCGCGTGTGAAGGGGTCCTACCTGGCCATCTACCTGGCTAGCTAATCCTCGACGTATTACGTAGCTGCCAAGTGACTGGAACGGATTCTTGATACACGGCATTGCTATGTACAGGGTGGTCCCGTAGATGTGATACTCAGAGGCAGTGCTGCCGCAAGAAAAAATAAAAAATTAGAAAAATTTTGCAATCTTTTGAGTTTCATCGATATTCTTTCACCGCTTGACTGGTTCCAAGGGCGATGTGGTGGGGAGAAAATCTTTACCAGTTACGGTAGAGACCTTCGCGTCAGTTACTTTTCCTCGGACTTGGAAAATAGTTTAAAATGTTTGTCTGACAGAGGAAGACATGCATAGTACACTGCTGTGCAAAAGAAAGAAGCACCCGGCCATATTTGATAGAAAAGCATAAAAAATCAAACAAGAACACAGTAAGTGTTGAAAAAGGATTCTGAGAATATGTGTTATTGCAGATTATCTAATATTTTAAATGCAATATATCAAGATATTGTAATATATATGTATAATATATATTGTGTATATAAAGATATTGTTTGTTATTATATCTTGTAATTATATTGGGTGCTTCTTTCTTCTGCACAGTAGTGTACGTCTAGTAACGAAATTAGGTCGAAGAACGTATTTTACTGGTCAGAAACAATTAGGAGTGAATGTTTTTCAACGAGATCAAATGTAGTTTAATTATCTGTTTGGAGGGTGTCATTACAAGACAGATCCAGTACCAGTTTCACCTCATTAGTAATCGTACTTATCAGCTCTCATTCATAATCCCGGGACGTCATTAAGTGTCGTTTCGAATGCCACTCTTAAAACACGAGTTACACGGGAACGGGATGTAACTTGTTTATTGACTGACTCTCGTATAAAGAGATTTCAACGCGTTCAATTAAAGCATAGACCCGTCACTACTTGGGATTTATTGCCAGCGGAAGAGGAAGGTAGGGGCAGAACGACAGACGACTCACAGGTCGACAGTTCATCACCCCCGGCGTGCGTAATAATCTCATAAAGCTGGGATTTTTCAACCTTGCCGGCGTTAGCCAGCCTTTTTTAAAGACTCATTACGATCTCGAGTGTGTATGCAGCGAAAAAAGTCTACGTACACTCCGTTAAAATGCGTTTAAATGACTTGAATTTGTTTGTTAGAAAGATTAGTTTACTAGAACAGAAATGTTAGTTAGGCAGGAGAAATTAGATAGTGTAAATCACTTTTTACAGTTTTTTTTAGTCGACGTTTTTCCTTGAGTTTTGTCAATCTCACAAATTCACAAACAATTAAATTGAACGAAATACACTACAGATTGGAATAAATTTTTTTTATCGAAATTCTCTAAAAGTTGGATATATTTGTAGGAAGTAACCGTTCTACTGATCCAATAATAAACGACCTTTACGTAGTATCAGAAATATCTTTCTAGATCATTCTTCCTCCGATTTCTCTGGTTCACTGGTCGGTTCTCTAACTTCGCAGATATAAAACAGTTATTTTATAAATTTATTCCAGATGATTAATAGAATATTTATTTATAAACTATTAAAGAAGACTTCTATTTAATTTTTTATTAACAATCGATTGAATTACAAGATAGTAGAATCGTTTATCTCATTGTTTTTTGGACGACGGAAAATAGCTGTGAACGATTATTGTTGAGGTGCAAACAAGTAGACAAATAACTTTTCTCGAAACTGTGAAAGTTCCGAGTAGAAAATCTCTTTGGTTTTCAAGTGTGATAACCGCAAGCTCTGAAAATATGGTTTGATGAAACTCGGCAACAAAGTTTAGAAAATTAAATCTTCGGCGAACTTCTCTCACTTCGTCAGTTGTTTCATATTTCCGCGGAAAATTGTCGGCGGGAGATAAAATTTCAAGCTTGATCAAAATCCCAAGTGTCGAACAATCCACCAATAACTCACATCGAACACAGTGAAAGAAAATAAGCTTTGATGGAATGTAGACTAAAAATAAAGTTGTAGCTTAACACCAGCAAATACACAATACATTTGTCCATACATTTTTTAAAAGATAAAACCTATTAATTGATTACACATTACACAAAATAACACACTATTATTCGTTATCTAAAACAAAATTGAACAGTTAGATCATAATTTTAAATAGTTAAGTTCTTAGAAATGAAAATACAAATAAACACAGTGGTCACTGTACATTTATCAAGATTCGTTTCGATAAAACAAATCTTTTAAATATGTGTCAGATAAAAGATTATATTTCAACAAATTTATCATAGACCCGTACGTAAACAATCTCTTATCAAGCCCATACCAGGACAATGACGTGTTACATATTTTTATATACAAATACAGAGTATCCTAAAAATTTTGTATTTCGTTGAGAAGAATATTTCCTAAGGTCATTAGAAATAACTTTTTCTTTTACGAAAATGTTCTCCGCGGCTTGGTTAATATCTCCTTAGGATAAAGTTACTTCAAAGCACCTAAAGAATACCCCCTCCCAACGAAATACAACATATTTTCACACCCTGTACATCGGTGTATTAAGTAAAGAAATATTTATATCAAATTAGATAAGCTGTTGATAAAACCCCGCTACTAAGCTCATCTTAAGATTCGTAAAGACATTCACGACGTGTTGCGAATAAAAGGAGTGCAACTTTTTGTACACGTAAACTATTGACTTTTTAATCGACGATAAACTTGAACAAGTATACTGTTCGCATAGGTATAAAACAGATTGGCTATAGAGTGCTAAAATATTCGGCACTTGTCGATAAAATGGTTACGATATACCTGTGTTTTTCATGTTTTATAATTCCTTAATTGATTAAATTACGAATTGGCGAGGTACTTGTAATTTGACTATTTGTGAAAATACGTTTTCTCCCTTCAACATATTTCTTTCTGTAATAATAGAGTCGGTAACAAGTGACCGATACGGCAGTCGATACGTTAACACGCTACAATCCAACGTAGTTATGCGGAGAAACGTCTTAAACCGTAATAGCATGTCGTAAAAATATAGTAAAGCTCGTCGATAAGATATATACCTTTGCACTCGGAGCTGTTTTTAACTCGAAAGTCAAATCGTTTCTTCTGACCTAGAATATTTCCATTCTCTATGGTTTTTTAAATTTGGTAGATATGAAATTGATATAATACCTCATACAATACTTAAATGTTTAGTAATTGGTTAGACACCGACATATCCAATAATGTAAACAATACTTTAAATAGTAGTACAGCAATTTTTAGTGACACCTCAGAGCCGCCACTCGAGTGCTAAGGGATATAGTAAAGCTCGTCGATAAGAAATATCAACATTAGCACACACAACCATGACGCAGGATTTTAGACTGCCGGCATGTTATCTGCATTGTCTAAAAAGCTCATATACTCAAACAGTATTTAATACGCGGTCAGTAATAAACTTTTAAACCTAAAGAGTGCGAAATATAGTTATGATTAATTAGACTACGAATTTTGTGACAAAACGAAGTAAGTGGAGTTTAAAGTAGTATAAAGATGAAAAGAACTTAATAATATCAATATGTTATTTCTAATTTATTAAAATTAGTTTAAAAATAACAATTTCCTATTTGATCTTTATCACTTGCCATCGATGCACATTTTTATTTTGCATCAATATGCACAGTGTAGTTATAACTTATTGCAAATGCGCATAACTGTGATCAATACTGTGATCAATAAGAAGCCACAATGGTTGATATTAATTCCACAATGCGTTTAATAATAAAAAAAGAGGGTTGATACGAGAATTAAAATCGCGAATATCGCTGGAAATTGGTTAATCATGGTCCAAAGGCAGCGTGCCAGGGATTCCTAGCGTATTATTAATAGTACTGCCGCAAGAAGAGAGTCTGCTCCAACTTATTGTAAAACTGTCGAACGAATTGAAAGCGAGCTAGCTTGGATTACGGAAATCTCCACGTGGGTCTGCACGTGTTATCGACAAATGTTAACTCGTTGAAGTTCCTTTTCAATGCCTACACATTGTCATTTAATAATTCAATCGATAATCCAATATAGTTAACAGGCTTGCATAGAAAAACACTTAATTGCAATTTTGCTATTTATGGTACAGCATCGATGAAATCTAATACAATACTTTATAAATTATCTATATAAATTCTTCGAAAACCTTTTAAATTGATAAATAATTCTCGTCTAATACGAATTTCAGACGACCGAAGTCTTCGATATTATCAATTTTCTATTTCTTGCGTGGGAATGATTAATCAATTCTGTATAATAGCCGTTCTTGGACATTAATTCTACAAATAATGTAGAATTTAGTTACGTATAAATAGACTACAGATTTCATGAATTTGATTCAAATAATTTCTGCATATCCATACACTGTTTTCGACTAGTCAAAATTAAGTACTTAAATTTATTAAAAGAAGTCATTTTTGTTTTAATTTAATTTCTGTTTCTTGCAAGCGATTCAGAATCTTCCTATTTTGCATGAAGATCCACAGTCTTTGAATATATTAGGTTGGCAACTAAATTCGCGAGCTTTTGTTTCGTAATTCTTTCATTGTATCATTATAACCTCACTCAGTGACCATTCCTTTTATCATTGGAAAGCTCTGAATTTTGCGATTAATTTGATATAAAATACTCGAGCTTAACGCTAAACCTACCGACCATCAAAAGCGACTAATGTGTATGGTATTATAAAAATAACAAGATTAAATTTATTCATATTTTGTGCGATTTTTACTATAATATATACTGGAGTCAAAAAATCTATTCGAACGATTCCCATGAAAACACCTTTACAATCTCAATAATTTTCAAATCAAAAATCTAAAATGGATCATTTGAACCCTCGTGGCAGGTTTGGTGTTAAGAAATATATATAAATGACTTTATTTGAGAAAATGTGGAGGTCGCGAACTTAACTGCCAACCTAATATTATATAAATACAGAGCGCTTTAAGGTTTCCCGTTTAATAGTATTCGCGAAACCCCGAAGAGTCGCGAACAAACGTTTGAATTTCCCTCTGCGACGGTAGTACGCATGCTGCGCGCGCAGCCCGCTTCTGACAGCCACACGATATGGCGCCGTAACAATTCCGCCTGTGTTTCGCATCAAGCCCCCTCCACGTTCTGTCACGAAAGGAAGCGGTTCTTCTCAACAAAATGTGCACGAACAACACGTTAGTGCATTGACTAATGCCCACGGAAACAATTGAACGTTGAACTCGAACAACTGAAAGAAAACTTGTGATATGTGCCCGGTGACTCCTCTGACGTCAGAGGTGTAGAACTAGTGTGTTGAATGGTAAGTATTTACTTCGTGCATAAACGCACTTTACAGTCCGATTAAATTGATTCTAAACGCACGTTCTCGTATCTGTTTGCGTACGATATTCGCTGGCGATATTACTCGCATCGCTGAAGGGACGAGTACTCTCGTCGCGACTAAAATATACTTGGACAAAAGAATTCTCCGCATTGCTGACAGTCACATGTTTTATTCAACCGATGTTTTCGAAGATTGTAGAAGTCGGCGGCGTCACACGACTCTCTTTGACATGTGATTCTCAGAGCAGACAGCAACTAGTTATGTCTCCGACTTCCAGGCTATGTCACTGCGTAACCTTTGCAACGGGACGCCATTTTTAAAAGCCGCAGCCTACGATCCATTCCTCGCTTGTTTTTCTTTTCTTTTCAGTTTTCGACGAGAAGCGCACGACTTTTCATGCATATCACGATAGAAACTCTGCGGCTGGCTAAACGCCCGTTCCGAGCGATTACACGGTTTCCAGGCGACGATTATAAACAATCTAGACATCATTCACGTTTGAATATTGTGTACTCTTTTTTTTAAATTTATTCTGATAACACTGGAAATGATAAGCTCGTATTAATTATATAAATCACAGTTGTAGGTTTTCGTTTGGAGGAACAGTCTTTCACGTCGTACGAATGCTCTGATTTGATATACAGTACAGGATGATGTAATTTGACGAGAAAATGAAATCCTGAAATTATTGTTAGTGGACTGCGGATTTCTGCGCGGAATCAACATTGTCTGCGTTAATTGCAAGACACTGGAGCTGCACAGACATTCATTTCTTAATAATTAATCATTTTCAAACTCTTTAGATGTGTTTACCGTACTCGTTCTTGTCGTAAAATCCGCAGTCTAGTTATTAATTTTTATTTACACACAATATTTGCACAGAAGAAAATAGTAAACTGTTCCAGCAACAAAGAAGATTACTTGTCAGTAATGCATCAAGTGAGGCATTACTTAAAAACTAGAAAAAATACAAGGTTGAATCTGAAGAAACATGCTCAACCAATTGTGACGAGCAATGCTATAATTTGGCGGTCGTTTGCTTGGTATCGTTTGTTATGCAACAAATTATTGCACAGTACCACGTGTTCGTCCTCCACTGCGGAGTATAATTGATTTTGTTTGCTATTTGATAAAACTATCGCGCTATTTTCTGAAACGCTATGAATTCTAGTCCCTCATTTAACCTCTGTATTTGCATTTGTTATACTAATGATCTCGAACAAAATACACAGACAGATAAAGTGTATCGATGGTATAGATTGCAAGATAATTTTTCAGATCACTATGTTTGTCTTTTTTTTTAGCAATAACGTGCTCAAAATTGATTAGCAACGGGGAAAATTTGTAAATTTTGTATTAATACCTCCGAAATTATATTTTGAATGTTTCCAACGCTATTTCTGTGGTATGTTGCAGATTAGGCTTACACAATATTGCATGACTTAGTCGAGTACCGATTCCGTACATTCCGGAAAAAAACAGAGTTACGCTCGTCCAATTATAATTAGTCTGCGATGGTTATATCAAAGTCGTATAAGTAAAATGAAAAAGAGAAACACAAGCACGTGGGAAACAGATCTGAAGTTTTAAGATCCTGTTTAACATATTAGGAAATTATTTATTCATCCTGTAGCAACAATTCCTTCACTATAAAATTGACGAAGCTTAATGCATTCTACATTAACAAGTAGCATGCATATTTACTTGAAATTATCAAACTGCAGTTGGATGATCCACAGAATAATGATGATTAATATGACTATTGACATCATGTTCAAATCTTTATGCAAAATAAAAATCTTGTGCATTAATTCCAAGAAACAGGAATTGCTCAGACTTTTCTTAAGAATTGTGACAAGAATAGCGAAAGAGAATTATATAAATAATAGAATCAACTTCTGAGGATCTGGCAGTTTCATTGTTCTCTGTCTCATCTTCAGAAGTGCATAAAATCCGCAGTCTAATAATATCATGCGAACAAGAAGCAGGACGAAATCGGTGTTCACAGATCAGCAGAGTTTATTGGTAAAAAGTTAAATATAGTTTGGACACGGTTTGTCTCGTGGTTGTATCTTTGCTCTTCTAAATAAAAGATGAGCGTCACGGACTCGGTTTATCACGCCGGTACATGCTCTTATGCAAGCCTGAGCCTGTGGAAAAATCAATAATCACCTGCGACGTCTCTACTTAAGACACAACGTCAGAATAGTTCGGAGGTTTAACTTCCAGTTCACGTTACACACGCGACTGTCTTCTTAATCGAGCACCGAGCACCGATGCTTTGTAAGGATATTTTGGCATATTACCTCACACACTAGCCTGTGCATATTTTATAGCCCTTAATACGATTTATATATACGTACATTTGATTAAATTAACTATTTACCATGTAACATCGAGGCAGACTAAAATCACCAAAATCACCATATAACGACAAACAATATCTTTATGTAGAAATTGTATTGTACAATGATTGATTTATTGCATTTAAAGTAGTAGATAATCCGCAATAACACATACTCTCAGAACTATTCAATTAAACAGCGGAATCCTTTTTCAAAACTTACTGTGTTCTTATTTGATTTTTCACGCTGTTCTATTAAATATGGCCGGGTGCTTCTTTAATTTGCACAGCAGTGTATAATTGAACCACGAAATTAATGTCAATTTCTCAGATATCTTCAACTGGTTTAAAAAATCGGGAGCATAACCGCGATTAAATTCCCATGGCTCAGTACTTGATTGCACGCCAAGCATACCATATAAATTTGAAGTTAATTGGTTCAGTATTTAATGAGCAATCTCGCGAGTCATCCGAGGAGAATTTTTTCAGTTGGTCTGTTTTCTTGGTGAATAATTGCCATAGTTTCCATGGTACCGCCGTATGAAAATTCATGAACATAATTTGGGTGCATACAAACAAGCCTGCAACGTTTCGACGAAATATGCTGGTTAGGTTGTTAAACAAAAAATGACGAAATATATTGTTGAAACTGTTCGGGGAATGGGAATGCCCTCTTGGGAAGCGGAACTCAAGACGGCTGACCTTTGTACTTAGAAAATAGAATTTATAAGAACAGTTATTCGAGATGCGATCGAATGGGATCCTTTCTCTTCGTGCAACCGCTTAAGATGCATAAGTTACAGGATTGCTTCTTCTATCGACTTCATCATGCTGCAAAACGAACTGTGAAATTTCGTTCACAACACGAAAGAAAGCTATGAAGGAATTGTTAAGCTGTCAGCGATATACTAGGTTTGATAGATCATGTAGCTTGTTCAGATGTTATACTAATTATAACGAAGTGTCGATTCATGTGCAAATAAATATTTACAAAAGATTGAAAAAGTTTTTAAATGTACAAGTACAATATATTACAGAAATGATCACCTGCAGATTGTAAATGTTCAGCATCTATAACAAACATCCGAGTGAAACAATTTTTTAAGATAATAGATCCTAGTTATTTGTACCTTTCATTAGAGAATGTAGTTGTACAATTATGTGTACATTCCCATTAGTCAATTTAAATTTTTCAAGAAAGGCTTTATGATAGTTTGAAACACAGTGAAAGCCTCTGCAGGAAGAAATACTTTTACCAAACTCTTCCACGGATGTGTATAAATTTGCATAGATAAAAACCATTAGAGAATCATTAGAGGTAAAATTAAAGAAAATGGTAATAATGAAATAATAAATGTCTCGCCTGTAGATTGCTATACTATGTTATCCGGTATGCCAGTGAATAACGTTGTGCTGAATGTGTTAAATAATAGACAATTTGAGAGTTTCACAACTAGAGCATCTCGCGCTGAAAAAATATCACTAGTGCGTGGAAAGTTTCACGTGGAGAGTGTATTACGAACTTCGCAAATTATATATTATATTTATAAATATAATGTATATATATATAATATATTTAATTTCAAAATCGCACTTAATATTTGAGCAGCGGGCGTGATGTAAATATCCGAAAATGAATCTTGTCGAATTCCGAGGGAGTATTTTTCAAGGAGTACAGTACATTTATGCAAAAAGAAATCGATTTTGTTGATCTATTACATCAGGCTCTTTCACCCTCGCGTCACAGTCATAAGAGTATGACACACCGAAAATGATCTCAGTGCTCTTAGGAGTGTTGTGAAGTTCGGTACTAGTCAATTAACTATTGGTTGTAAAAGAAAAATAATTTTAATAATTTGTAAAGGGCCTGTGCGTGCCGAGGTCTTTTTTTGGATTGTACAGTATAATTTCAGTGTTCCTCGCACTGCGCATAGTGATTTCGCACCCCAATTCATGCTACGTCGCATTCGCATAGGGGAGCATATTCAGCAGAGGGTGTATTAAGATAAACGGTGGTTAAAATAGCGTACGGACTATTGATCTCACGACAAAGATACACAGGAAGAGCTTCATGTTTCTGAACATAACAGTATCAAATAATATTTTTTCTCTTCTTTTTGAAAAAATAGCAATACAGTATTTTCTCGGTTTTTGCGTGATTTTTATTGCAACATAAAACTCGCAAGATCTAATTAACATGTCCATTAGCACCATTTCTTTCGCGAACAGTTTCCATAGAATTACACCACACCTAGTAACAGTGAGTCTTGTTGCACCATGTTACATTTTGCAGAGTTAAACGCGTGTTTTATTGATCTAAATGAAGCGCACGATTTTAACAGACGACTTTATTCGGAGTCGTGGCATATAAAATATTTCAAAAATTAATTTTATAATGATATTATGATTTATTTAAATTATTACGCAATTCTCCGTTTGCAAGCTACTTTATCGTTCGGAACAATAATGGACAACCGAAGGGGGTTTCAAATCATTAATCCACATGTATTTATATGAAAATTCATTGATGATTGAACAATTCTTTAAAATAACTTTCTTGATTTCTTACGTCAGATTATCGCTTTACTCGCACTCGCATGTCCAGCATGCTACTTGTTAATGAACTAGTAAATCAATAAAGCTTCGTTTGTGCTACTGAAAGTTTTGGAGGTCAGACATCTCTCTATCTCCATTAATTTACGTACACACGGATTTATAATAATAATAACAAGAATTATAATAATTCACTCTATACAGAGGATAAAATTTCTACACGTTCTTTCTGCATAATAATCCAATCTCTGGCTTAAATTGCATTATCCCGTACGCTGCTCCATTGTATGGAAAATTTAACATCCTCGGCGATTTTAATAATATCGGCCCCGTTATGCATGTTTCAGCGATGTACGTTGCGTTGTTAAGTATTGTTTCATCGGTGTCTATCTGAACAGCTGGCGGATATACTGTGATATCGATCACAAACACGGTAATAGTGAACGAATATTAATGGTACCATAAATATAGATAAACACGACTTTGTCCAAGTATATTTTATAATGCAGTTCCAGGACCTTCACATTCTGTTCAAGTATTACAGAAAAGTATACTCTTTTGCGCCGTGTTATGGCAACATTAGTGTTGTGTCTACAATGCGATACAAGCAATCATCGAGATTCCCAAACACTATATGCGACCTCGGTACTATACGCGCAGAATGAGCTACTAAAGACTGGAATTTGTTGGGAAAATGATGACTTTTTATTGTCAACAAATATTATGTGTACGGTGAAATTAAATATTTGTTACAGCATTTATATAGTATTTTTTTATTGCAAATTATTGCCAGAACCGCCGGATCAGGGGAATTGACTCGAATCGAGGGGGAAAAGTTACCCCCTCTCTGCCAGTACCGGATTAGTCACGTGACATTGTGACACAAGCGTGGGAGAATATCATCGTAGAAGGGGAAGATGTAGTGGGGAGACAAGCCTTAATCTAACGACTCTGATTATTGCGAAATCAAAAATTGTTGGCGAGGTTTCGCACATAACAATGTTCACGAAGTATGACACAAAAATTCACACAAAGTAGAAATAATTTGATTAACCCCTTGTCGCCGTACCTTTTCTTTTGTGATTAGAACGTCTTTATGCACAAAAATGTCTTAGAAAGGAATAGAAAATGTATATTTGTTTGTGTGGCTACATTAATTTTAATGCTTAAATATGGATTGCAAACGAATCAAATTTTATTTCATCTAAAATGAAACGCGTAACATTCATAGTTGTTAGACTTTGTTAGAAACCTTCGTCACGAGTCTGGCTCGTCAAAGTACGGAAAGGGGTTAATGAGATCGAAACTAAAATTAAAGGAAAGGTAGAATTTATTTGTGTCCTAAAATTTCTAATAAAATTTAGTTTATTCGTGTGCATCGTAATAACAATGAATCTGTAAGCCTGGCCAACAATTAGTGTTGCCTGGTGCATGACCGACGTGGCAATTTACGGCGTTAAGTAATTCAGTGAAGCATTTTATTTTGCAATGGATACAGGCATAAGGGCATCGTCTTCAAAGTAGTTCCCTCGAGGCTCTACCTATACCTATGTATACATTCGCGGATTCCAGCGTCGGATCCATTGATCGTAACATTTATAGCGCTCACATTCCCGTATGTTTCAACTTTCAAAAGGCGAATGGTTCACTGAAACGGCATACAAATAAAATCTAATGGGTTAGCAACAAAATTCCAATTTTTACGATTTTCTGCACGAAAATTTACATATACACCCATTTACATAAATATTAAACTAATTCATTTTTGTATGTAAGCTGTATCGAATTCTGATTATATTTATAAAATTATCATCAAATATCCAGTTCAGTCTCAGATAATTCATTCTGCGCGTAGAATTGCGATTTTAATTTTTCAAGTATGACATGCAAAACACCGAAAATTATAGCAAGTCGATATAGTCTTTGTAAAGCATGTGAAAGTGTCAAATATCAATTTACAAACTGTGCACACAGTTTTCAGTATATAATAGACCACCGCGTAACACGAGTTCATTCAACGACGCGTGTACCTAGATAGATTGTGTACGATAATATAGATACACACTGATTATACGAGTGAATAATATTTACATTTTTACAACACAACGAGGCATGATGTTATCGCGAGCTATTATTAAGCTGCATTGCCTCTGGCATTTGTAAACAATGCGGGTATTTAGATTTTTAACGATTTCAATGGCAGTGTATGTCCAAAGTAATAAATTTATTGCATAATACTCAGTAATTGTAAATTACAAGATTTTGAACCCGTTATTTCGACGGGTCCTATAGTTCTGGTTTCTCTATGCGAATATGATTTCAATTCGGATTTTTTATTTTTAATCAGAGTCAATCATCGGAGATGAATAAATTGATTAGACACTTGAATGATATTTACGTAGAACTTGGAAAATTATCCTGGACCAGTTGGCGAATTCGCTGTGACCAATGTCCGCGAAAAGATCGCGTGATTCTCAAAAGTTAGCGAACCCCTCGCAAGCATTGTTAGCGAAATGTTTGCCAGTGAATACACACCTTCGAGCGTGTACATACAGCGGTAGACGAGTAAACAAAGCAGGTATCAGAGCGTATAACCTGTGTGTCTCGTATAACATCGTTTTATATAGTATGCGTTGCTCACGTTTCATTTAAACCGAAGTAAAGTTCAATTCTGTTGTCAATAAGATAGTCAATATATAGCGAATATATTAAATTCAAATTTTTTAATAGCCAATTTGATCACCGTTGACCTGAGAGAAGTAGGCTAAAAAATACATGAGACAAAATTGACGAGCAAAGACTTGAATTAATATAGCCTTCGTTAGCCAACATTAGGACGTTCTAAATTCTGATCTTCTAGAAGCCAATTTTAATCGCCAGGTATTGATAGTGGGTCCAATAAGAGGATCTGTTCGAGTTAACACTAAACCTACCACGAGGGGTCAAATGACCCATTTTAGATTTTTTATTTGACAATTATTGAGATTATAAAGATCTTTTCATGGGAATTGATTGAATACATTTGTTGACTCCAGTATACATTATAGTAAAAATCACACAAAACACCATACACATTAGTCACTTTTGATGGTCGGTAGGTTTAGTGTTAATCTAGTGTTATTAGGTCTGGTAAGAAGATGAACGTTGTTCTGAAGGAAGTATGTGCAAAAATACGTAAACTAAAATTGGTGAGGAAAGATTGAACGGGTGCGATGAAATCATGAAACGCATCCGCCTAGCGAAGGTTAATCGTGTTGGCCTCTGTTTTGGTCCCCGGTTACTCGTGTTACGAGGGTCTATTGTACTTCGAAAAATGGTGGACGAGCGTAAGAAATTCGAGGAAGTTAGAGAGTGAAGGTCTTGGAGAATAGTAGCAGTAACGCCATTAAGTACAGCTAACGAATCAGCCGTTGCTCCCGATCCTCCCTGGGTTCCCGGCCGATCCTGGCGGAGGAAGAAAGATCCGGTTCGAAAAACTCGCTCCTGGCACCGGAAGACACTTCCGACCAGGAGCCGCAGGATTCTCAGGAGGATGATCCTTACGAGTACGATGAGGAGATCAGACCCTCGAACAGGGTTTCGCCAGAGAACGAGGGCGACAGCGGTTTCCTGGCGAATTGTCCTAGCTCATCTAGGATACCGGCACCTTGCTGGGGATGCAACGACTCAACCGGATTACGAACGCCGATCTTCTACGTGGCTACATCTCCGACGGAGCCACCTTGCACGTGCGCCTCCTGTCAGTAATCTTTAAACTTACAGGACCGTCTGAAATATGGCTTGAGCTTCTTTTCGTTTTATTTCAATCCTCTCCTTGCCCCCAATTTTCTTCATTGTCTCGTTCAAAGGGCCACGATGCGCTGCATTTAACGGGAGCTTCTCGCGTAACGGCAGTGAAAGCAACTGATTTTTAAGAAACGTCTTCAAGAACAATATTTCCACTTTTCAAGCTCCAAACAGCAAGCATCCTCGTCCATTTCGTTAGATGTTATGTTTACATTCGGTAAAAAGAATAATTGAAAAAGTTATTCCGTAAAGTGTGTGCCATTGAGTATTACGAGACTGACTGCGCTATATGAATCTAATCGAAAATCAGACATCTAGAAATCTAGAGTATGCTGCAGCGCCAGAAGGTTAAAGTTCATCGCTTCAAAGGTTCCCGTAGGAATCATCTGAACTTCTAATAACTCTGGTAGCGTAATAGAATGCTGCAGCTTTTACATGTCGGCGTAATGAGATTTGTATGTAGTCTCCTGACAACATGATCCTCCTGCAGTGAAAGATGCGCGACTAGGCTGCGGATCTTCATGCAAAATAACAATGTTCCGCATAAATCGCAACAACTTCTTCTCTCGATTTGAAACCAAGATGAAAGCAGTTTTAAGTTCTTCAAATCTTTTCATTGTTTCGTATACGATCTGCTCGTTTTTGTCATGAATGCATAAAGGTCCACAGTCTGTTAATGACTTGAGAAGGTTTAGAAAAGTGTTGGGCACGGTTGGGGCCCCTCAAACACTTGTTTCCCCCACCGTACGTACCTTCATAGCGCGTCCTGTCTCCATGGTTATGACGCTTACTGGAAGGGGACAGTGGGTGCTTTGGTGGGGACGGTTCTGCCTCAATTCAGGCAAATGTGCGTGTCGCCAGTTAAGACTTGTCCCCCCACTCTATCTTCCTCTTCTAAGGTCACGTGATGTGTTCTGGGATCGGTAGAGAGAAAGAGAGTAACTTTTTCCCCTCAATTCCTACTCCCACCCTTCATCTGGCGACTCTGCCCAGCACTGGGTTAAAAGGTTCTTGTATTCCCACAATAGCACATCAAAAGATTATCGCAGGATCCTTGTCGCTAATTTCCGTTGAATTACTTTGCCTAAGGAATTTCTTTGTTAAGTGACTAAGTGACTCCGGCAGGTTAGCAGATAGAAACGATGTACCTTCCGATCCATCGTACCGATGTTTAGAAATCGCAACACGCACTTCAACTTGATGAATCCTCTTATTGCAACGCTCACCACGCTCTTCTACAGCAATCGCGTGCAAGCTGTGTTTCTCTAACCGGCCAGCACAATGCTGCAAAGGAAATCAACATGAACGACCACATTTTAACCCTTCGGTGCACGGATTGGATCTGCGGATTCATCAATTGAATTTGTACAGTTTTAATCCCCTTCGAATCGTCTTGGAATTCGATGAATTGTTTCACTGGTAGCAGTTCTATCGAATTTTTCGAACAAATGTCGACGAGAAAATGGGTAAATTCGACCCGTACATTGAAGCGTTAATTGTGTCGATCACTTTTGCACTCTTCAGTAATTTAACTTTCCGTTCTAATAATTATTTCCGTAATTAATTATTTATCGATGATTACCGCACAAAGAAAATTCCAATTCATATCAATGCGATATAGGAGGTAGATAAGATTTTATAAGAAAGGACAAGCTAATCAAACTGATTAATAACGTCTGAGAAAGATTTGCAAGAATACACATTATTTAAAATATCAATGTCTACGTGTAACGATAAGAAATGAAGGACAAGCAAATGCTTATGTCATAAAAGAACACACAATTTCTGACACAGCTATAAATTCACCGTAGCATGCAATCAAGCTAGAAGCTCGGTTAAAAATCAAATCTAATAGTAATTTATGGCACCTCGAACGCAAATATACGGCAGAAATTATGCAACGACCTAATTGCAAAGGAATTTAACGGTTAACAGGAACGTTATCCGAAAAGTGTAAAACTAACTCCTAGCAGACCTGGACACTCCTGAAACAACATTATTTGAAATATTATTTCAAATATCATGTAATTTTATTTGATAAATAACATTATTTTCTAATTATTTATATAATTAATGGAATTGATCTTCATCATTATATCAGCTAATACCTTTGGTTGTATATTATTTTGAAGAACAATTTCACAATTAAATAATTATTTCAAATAATTAGATATAAAATAACATGTTATTTGAAATAAATCAATTTTTATTTTCAAATAATGGTATCGACGCGTCTTCTTATTTTCATTTCAAATAAAACTTGCCCGTTTCTGCTTTCTAGCGTGCAAGGTTGAGGAGCTTAGGATACTACACTCGGATAAACAGTTGTTTTTCTTTTGGCAAGGTTAAAAATTCATACCAAAAACGAATCTTCTTACTGCTTCGGATGTCGTTCCCTTTCTCGATGGTGAAAACGAGTTCATTATCTTGAAAAATTCCTACTGACTAAATGCAGCCCGAAGCAGCTGTTGGACGACATTCTTTGAGGAATGCATGGCTCGGAGGCATGTTTTCTTCGACTGCTAACTAGACACTTCTCGTTATAGTACGCGGAGACCATGCTCGAGAGTCCCATTTGTCCCATTTGGTCCATGAACGTGTACTATTTTCTAGGATAAATTGGTTCAAAGAAAAATACTTTCTTCAATTCATCGACTATTCGCCTGGGTAATCTTTATGTTTCAATTAGTAAGTGCAATACAACAATATCAATTGTTGTTAGAAGAAGTGAACAACATTCCTGTTCAACGAATTCGAAATATTCATCATGAGTCTAAGTCGGTATTATATTGTAAAGGATCAATCATTGATGTACGGATACTAGACTGTGGATTTTATGCATTTAGAACAAAAATAAGTACAATTTAAAGTAGCGGAGAGATTAACAAAATTAGGAATATAATGTATTAATTGAATTTATTTAAAATCATTAAGGAATGAAAAATATCTGTATCTGGCTTCTGCTTCTTGCAATTCGTGCAAACAATTTTTATCTTGCATAACGATCCGTAGTCTAGTGATCGCTAATCGTTGAGAAACAAATTAGTTGTCGTTCGAAACAATTCGAAAGGGAAACGGATGCAATGTGTTCGCTGAAAGCGTCGCGAGTCATCTCGGTCTTTTCTCGGTAACATAGATGACTCATTCGCGTGCCTGACTTTTAGTATTCCTGTTTCTTTTCCCAAAGTTCGCTCTTGACCTTCCACCAGCCATTTTGCACTCGCGTATAGAATGACGCGAAAGCACCATTTTGCTGGAAGCTTTCAGAAGTTCCGTTCAATCTCGGACCCCCTTTGACACGACTTCTGTCAGTGGAATATTACTGCTCGGTATAGTTCATCCATACTGGTGCAATTTATTGATTAGAAGAAAGAAAATCAAAATAATTTAAGCAACGAAGTCGAAACTGGAAAACGTGATGCAATCTATATCCATCACATTGTACAATACATTATCATACATATCATACAATAACACTGTGATACAATTTCTCATAACAATTGCTACCCTTTTACATCCTAGAAATCCGAATAAAATATATTTTATTGAAACATGTCACGATAAAAATTAATATTACTTGGAAAGTTACAAATTATCATAGCAATTTCTACCTTAAAATCCTAATAACACATCTCTTTTAATACATTAAATTTATAATTACAATAAAAAATTACAGTAAAAATTTATTTAATTTCTAAAAATTCAAATACAATATTTTTTGTTCGAACATATAATATAGTGATATAAAAAATCATATTACTTGGATAGTTACAATTATTTATCACAGCAATTTCCACCTCAAACCTTTTTTATTTTCGTTGAGTTACAAAGAGATAACTTGTTACCACTTCTATTTTGTTTTTGCCAATTTTGTGCATCGCAAGCAACACCGACTGTAATTACACACGCTTCCAATTAGAAAAAATATCGCTTTCGTTATTTGTCATTGAACATTTCATAAAGATTGAATCCATTGAATGTTTAATTGTGCACAGATTTTTCACGAAACCTTTTGATGCAAGCTTTCGATAGAATATAATCGTTGATTATTGATTATAGTTTCAGGCAAAATATGTAACAATTAGTATAACGTTACATTTGACAGTAACTACTTTCTAAATGTTCCTCCTAGTATCATTTCACGACCTATCACGTCTCGGATTGCCTGTAGTCTACACGTGTGCGCACGGTTCTATTCGTGGAATTATTAATTATGTCTCTTGAACTTGTCATATGAACCGAGTAATATATTCGTGAAACAAGTTCTGCAACGGTCGAGGAACGCAACGACTAGTATTGCGAGCTGTAACATGATTACCAATCGGTATTACTTACGATCGATTCGAGCGAGTTGAACAATCGATTACAACTGTGTGCTCACGTTTTTCAATTGTATACCTAAGAAACGAGATCTGTATTCGATACTTTCAGAAACTGATCGTCGTTTCTTATTGTACATTACTTCTCGAAGGTAAATTATGCGTGTTGATTCAATTTTAATAATTAAATATTCCTAATTTAACTAATAAATTAAACTTTTGCACGAATGAACGTTGATCTTTACTTATTCCTACCCGATCAAATTCTTTATTACCATGATGTGCAAAATGGTCAATTCAAAGTACTCGACGTAGATCGTTAATCACTGTAATAATAGTGTTTTTGTCATATTTTTTATCGCCAACGAGCCCACAAATGACATGTACAGCGTGTATTATAATTGCAAGTGTATGAAAAACAAAGTGAATAAATAAAATACGTTACTGAACTCTCCGGACATCCATTAAATTGTATGCCTATTAGTATTGTTAGGAACGAATGTTAGATACGAATGTTGTTTAAGTTAGTATATAATCCCATTAAATTTCAGTAAACTTACGTACTGATTTTATGTCACTTCTGTTTAGTTAATTATATTATACTGCTTCATCGTTACCAAATACCAGTTTGCCAATTGTCACGTATACATATGCATTTATCGATTTCAACCATTATCAAGTGACGTTATTGTTACAGTCTGCTATAAAGCTGCTTATTTTTTCCTTTCAGTTCTATGTAGCAACCGGGTGAGCCAAATGACCAAGACGTATAATGATATAGAAGCAGTTACAAGGCTTCTAGAAGAGGTAAGTTACATCAGTTTGTGATTGATATTCATATAAAGTGATTATCAAAATGAACGGGTAAAGTTGTCGATGATGTGACTCCTCGCCGATTTCGACGACCTTGAAATATGTTATAAAACTCAACATTTTTAATAACTTTTTCCTGTGAAACAGTTCGCGGTCGGCTTTAGTTTTGGAAATATTAGCAAAAAACTCTTATAAGTTTGAGTTAGGTCTGGATTAGGTGTATGAGTTACCGTTAGCTAGATCGCGACTTTACTGTCAAGTTTTTTGCGATTATCTTGTAAACTAAAGCCGACCGCCAAAAACTTAAAGGAGAATGTTGTTCGGCGCATCATCGGCAACTTGACTAAAGAACGTACCACAGTAATGTCTCGATACGTATGAACAAGATGTGCACGATATTTATATTGTATATCTATTTTATAGAAAGAGAAGGATTTGGAGCTAACCGCACGCATTGGGAAAGAATTGTTATCGCACAACCAGAAACTCGAGACCACGGTTACCAGTTTAGAAACCGATTTGAAGGAAGCTAACGAGAAGATCACTCAACTGACACACGAGCTTACAAAGAAGACCGAGATCATTCAAATTCTAACAAATGACGCCGAAGAAACAAACTCCGAAGCCAGTACGCCCACCGGACTTCGTAGTATCAACCTTGATATGATGCAGAAGAAAATCAACAATCTCGAGGACGAGAACAAACAATTGCGGACCGAATTCGCGAAGCTGATACGCGCCACTGATCACTCGGAAGAACAGGAAGCAAAACTTGTGAAGGACATTGCTGCTCAACTTGGTTAGTTTGTTAGCTTGTTAGCGTCAACGTGTTTTAAGTCTAGTTAAGAGCTGATGCCGAGGCAACCCTTAGAATTGGAATAATGTATGATAGGGCTTAGCGATGTCTTCTATAGGGATGCGTAAGACTAAACAGAGCTGCCGTCGGGCGGTGGCGGATGGGCACTTGGGAAAATCCGGCTACCGTTCGGCCTGGCCAATGCTGGGCACGGTTGGGACTTGGGGCCCCTCAAACGCTTGCTTCCCCCACCAAGCTTAATTTCAAACTTCCTTGCTTCCCCCACCGTTCCTTCATAGTAACGACGGATGCTGGTGGGGACGGTCTTGTTTCAATTGAGATAAAATGCCCTAGCCCTGGGCCAGGTTATGTTTATAAGGGTGTGACGAGGGAAAATTGCCAAGGGTATGCAACCCAAAGTGACACTGCCGTAAACAATTGAGACTTTGTTCCCAGAGGATCTGTAAAGGTGCAAAGGTGCCTTTTGGTGAGAGGACTGTGTTGAACCCCTCGGCACTCACTCCAGAACCATTAAAGAGCAAAGTCGCGATTGAGTAAAGCTGACAAGCTTCTTAACGCGGTGTGTCTGTTAAGGTTGAATGTAAACCGCTCAGCTCGTTTTCAGACAATCACAATTATATCGCTATTTTTATTTTATGATCAACATTGCTAAAAAATAAATTCTCGATACAGCAAGTGCAAACATGGAGGTGGACGGTATCGCAGACGAGCTTGACAGGCAGAAAGAAGAGAATCGGCTGCAACACGAGCAAATTATCAGTTTGACGGCAAAACTAGCGGAGACGGAATTGAGATTGGCACAGTTGATGGCTGAGCATGACGAGGTGGGAGCAACTTTACTCATCACAAGGGACAACCAAAATACCCTCGCGAGTGAGCTGGCTGAATTTAAGGATCGATATGCGGAGGTGTGTTCTCGAATTCATCCTTTTCTGTGTTTCATTTAGATTACACGTTGAAGTTTTGTATTTATAGTAGCACTGCTTAATGCAAAACACTAATAGCATCTTTATAATTTGTTTTGTTAAGGTGGTGAATTTGTTAGCGGAAACTCAAGAGCAATTGCGAAAACAGCGGAAGAGAGGAATGCCAACAGTCAGAGGAGGATCTCTGTTCCCTTCAATGGGAGCTGCTCCGCAACCGGACTCCATTGCTTCGGAATTAGAGTCCTCTCTTTATTCTGAACTCAGCTTAGACTCTGGTATCAGCACCGACAGAGTGTACGTTGTTTTATTAATTTGCATTGAAACTGTTGTACTACCTGTAGCATAAAACATTGTTTAGACAATGTTTTTTAACTGTTAAGAAACTCGGAGGCTTTCTCTCCTTGAAGATTATACGAATAATTATACCTTCTTTGTCATTATGCAGGCCTACGTATAAAAAGGTTTTTGAAACGGTTAGAAGCGCTTCAAGGAATTCTTACCCAGTTGATAGTAATCAATTCCCAAGGATAGGCTCGATGACTACCTCAACCTTGTCAAGTGGTTCTACTGGACCTAGAATGAGCTGTGGACAAATTAGACCTACGGGATCAACATTCCCCAGTTTAGATTCTGGTCACAGTGATTCAGAAGGCTCCCTGATTACAGATTCTGAGGAATATCCGTAAGTTCGTGAATTTTCCTTAGAATACAATTATCTCGAAATTACATAAATGTACTATCCTCACTTGAGATCAAGTATAAAATAAAACTGATAGTTTGAGTTTCTGTAATTGTCGAACTAAAACAGTTCGAATGTGATAGAAAGTTATAAGAAGGATATGATGGAACTTTCAGAGGTGTTCCAAGATCGGGAATACCTGGAGCCCCTGGCGCAGCAGATCTTGAAGCAGCTCTTCGAAGACTAACACCCGCAGAAGTCATAGTTAGACGTGCTTGCCTTAGCACCGGTACAGGATATAGTTACGATTACGATGCTGGAGTGAATTCGCCGTCAGCCTACGTGCCTCTTGGTTGTCGAACTCCAGACAGTATCATGTCCACGGGAAGTAGCGCCAATTTAAGTGGTTACAGTGGTAATGCCTGGAGAATTCCTGAGAAACTTCAAATAGTCAAGCCGATTGAAGGATCACAGACGTTGCATCACTGGACACAGTTAGCTACACCAACTTTAGGTAACTATCACAGTCTGATTTGTTTCGAGAGTTTCGAGAGTATATGCTTCTACTGCAAGTTTTAATCTCTTAACTTTTTTCAGGTGGTCTGTTAGAGGAACGACCTGGAGTAATGACTCGGGGAGGTCGTGGTCTGGAAGATTTAGGCCTAGTCACTTTTACTTTAAGCGATCTTGAGGAAGACGAAGAATATACCAATCCTGGAAAACTCTTCCAAGACACAGGCTCTGTGTACACATTCACTAATAGTACTGTTCTCCATCCAGACGATCACACAAACGTTACTTCGAGTATCGTGGGTAGCAGGGTTGCGACTGCACCTAGTAGCGCTCTAAATTCCGGAATGAGTACACCGAGAACTCTAAGCAGGAGGAATTCAACTTCAACATTTTCAACAACCCTTGGGCTTGCGAAGATGCTGAATGAAAGAGGTATTTACTATCATGCATGTAGTGTTTGAATTTAACCCTTCCGACCCGATGGAGGTACGCCGTCTGACCCCTCGCAAGACCGACAACGCACTGTTTTCGCGAATTGATTTCGTATCTTTATATTTATAAATAAAATAAAGATTTATAAATAAAAATCAAAAAATGATTGAGTAAGATATTAAATAATACCGTTTTTACTCAAAATATGTATCGTAGAATCATAAAAAGACGAAAATTCATCATGTTGCATCAGTACGTACACCATACGTTGTTCGTCCTCATACGATAGATCGTGAGGACGTACACCGTACGTCCTTCGGGTCGGAAAGATTAAACGTTTTAAAAAATCAATACTATATGATTTATTTGATCGAAACAGGTATCAAAGCTGTAACACCTTCTTGTGTTGGCACTCCAAGTGGAGAGAGAAATTACACACCTACTGCAACGCCATGCAATAGTCCTGATGCTAGTCCGCCAGAAAGTCGATCCAGTTCACCAACTCCGGAGAGTGGAATTTCTCTTGGATTGCTATCCAGTGGGGCAGAATTGCTAAAGAGAACATTCGGTGGAGAACCAGTGGTACGTACAGCATCTTTTAAATGGCAAAAGCATCTCGGCAAATACAAGCTGATTTTTTATTAGAGCCCAACAGTTCTTGTAAACTTGTTCTCTCTTTTATACAGAAGTGTGCTAGTACCTGATAGTCGGGACGGGTCGAGACAAGTTTGATTCTCGAATATTCTCGGGAATGATTCTGAAAATTCTCGAGTACCCGTCCCGAACCCGAATAAAATTCTCGACTCGGTGTACCAACAAAAATTTTTCCATTTATTGGCGTTTATTGCCTGCTTTCAGCTTTTTGAATATTGCATACATAACCTTTATAATACATATAATTAACAGAACTAATTGAGACAATCAAACGTACTTTCGCCGTTAGTTTTCATTATAAAAATTTACTTTAGAATATAGAAAAGTAAGTGCAAAACGTATTTTAAAAATATCGATTGATATTAATTAGATGTAAGAGCTTTTGTGGACCTCCTTACAAAATGTACTACACAGTTCTGTCGACAAAAAAGACTTCGAGAGTTTTACCGACAGAGAAATGTTAATATTTTTACTGTCTAGACATTACTTCATATGAATAGCATCTATTTTTACGAAATTACTATATGAGTTTTGTCCAGCTAATTAGCATTGATCGTAACACTGTGCGGTCGTGAGAATGTCCAATGACATTTTCAGGTTCTCCCACACCTCAACTTTTACACTATTACTTTTTGTAAAGATCGCTGATCTCGTTGTACCTTGAAGTAAAAATTTTATTTTCCAGCAGCCGAAAAGAAAGAGAACAGTGCTGTCAAGGTCCGAAAAGAAGGCTCTCACTGGTATCCGCCTAGTTGAAAAGCTCGAAAGAATTGGTATCGATACTATAATGGCAACAACGATTGGTTCTTCTATCTCTCCATTAGCTCTTCAAGGTTCTTTATACACCAGGCGTCCTACTGACAGTCCTATGGCTCAGTTAACTTTCCTAAAAAGCTCCATGTCCTCGAGTGGAAGTCAGGAGAAACTTTCACCTTCTTCCTCTGTAAGTGATTCCTCATCGACGAAACGACAACTTACTGAAAAGAAACGGAACGAGTCGACGTCAGCCAGGGAGACAAGTAGACAAAGGAGAACTGGTGCTAGGGCCACGAGGCCCGACCTTGGACAGGTTACACCTGCGGTCCCTGTCACTGTTACGAAAGAATCACCTGCGCAATCTGCATTGGGTACCATTAGTTCGCTTTTGTTTGGAAGGAAAGGTGGATTACTCTGAAACCGCTGTTCCTTGCCTGTTATATAAACCAATGAAATCTTGGATATAATTTTCAAATCATATAGATGATTGTCGGAGCGATGAGAAAATTGATTATTCGTTTTCTTCCATGAAGTTGTTTCTTCAGTATTCTTCAGCGTAGAATAAAAAAAGGTTTCACACTTGAAATACAAACAGAAATAAGATAAAATATCATATTGCAGAATTTATAATACAAAGCTTAGATCTTTTATTACTTGTAATCTAATAATGTGTAAGACAATGTGTTCGGTAACCAATATTTTAACATTTTAACACGACGTGTTTTTAAACATGCTGGATAAATTGAATGTGTTTTCATATTATAATGTACTTTTAAAGATTACTTCGCGTGCAAAGTGTTACAATACCTTTGTATCGAACTTAAAAGTCTGATGGTTTTATTGTGCAATGAAAGAATTTTCACTGCAAGATGTAACTTTTTGTGTATTAGTTAGTAATGTTTAAATATTTCAATTCGTGTCATGTGAAATATCAGCATACATACAAGTCATACCGGAGTAGTGGTTAAACATTCCTTACAATACTAGTATTGGAAAAATATACTTTGAAATTCAATTTTGTTTAAAAAATTGATTATTAACGAGTTTGTTACGTCTTAACCCTCGCAATACTGCCAGGGTCCATTCGGATCCGTAATCCATTCTCGCGTGAAAAGGCATTTTGAATTCAGTTCCTAGATTTTTTTCTACATTTGTTATCATTGTTCGCACCAGTAAAAATCTAGCATTTATACAGTGCTTAAAGAAACTTATTTCGAAATGAACCAATGAAATAAATAATCAATATAAAAAATATATCAAACCTAAAAACTGTAAATTATATTTTCGAACGAATCAAATATGTGTCTTTTCAGAAATCACATTGAACGAATATCTATACGTGTGCATTTGAAACCGAACAAACACGAATGTCATACAGCGGGGGTTAACATAAAGTATGAATATAAAAATTGTTTCGTTTTTGCAAGAGTAAATAGTTCAGTACCAAGATAACACTAATAGTCATTTCCAAAAATTACAGTATTATATCTAATTTACATAATTTTATATTCTTTAGAGATAATTAATTTTTCAACACTCCGACAATCTGCAATGTGGGGAAAGTTAATCGTCTTTAATCGTTTTATTTTTTAAAGCAGCTACTTCACTTAAATTATTTGATTTTATAAATGATTTATTGTAAATAAGTGATTCATATTTTAGAAAAAAAGAATAAAAATATTCCGTAGTTCTGTGTAGCATGAAACTCGAAAGATTGTATTTGATTATTTTTAGTGCTCTTTTGATTAGTGACGATTGATTCAGGCACGTACAAAGAAATCATTTGAAACTGTTAGTTTATACGTTCAATATTCAAGGATGCGGAAGCTAGAAAAATGTATTATGTAAATTAATTTACATTGTATAGAGAATAACATGATGTAGGAATTAATACTTAAGAATGACTTAGAACGTTGCAGTCATGTAATTATGAAATGATACAATTTATTCAATGCGAATTTTATGAATAATAGCGACATGTTGTGTTACCGCAAAATACAAGTAACTTTCGTTTAAGTGAAAGTGTTCAATTTAATTATTAGTATATGTTAGTTTGTTTTACTAAAAAAAATATTAATAGTGTAAGAGTAAAACGAAATTATAATTGGCGTTAAATTGATGACCTATTTATTTTGCATATTTAGGCATTTTTTAATTTCATACGCGCCAGAGTGTCAACGACGACACCGCAGAAACTATGCAAAAAATACAACAATTAATAATGCACTTTCATGTAAAAACAGGTATGCGACTTTACGCTTTAAAAACAACCACGATAAATACAAACTAAATTTGTAACCGAAATAATGCAATTTACGAGAGGAAATATTCTCAAAAAAAATGAAAAAATATAAACAAAGTTGCAGCGAGTTTTGTATGTCGGAGCACAATTTTTAGGGACAGACATTTTAGGGTGCTTTAAATTAAATCATCTTTGTTTCATTAGTACTAGGAGTCTATTGTAAATTGGTCAATTATGGTTTGAATTAATATGTTAGTTGGGTTACTACTGTTGGTCTTTTTTCTCGAGACCCCACAGCTAGTATTGATAATGAATTAATTATCGATTAATTAATGATCGTTCGACTGAATGTAATTATTTTTAATTGCGTAACTAATATACTATTTTTATAAGATGATCTCTTGTAAATAATCTAATACTAAATTATTACTAATTGATCTTTTCAAAACAAACTGGATGATGCGTTCAAAGTTAACTTCTGCCAAGTCTATTGGGACACTTGATCCCCAATGCGGTTATCAACAATGAGATCTTTTGGGATGTATAAAGACCCAATGAACTCTCTAAATATAATTGAAAATAATCATTTAGATTTTTAAAAAAGAACTTGTTTGTGAAAAGGTGAAATAATACATTATTTCTAACAAGTCATTTAAAATAAGTTTGTTTGAAAGAAAATGAGTAATTTCGAGTCTTTTCTCCAAAACTAGATGGCAAGAACCTCGTGTTTATGTAATATGAAATTTATTGATCAATAATTAATCGATCAATGATTGACCAATTGCTTCTGTAAATAATAATCTGGGATTTTCCTTTTATTTTGCCTCTTTTTTTTAATCGATTTTGATTAAAAAAATTGATTGCAATGTTTGTAGCGTGTTTGATGGTGAACCGCTGTTGTATTCATGGAAGGACCTCTGTCTTGTATTATAGGGAAGAGGAATGTTTAGCCGGCGCAGCCTTGTACATAGACAAGTATCGATTAATAAATTAAATTGAAAAAAAATGTTGAAAAGCATCTTTATTTTTCTCCAAATATCAGATTAATCGGAACATTTTGTCGCTTTTTTTAAAAGAAAGCAAATTAATTTTTCTACCGGACTAGTTCACTCATTGTAATATTATCGCTCAAGTGTGAGCCTATTATTGCACGAGTCATCTTAAAGATTAAAAGTCATTCAATGATATTATTGTACATGAATGCAAATATGTACTCTGTTAGGGGACGCGACATAAGGTTTCAAGCACTTTCATTGGAAAATCTTTCAACAATTATTTATACAATGATAACATCTAGAATATATGCTTTATCATAAAATACCTATGTTTTATGATCAAGCTTTTCATAGAACAATGTTTTAACCTTTAGCGATCTGATCGCTCTACTGTGGAGTCGTAAGATAAGCGATAACTCTGCTCGGAGTGCAAAAGGTTAAATTATAACACATTTTCAGAGATTACACTTCGACATACATAAAATTAAAACAGACTTCAATTATTTATTTGTGAAAATTTCTAGCGACAGAATAATATGATCAAGCTAATACAATTGTTCCGGGCAACTCATGCCTCCCGATGTACAAATGTATAGAATTTAATACAATTTTTTAAAATTTATTGATTATAAGGTGTTCATGATTCACATACTTGAGATCGTATGTGTCCGATTCTCAAGTATGACGAAATTCTATTTTTCATACTTTTCACAGATTCTTTATACGTATTTAAAAAAAAACACTAAAATAAGGAAATAGCATTTAAAAATTAAAATTAAAATTCCAAACACTCTCCTCAAATAATTAATTTTCCAATTCCAGGGACATAATTTATGAACGTTTTCGCTAAAAGAATCTAGAATTACGTCATAACTATATTCTCAATCTAATTTGGTAAAGATCTGGAGCCTAATTATTGAGACATTAGCGATTTATGAGCTGGTGACATGTCGTATATGACTGTCCTTATCGCACACTATTCCTCTCCTTGTCTAACACATTACGGGCATAGGAGAAACAAGTACCCTCTGCAAAAATTGATAATAACTAGTTAAATCCGGCCTTTATCTAAATAAAATTACTACTAACTTGTTGCAAGAGATCTATTCTAGCTTCATCGATCATAAATCTCCACAAATGATATCTGCAGAGTTAGAAAACAATTTATTTGTAAGATGGTGTCAGTATTTTACAGATCATTTTTGGACAGACTTCCGGAAAATTGTTAATAGCTATTTGACAACTAACAAAATCCAATCGAAAACTATACGTGAAAGTAACTGAAGGTTCGCCACGTATTCTCCAATCCCTAAAGTTCATAAATTGTGGCTGAGAAGCGAGTAATTAATAAATAAACGATTGATTTGATAGATGAGTAAGAGCGTCTATATCTGTCCTTGTCGCACTCCATAAATTGCATAAGTGTGTCCTTGTCGGATACCTCCTCGATTTCATGTATGCCTAATACTTACCAGGGGATTCGAAGCGTCGTGGAAAAGGAGGTGGCACGCGCGAGACCTCTTCTGTCCTTGTCGCACACTATCGCTGTCCTTGTCTTACACATGGGAAGGATAGGGTAAATTAGTTCACAATCCCCCCACCATAGATGGCGATACTGTCGCGCAACTGTTCATCTATCCTTCTCGCACATTTGGCCTCTCCTTGTCTTACACATTACGGGATTAGGAGAAACAAGTATCCTTTCCAGAAATTGTTAATAACTAATTAAATACGTGTCAGATCTATACAAAATTGCTACTGGATCGTTGCTGGAGGTTTATTCTAGCTTCTTCGATCATAAATCTCCACAAATTATGTCTGGAGAGTTAGAAAACAATTTATTTGTAAGATGGTGTCAGTATTTTACAGGTCATTTTTGGACAGACTTCCGGAAAATTGTTAATAGCTATTTAACAACTAATAAAACCTAATCGAAAACTATACGTGAAAGTAGCTGAAGGTTCGCCACGTATCCTCCCATCCCTATAGTTCATAAATTGTGGCTGAGAAGCGAGTAATTAATAAATAATCGATTGTTTTAATAGATGAGTGAGAGCGTCTATGTCTGTCCTTGTCGCTCTCCATAAATTGCATAAGTGTGTCCTTGTCGGATAACTCCTCGATTTCATGTGTGCCTAATACTTACCAGGGGATTCGAAGCGTCGTGGAAAAGGAGGTGGCACGAGCGAGACCTCTTCTGTCCTTGTCGCACACTATCGCTGTCCTTGTCTTGCACATGGGAAGGATAGGGTAAATTAGTTCACAATCCCCCCACCATAGATGGCGATACTGTCGCGCAACTGTTCATCTATCCTTCTCGCACATTTGGCCTCTCCTTGTCTTACACATTACGGGATTAGGAGAAACAAGTATCTTTTCCAGAAATTGTTAATAACTAATTAAATACGTGTCAGATCTATACAAAATTGCTACTGGATCGTTGCTGGAGGTTTATTCTAGCTTCTTCGATCATAAATCTCCACAAATTATGTCTGGAGAGTTAGAAAACAATTTATTTGTAAAATGGTATCAATATTTTTCATCCCACTTCTGGGCAGACGTCCGGGAAATTGTTGTTAAATATTTCATTATAAACTAATTAGAAACAAAAATGTACTGTGAAAGTTGCTAATGGTTCAGTCTACATTCTCGGACCATAAATTGTTATAAATTATTATTGTTAAGCGTGTTATTAATGAATTTTCTGACAGTTTCATGTTATCAGAAGTACGTATCAGGGGATTAGCAGCGCCTTGAAAGTACTCTCTGTCTCCTTGTCTTACACATTACGGGCATTGGTAAATTAAACAAGATTTTCCGAAATCGTTAATAACTAATTAATTAGACCAAACTCAATCAGGATGTTTTATCCAATTTTAAATGTCAATATAACTGCTATAATTAAATCAGAAAATTTAGAAAAATGAAATGAAGTCGTCATTTGTTTCAATGATTCTATTTAGAAATTCTTTCAGCTGTAGGTTAGGGGCTCAGAGGATAGGCGTAAGAATGAGGACAATTTTCATATTACATCGTGTTTATTATATCTTATTTACATTCAACTTCATCTTTACAACACCATAGGAAAAATGTTTTTAGAAACATTCCAAAATTTGTCGACATGTGCTAGTAGGAGACATTGGAGTCTTCCTAATAAAGAATCTATTTATATATTTACATATACATATAGCAGGATTAGTAATGATTGATATGTCACCAAGCCACTCCACTTCGACTCGAACATCTGTGTTCTGTGATAAGAACTCTATGCAGATATTTGTAAATTACTACTAAATAATTATTTTAACAATGGAAACGGTCCGACCTTGTGGTTGTAAAGGAATAAGATCTTGTCTTCTCTGTGAAAAAAAATACAACATAACAAAACCCAACTTGAAACTTCAGTTCGAGGTTAGAGTTTATTAAGAATTTTAATACTGTATTTCTTGTATTAAATGAATTATAAGAAATTTAATCCTTACTGAGAACCTTATTTCGTCAATGTATGCATAATATGCATATACTACAATAAATGTCATGGTATTTCAAAGGTTACTTTTGATATGAGTAAATTCTCATCACCGAATTTCTTTTTATCATCTATCTAGCAATTAAAATTATAGACTATTATAGAGTGATAATAAATTAAATTTTTTATAATGTTTAAACTTTAATCGTTAAATACTACTATAACCGAGTAGTAATTTTTAGGTTAATAAATTATATTAATACAATAATAACATTGTACTAAATAGATAATTTTATTTTATACCAAGAACAAGAAAATATTAGGTAGTCTTCTCCGTTCCCAATATTTAAATTAATATGTAATAACATTGTGTAAACAGAATTTTATAGAAAGGCTTCCATAAACGATTATTTAATAATTTGGGATTATGTATCGATATATTCCATATATCTATCAAAGACATTGCAATTAATATAAAGTATTTTACCTTATTGCAGAAATGTTCTTCGTACGTCTATTGTCCACATTGTGATCGAGCATGGCCTGGCTGGGATGTTGACCTTTATATAGATCATCCGAATCATCAGGGAAATCCTATAGAATTTCCTGGTGTCTATATAAAGGTATTTATTTAAAAATAAAACAAATTGGTAACAAACACTCTTCATAACCATATGAAGACATATGAAAAAGAAAGAATATTGTGTGTGAAATTATTATAGTAATTATATTTAAATATTGGGTTGGCAAGAAAGTAATTTTGGTATTTTAAGATGAAATAAAATCCAATTTTGGAAAAATTTTGAAGTTTTATGTGCGTGAAATTGTGAAGCTACCAGAAAGATAGCAAAAGATCATTGAACAACATGGAAAATATTTTACTGGTTAAAGTTCATTGCTTGAATAGAAAAATTGGCTTTTATTTCACCTTAAAATACCGAAATTGCTTTCTTGCCAATCCAATATATAATTCAGGAAATGTATAATAAGTTGTATCTTTCTCTTTTAATGCGTAGCTGAATTTCTTAAATTCTGATGACATTGCTCTGCTGAAGAAAGCACTGGATGATATTCCTTGGGAAGCTTCACAAAGTGGAAGAAGAAAACAGGTATTTGTAACATAATAATTCATGTATCATGTAATCATCATTAGAATAATATACAGGGTATTAAAATATTGTGACACTAATAATATATTTAAAGATGTGTGAGAACCTTAAAATGTCAAGTACTCTATATAGTATACCAGAAGTATATCAGGATTCCCTAAAAATTTTGAGATTCCCAAGAATATTTGAGGATCCCAATATATTAGAGAATCTCCCAACCCGATATTTTTAAGTACTCGCACACATCTACTACAACATATTAACATTAAGCAACCAAAAGATCACACAATAACATGATTTTATGAATGTAGAACTTTGGTCCAAAATGCAATTTCAAGAAGAAAAAGCTTCGTTTGGGCTCCTTCAATGGTTTTCCAAAATCTACTCTATTTGTGCAACAAAAGTTCTCAGAGGAGGCTATACTTAAGGACTTTCAAACAGTGGAGCAATGTACTTTAGAATATGATCCATTACGAGGAGCTTCTATAGACCCACATATTGATGACTGCTGGATTTGGGGTGAAAGAATAGTTACTGTCAATGTAATGGCTGATTCGGTTTTAACAATGACTCCTTACGTTGGTTCAAATACAAAATATAATTTGGAGAGTGTTGCTGAATATTTTACAACATTATATGCTAATGTAAAATTTGATGAAATCTGTGATAACGGAGATGCACTGGATATAACTGTAAGATTACCAATGCCAGAGGGGTCTCTCATGGTTCTTTTCGGCGGTGCAAGGTAATAAAATTGATAATACACAAGAAATATTGAGTTGGAACGAAAGTTCATAGCGTTTGTAAATTAAAATTGAAAGCTAAAATTCGGATATTTATTCATAGATTTATTCAATAACATATTTTCCATTTTGTTCTATTACTTTTTGCCATTTTCGAGGTAACTTTTCGTGTTATTGAATAAGTATATGAATTACTACCTTAATTTTATCTTGGATTCTTAACTTGAAAAAGCTACGAACTTTCTTTCCAACCCAATACTAAAAAAATATCATGAAAACTCTAATGAATTAAGTAGATCGTGCTTTGAAATATTCTTTTTTGATTCATCGCCTAAATACCAATTTTCATTGCCTGCTACCAATTTGGTTACATTAAATGTAGAATAAACAACATCGTTAACGTTTATTAAAGTTTTCATATTTGACATATTTACATATAATACAAAAGTTTTGGAATAACTTAAAGTCGGTTTTATTTAAGACATATTCTTACGATCTAAAATAGCTTCTCTTAGATTGAATATTAGTTATGTAGACAATTTTGTTTAGTCAGAATGTCATACGGAATTTGCAAAAGCTAATTTATAAAGATTACAATACAGAACACAATTGAAAAAATTTATTATGTAGCAGCCATCACAAATAATTGTTACATTGCTGAACCAAATATTAAATCTGATGTTCTTTTTACAGGTACAAATGGGAACATCGTGTTTTGAGGGAAGATGTAAAATTACGACGAATTTGTTTAGCTTATCGTGAACTTACGCCTCCTTATTTAAGTAATTCATCAACGAATGAAGAAGTAAAAACAATTTTACAAAGAGCATCTATCTTTCGATGAGATTGGAAACTATTGTTTTTAATAAAGTATAAAATATTGAAATACTGAAAGTTATTAAATCGAATGTTTCAGTGTATGACATAGAAACATAGTTAATATTATTGTGTGTGCCCTCTACACCATAAAAGATATTGCTGGAAGAGTAAGAATTGAAAAGCATTTAATTAATGTACAAGAAAAGGAAATGTGGTCAGTGGCGGAGAAATAATTCTGCGAAAGTTGCTGATTTGCTATGTCAAAAATGGACTAGATAGGTATTTCAGAGAACAGTAGATCTAATTTATTTAATTTATATATTATTTTGTTTTTATAGGAATGTTGATATCTGCTAGAATATTAACATCCTAGTAAAAAATTTTTAATGTTAAAATTTTAAATCTTCTGTTTAAAACAGCAAATTAAAAATTTGTACAAAATTTTTCTCCATAAAACCCAAGATTCAGTTTAGTTAAAGAATAATTTTCTTTGCTCTTATCTGGCTCTTACCTATTTCATAATTATAATTATATCAGTAATTGAAACTTTTACTATTCAAACTTTGACGTAAGAAGATAATTTTTCAAACATTGAAACACGCGTGCTATGAAATCGATTGATAAACAAAAAATTTGCTACAGCATAACATTTTTATCTTCCAAATAAATTTCATACTTTTAAAAAAAAAAGGATAGGATAATATTAATCTTACAGATTTTAAATATGTAGTATAACAAGACGTTTATGGTAAATGAGTAAATTAAAAAATATTCAATGAAAAATCTACAAAGAAAAAGTAACTACTAGGCTGCGGTTTTTGTTGGTTTAGGGTACATATTATAGACAACGGGGAAAGTTGTAAAAGGATCTGATTTTCCCAATGGCTCGTAACCATTGACTAAACTTTCTCTAAGTTCCCACCTACGACGCTCTCTTTCTGTTTTCTGTCTCCTAATTGCTTTGCCTAATATGCAGGCAAACATTATTCCAGTGAACTGAAAATAATGACAAACAATTAATCTTCAGGTATAGACAAGTGAAAATCCGAAGCGCAAAAGAAAAAGGAGGAAAAAATTTTATATTGGGTTGGAACGAAAGTTCGTAGCATTTTTAAATTAAAACTCAAAGATAAAATTAGGATATTTATACATAGATTTGTTCAATAACATATTTTCCATTCTCTTCTATTACTTTTTGCCATTTTTTAGATGACTTATCATGTTATTCAATAAACGTATGAATAAATTTCTTAATTTTATCTTTGAATTTTTAAAAAAGTTACAAACTTTCGTTCAAACCTAATATTAATTTGAAACACGCACATACTAAATTTTTTGTTATTAAAAGTACTCGTTACTAGTTAGACTCGAATTTATTTTTTAAAATCTTATTATGATGTAGTATTATATACAGTAAGAAGTCAAAAAACAAATATGCATATATATTTACCTGAATAAGAGCAATAGCCACAGCTCCTGTACCAATGTAAAGTGCACTTCTATAAATGAGAATTGAAAGATTTCTAACACATCCAGATCCATAGATATCAATTTCGTAATCAGGCATATCAAAATCTGTCAAGCTATAATTAAATGTATCGAGAACATGACAAGAATGTGGTAGACTCATGTTCTCCTTTTTCATAATTTCGTCCCAATCATGAGGACCGTTGTATCCACAACAGAAAAGCTATAATTATGGGAAAGTATGTAAAGATTATTATTTAATGGTTCTATGATTTTAAAATGTTATAAAGCTTCTACATTTTAAAAGTATTAAAAAGTCTTATTCAGTGAGATAATTAAAATCATTACAAGTTTAGTCTAATTCATCTTCGTGTTAAAAACAAAAGCCATTTCTGAAATATTCCTATTTCTTAATGAATTTTATACGTTACCCTTGATTGTAAAAAGTTAATAGCTGTTTTAGCTTCCTTATCTGTGTTATACTGATGCATAGTGTTATTGATCTTTTCAACTAAGGCATTCTTTATGTCATCCTGAAGAGCATAAGCTGAAATTGCAGCAGCTAATTCCAGTATAAGAACAACGGAGAGTGATACTGCAAACTATAAATATACTTCTCATTATCAAGTTTTATATGTGAAATTTTTTATGAATTTTTGATAAATACTCTAAGAAAAGAAAAATGGTGAAGCAATGATTCAAAGAATACATGACTGAATACTGGATAAAATATAATATAATTATTGTGCGTTAGCTTTAAAATAAATTGGAGGGTATACTTACTATAAGAACCATACAAGTACTTTCACTAAGAGCTCCAAAACATCCTAGAAATGCTATTACAAACACAAGGATGCCTACTATGATCAGAAGAGTTGCTGGAGAAATGTATTTTGGATCAAGGAAACGCCAGAAGTCATCGTTAACGGCATAAATTGTTGTTCCGATAGATATTATCATAATCCCAGTCAACTGCAATATTAAAAGAATTATGAGGCTTCGAAATTACATAAACTGTTCAATATAATGAATTTAAAATTATAAGTGAATTTGGAAGATTTGGTATTTAACAATATTTCTAGTTATTCTATTTGAGGAAAGACAATTATCTTTTAATTAATTTGTAAAGATAATATTATAGATTTAATTATGTTCAAGTAATTGGTTTCCTCCCTCAACTTTGCTTAAATGGTATATAATAATAACGATTGTTGAAGCTTAAAAATAGTATTTTTCAATCTATATAAATATCTGTGAAAGAAAGACAGTGACATATTGTTGCGAGTGTCGGAGAGATTATAATTTTTATCGGATCTGATAAGTCGAGGCATTTATGGTCATAAGACATTCTAATATCTTCTATTTTCATATCGATCAGGATAAGTGAAGAGTTCTTAACTCCAATTTATTCTAAAAATTGCATATTCTATACCACTCTGATCATTTTATTAATTTAGTAGCTGTTAATGTCATGTTACTTTTACTATAACGAAATTCAAAATATGACTATTACTTTTGTACATATATATATACATATATAAATATATTCTTTTAGAAAATAAAGGAGGGTACAAACCACAAAAACAAAACTTTTATTTATTTTGAAAGTCATATTTTTTGTTCTATCATACAGATTAATTACGAAAATATGAATCTAATGGTTTGACGAGTATGATTTCTTTTGTTAGCTACATTTTATTAGTTTCGTTTTTATACATTTCAAATTATTAAACATCAGGTTGATTCCGCTTTATTGTTATTATTAGAACTATAATTGTCTTTTTTCTGAACGACCGCCTTCCATCATTTCCTATTGGTATCTATGATAAATGAAGCGGAAATCATGCGATAGTAATATCTTTTCCTGCTTTGTTCGAGCACATTGTATATGTAGGTAACGCTGTTGCGACAGTATTACAATGGTTAATGCCATTACCGTGTTTTATTTACATAATTAATATCAATTTTAAAAGAAAAATTAAAAGCAACACGATTAAAGCTATGGTGATATCTTGTAAAATATTCATTAAAACAATGGCATAATCAAATGGGATCTGCAACGTATGTTGCTGGGTACGATATCGTACCCATATGTCCAGTTTACCTAAAGACAATTGATTTAATTTTATACAGCATAATATTCAGAGATTTCGTGACATTTTCCTGTTGAATTGTTTTAATATTTCGTAAAGGAGGGGCGTTGAAAAGTTGTCTTCAGTAAAAGAAAAACCTCCAGTTTGAGGATAAAAGAATGTATCACTTCATACGTTTCAATTTTTGTCGGCAATGTGGCGGCCATCAATCGATGTGCCGATAAAATTAAGGCCGTATCAAAAACAGGTATATAACAACTCTGCCATTTTTAAATATTTTATTCTGAAAAAATGGAGGATCAAATAATGCTGATATCGCTATGTAAAAATTCGGATTTTCCACTTATTAATCCTTGAAAAATTTCGTTGTGAAAGAAATTGTTTAGAAGTACTATGTGTGCGCGTGTTACTTTAGTCTATAGGTGAGAATAAATGTACAGTAAATATGCAAACAATTATATAACAAGTCTTTTTAACACTAAACCTACCACGAGGAGTCAAATGACCCATTTTAGATTTTTTATTTGACAATTATTGAAATTGTAAAGGTGTTTTCATGGGAATTTATTGAATATATTTTTTGACTTCAGTATATATTATAGTAAAAATCGCACAAAATATAAATCAATTTAATCTTGTTAATTTTATAATATTGGGTTGGAACGAAAGAGCTCGTAGCGTTTGTAAATTAAAATTGAAATTCGGATATTTATTCATAGATTTATTCAATAACATATTTTCCATTCTGTTTTATTACTTTTTGCCATTTTCGAGGTAACTTCTCGCGTTATTGAATAAACGCATCAATACTATATACATCAATCACTTTTGATGGTCGGTAGGTTTAGTGTTAAATAATTTTTTGATTGCGTTATACATAGGAGTCTATCGTGCACGGAACGGGGGTGGGACGTCCGTTGATTGTTTTTCGCGAATCGTGTGGGGGATAGAAAAACGAAAGAATGCTCGGGGGAAAAACTGCGAAAAAGCAGGAGACATCGACGAGTTGCGGCGTTGCAAGCTGTAATAATCTGCATGGTAATAATTCATCGGGTCGACCTCGCCCAGCCGATATCGATCCTGCTGGCCGTCCGAACAATACCGTAGAGCTATGATCCACGTCCATATCGAGGGTTGACCTAACTTGTTGAATCTCAGGGCCGAGTATGGTTATTCTCGTTACCTTTCCTCTTCGGCCAGCAGGAAAAATCGACGTTGCTGTGGCTATCGTTGCCATCGGCCTCGACCGCATTTATTGTTCTCCTTTTCTCGATTACGACTTGATTAATATAATGCAAGCCCACATAGTATTTGAGATAGCGTCGAACGCGCGTTCGTCAAACACAGGCCTCGCGAATTCAGTCGACGACTCGGTCACTTATGCGAACGAATGGGGGAAAAAGTACGAGGCTCGTAGCAACGGCAACCGCAACCCTTCACCCTTATGTCGATACCTAAAATGTTTCACGCGATGTTCAGTGCTTTAGTACTTTGCACTTTATCGTTTCAATAGATATTTTTATATGCCTCCGGCATAGAGTCCATTTATGTGGTTACTATACTAGGCTAGAAGTCTAAAGACATTAAAAGAATGGAAGAATATATTGTTACATTATTTGCGACTTGTTAAAACTATTGAAAGAGAAGATACATTTTTATTTGACTTTTCTTTCTTATGATTGACTCAGACTATTTTGTTATACGAATACGATGTTGATACTAGATTGCGTTTCTTTATGCATTTATAGCAAAATTGAGTAGATGAAATTAAAAAATTGTTGTAAAATTTTAAAAACTGTGGATGTCAACATATGATTTTTCCCCTATTAAAATCATTAAGAGAAGAGATAACATTCAATTTGGTTTCTATTTCTTGCAATCGACGCAGACAATTTTTATTTTGCATAAAAGATCCGCAGTCTAGTTGTTACATAACGATCCCTAAAAGAATCGCGTGGCATTTGTTTTAACGTTTAATACACATACATAGATATATACAGAATGAGCCACCTAACGTTTTCACCTCAAATATCTCTGCGGTTTTCAAAAATACATTAAATGTCTTCAGGACAAAGTTGAATGGTAAAATGAAGCTCACACGGTACCAACAAATTTTTATTTTTATGTAATTTTTTTTAGAGATATCAAGGTTACCTTCATTTTTTGAAATGAAACCACCCTTCGGTGGTGAAATGGAACACCTCAAGACATTTGATGTATCTTTGAAAACAACAAAGATATTTGAGGTAAAAACGTTAGATGACTCACCTTGTATGTCTTGACGGAAGGTTGCAACATCCGTAAAAATTTTTGTTGGCGTTTTTAGCGTTGCAGTAAAAAGAAAGATAGCGTTATCGGCGGATTATTATGGATATATTTCAAATTTCTACCTTAGTTTGTAACCTAATCGAGAAATTTGTAATCTCTCAACAGAATATATAAATTAGAATAGCGTTTACTTTGTAAATAAGTTATATTCAAGTTGCGTATTAATATTAAGAATTTCTTAAATCACATGAATTCGGTATCTAATCCTTTCACCTCCACAAGTCATTTTAATGATGCAGTGACTGATGCAACGGTTAAATCATTCTGTGTACGCTATTCGTCGCCGTAATAGATACAAATTCAATGAGCAAGTGTTACCACTGGATCTCGCGCGTATGTGCATTAAATGCACGCATTTATGTAACTCGCGGATCACCCGCTATATATTCGTTACTTGCATTTATGATACTCGAAGCCATTCTCATTTCTGACAACGTATGTTTTCTGAGTAAGGATACGTGTACACTGAAGCTGTACACCTATCATCGTGCACATTCTTGTACAAAACCCACACACATATCCGTTTATCGCTAAGTAAATTCAGGCTTTTATCTGGCTCTTATCTATATATTTATCCGTCCGAATGATGTGTTTCACGAATCTTGCAAATGTTATGTATTGCGACGAACCTGCGAGCCGTTGTAACAAGTCATTGTACTCGAACAACAATCGTTCATTCGCACGTTTGTATTGCACGACCTCGGAGTCGCGTGTGTGCACACTGGTGCACACTACGGACACGTAAAACGTAGGAACGCCTCAAATGTGGACGTAACGAAGACAAATATATGCACGAAGAGTCACAAAGTTTCAAAGACAAAGACTAATAGAAGCAACCATAAACTCGTAATTAGATTTTACGCGTTTATGACAATACTGTGATAGGCGAAGTACTAAACTGCGAAGGCATTAAAACGCAATTTAAGAGCGTTATGGTTAGACTGCGGATTGTTTTGCAAAGTCAAAATTGCCTGCGTCAATTGCAGGAAACAAGAGCCAAATGAAATTGTCATTCTTCCATTATACTAATTTGAACAAGATAAAAATACATTCTTGAATTAATCCTGTAAATCAATTTCTGTAACAAATGCATCAAATCGAAAGCAGATATACATTTTAATCTATCTCCTACTATCTGCAATTAACTGGGGTACTTTTTATGTTGCGGAAGAATCATCTATTCATAATGAACGTTGATCCAGTAATTTTTCGTTAAAAAAGATCTGTACTCTTTGGTTTATGCAATTTTTATTTTGAATGAAAATCCACAAACTGCTCGTTATAGTGTTGAATGTATAAAACGCGCAGCCTAGTAATACGAGAAGACATAGAATTAATTAATACAGCATCGATTTTTTAAGGTTGTGTCGTTGGAATAAAGAAAATGTTTTTATAATATATGCCTTATTCGTAAAAAAAATGTCTCGTCTGGAAATAAAGATGATTTTTTAAATATTAAAATTCATTTTTCATTTCATAACATTAATAGCTAATGTTAAGACGAATTTAACGACCTACTATATCATGATCTTGAGCCTATAAACAACGCTAGAATAGTTTTTTCCGAATTTTCGGGCCAAATGTCCAACTGTGTTGACAAACGTCAAAGAAGGAATTTAAATAATGCTTCTGTTTCTTTGAATGATAGCAGACGACGTTAATTCCGCACGAAGCTGCTCCAACAATTAACGAGGAAGCGCGAATAAGCGACTGATCACGCAGGTAATTGTTGCAATCGATTGGTGCATGTAAACGATAGGACATATTGAACTTTGGTTATTAGTCATACGCAGAAAGCGCTATCTTAATACAAGTATCGATCGATAAGACTGCCGATGACGTAATTTTGACGACAGGATCCGACGATCGCGTATAATCGGAAATTTTGTGAATCCTGTGACGATAGGTTATGAAAGTTTTCGAAAAATTGCCTGACAACGGGAACGACGGCGTAAGTCGAGTTTCTGACAAATAAATAACGTTCGCGTGTCCGAGCATTTAAAAAGAAATGGCGTGCGCGGATGGTATAAAGTTGGTTAAACGGCAAGAAGAGATTAAAGATCACGGCTACAGACCACAAAAAGTGAGTTGACTGCGCATAGCAGGTATTTGATACATCGCAGGCCAACATCGAGATGCGTGGCAGCCATTTTGGTGTACGTTTGCCGAGAATCCTCTTGCACGCAGGTGCACTACAGAACGATACTGCTCCTTCTCTCTCCCGAGCCACGAGGAAGAACCGACTGAACGCGGAAAACACCTAAACTCGATTCGATATATCGCATTATCTACTGATAAAGACGTCCACATTCCGGTGACACACGTAACGCTGTTTAGTTAGGTCGTTTTTACAATGGCCTCTCAATATTTCTCGTCCAGCTGTACAATGGAATTGAATCAAATTCAGGAAGAAATGTTGCCATTATTTTTCGAATTGTCAATTGCGTTTTGTCGTTGCGACAGCATTACGTCGCAACACTAATGGAGAATAGCAATGGAAATCAGGTGTTACCTGTCCGTAGAATAGCTGTTGTGTTATTTTATTTTTGGAATTATCAATTGTATTTCGTCATGGCGAACTATTGTTTCTAGACTGTGGATCTTTATGCGAAATAAAAATTGTCTGCTTTTATTGGGTTGGCAAGAAATTAATTTCGGTATTTTAAGGTGAAATAAAAAACCGAATTTCTATATTCAAATGATGAACTTTAATCAATAAAATATTTTCATATTTATTCTTTTTTGCAAAAGATCATCGAACAAAAGGGAAAATATCTTATTCATTAAAGTTCATTGCTTGAATAAAGAGAATTGGGCTCTATTTCACCTTACAATACCGAAATTACTTTCTTGCCAACCCAATATTTGACGAAACAATGAATTCTTAAATTCTTTTAATATTTTTACTGTTTTAGATGGGGGGCATCAATTTATTTTTGTCATAAGTGCATGATATCCACAGTCTAATTATGTTATTGTAACAGGAATTGAAAATTGCAATGGAAATCAGGTGTTACCTGTGCGTAATGGTTTTGCCAACCAGCCTTTCTCTATTAACAATATAATATAACAATTTGTGTTTATGGAATTATTCATATTTCAATTTAAGTATTTTTAGATTGCAATATTGTTTGATTCGCAATTTTGCTAATATGAATATTTATCTTATCTCTTTTCATTGATATTCGCAAAGTAAGCTTTTCATTGTCAATGTATGCACAATATTCTTATATTTTAGATGGATCATTGTTTTTAATTGATCTGTTTGTTATGAACTTATAAGTAAGTTTATAGATATATCTATATATGCTAAAAATGTTATAAAATAAATTGTAGATAACATTCCGTTTACTTTTCATTTCGATTTTTAATTGTCAATTAAATGATTAGACTGCGGATTCTATGTATTTATAATGACAATGAACGGATTCAGTTGAGAACAGTGAAAATATTCGAAGAATTTAGATATACTGTGGCATCACTGTCGACTTGTTTAAATTAATAACAAAACATGCAGTCGATTTTTCTTTTGTATAAAAATCTGCGGTCCAGTAATTATATCCATTTTTATATGTACGTTTTACCAATAGTCAAAATATTCTGTTGACATTTTACGATTACAAAATTTGCTCATCACAATTACTTTTAGGACATTTATTGCAATTGACCACGATAAACGTTCTAAAGATTGCATTACTACTTTAAATTCCTTTATCACCGAATTGTTCACATATTTATTTTATTATTACGTTTAGAAAATATATCTACGTATGCGTATACTTACATATTATAATCTATATTATTTTTCGTACATATTTCTATTTCATTTATTGGGGATTATTCAGTAAACTTGTTCCTTTGGTCGTACGTTATAATAAAAATCGCTAAAATACTTAATAAATGCGTTCTGGTTATTCTTCTAGAGTAATGTAAATTCAGTTTTAGTGCTTTGTAGATCTAGTGTTAAAAAAAATCAGTATCTTCGCGAACGCCGCGTCTACTACCATCGGGGGCCTCGAAATGGTCGGCACTGGAACATCGACCGGTTCCTACTTCCATGCGTGAAAAATATACAAGAATATGACTCATGCGTATCATCGTGTGGGTAATTCAGCACACGTTTATTATTCATAGGTGGGTATGAATTACAGGAAAGTATTACGAGCTATGGTAAACTTTTTTTCAAATTAAGAATCCTCCCCTCGATGTAATATTGTCTCTTGCTTCATACTGGTTGGGCAGCTGAATACGAAATTCTCTTGATGCGTTTCTCTACATACATCAAATGGATTACATATCTGAAGAAATTCGATTTCTTAAAAAATATGCTTATGTCACCTGTTTTACCCGCCAAACGAGAATTTACAAATCTTATTCTAAAACTTGTGAAAACAACGATCCATGTAAATGTGAAAAATCATTCTATGCAAATTCTACTTCATACAATGATTACTTACACGTTTCACAAAAAGGTTAATAATTCCTCTTCCAAAATGCCAAGATTAAATTTCACATTATTTATTGGGGGGAGATTCTTCAGGATACAAAGGCTTCGAGACAAATGCAGTCGAGACTCTCGTATTCTACGTTTACGAAAATTATTATCATTGCATACATGTCAGCCCTCTCTCTGGATTAAATAATTCAGAATTTGTATATTTTATATCTAGAAATATAAAATATATTCGTTAACCCTAATATAGAATATTCAGTAAATCGGTATAGTTTACGAAAAACATTTTTTTTTAAATCTCTTAGCAACATCATTCGAGTTACAATCTATAGATGATGTGCAGGTAGTCTACAAGCTCGTTGTTTCGAATCTTAAACAGTCTCGTAGCTGTTTCTAATCGATCGCGCCAAGTAACTCGAAAACCAAATGCCGATTGCCTGAAAAAGAATGAATAAAACATCCATTTAATCATGATCACATTGATATTACGTCATCAGTATCAGAACGGGAAAACCAATAGCGTTCCATATCATAATCATATTTCGCTTCTGACACAGAGAAGTACACGTTTCTAGGATTGCGGGAGTGCGGGATGCGCCTTCCCATTTCTCGATAACACAAAGATGGGGTTTTTCAGTAGTCAAAAACGCCAGATAAAAGATCAATCTAGGCCGCAGTCGTCCTCAAAAATGCTATTTTTACGTTTACGAGGCGTAATTTGCATTATTCGGCAGCAGCTAGCTGTCGCAGCTTTATGAAAATAGCTACATGCGTAAAACTAGAACTTTTAAGGACGATTTCAGTCTAGATTGATCTTTCATCTAGCGCTTTTAACTACTGAAAACCCCCATCTTTGCATTATCGAGAAATGAGAAGGCGCATCCCGCACCCTTGCAATCCTGGAAAAACGAGATTACCCACTTAAATTATAGTTTTTTATCGATCATATTTATTGTTAATAAAATTGTTAATGCTTTCGGCGCAAGAATTCGATCATTTGTTAAGACTACATTAGAAAGCGTTAACAATTTTACCCACTTAAATATTGCTCGCGAAAGAATAGAATATTATTTCAACTTAAAAAGGGAAATAAGGTTCATCTTTAGTGTACTCTGCTTGAAATCTTGGTCACGAGTCTGACGCGTTGTTGTACTGGAAGGGGTTAAATGTGTCTCTTAAAAAAAAGGGCGTGTTACCTGAACAACGGCAATACCAATGCCAACACCGCCGAGTTGTAAAGCGTGAGCCGCGATGAAAGTCAGGAAACTCTTGTAACAGCCCTCTTGATGCCGATTCGGTGAGGTATAGGTACATATCTCTATCGGCTCATCACAACACGATTCGGGAATAGTTTTTGTACTGTTTTGCCACTCCAAAGCGTTATTGGTTCCGCAACAGTGGAACTGGAGAAAAGGATGAATAAATTAATGTTTCTAAAAATCCTACAAAAAATCTTTCTTTCCCGAAAAGAAATTAAACAAATGTTTGCAAAAAAACTGCGTTCGATATGAACAAACTCGAACTATGATTGTAGTGAGAAAATATCATGTCGCAGTATTATTATTTGTGTGAAAAAATGAAAAATTTGTTATGTCAACATATAATATACGTAGAAAGACAAAACACTTTACTTCGTATTGCAGCTTGTCCCAAACATTCTTTATTTCTGTACTATTGTCGTACTCTTTCATAGTGTACAACATTTTCTCTTGAATGATGGTCGATGCCCTGGCCCTCAAAACATATCCTGAAATACCACCTGCTAGTTCCAAAACAAAAACGATGGCCAATAACGAGGTAAACTACGAACAAAAAGCAAATAAAATCGTTGATAAAAACACGTATATCATCGTTTAATATCCTGTAATATTGTATAATACAGTACAAAGAATTGTGATTAACAAATGGCGTCGAGCATTAAAAGTTACTGATGAAGTGAGTTGTCTTATATAACAAGGCTGTTTTCACTTGAATTTTGTGCGAATTTTGTTACATTTTTATTTTTAGACGAATATTTAAATAATTATTTTGTAATGATTATAATAAAATAATTTAAGACACGTTTCAACGAGTTTCACCGACAACGGTCTCAGGTCAACCATTTTGAAACCGTCGTTGATATTCACGATGAAATATTGCCACACATCTTGACAATAAAATCTGTGAGCAAACCGTGAAACGTCATTTAACAGAATTTAATCTAATGGATACAGTTGCACGTCGTAAACCACTTAATTTGTAATTCCGAGCTGAATGGAACTCAAAAGGTTGAAATAACTTGAAATTAAAAACTGTATTTATCAGCGAAAATAAATTTTATCTATGAAGATCTATGTGCATGTGGTTGCTGGGAATATACTGCAAAATGCATTAAATTAACTGTGAAAAACAGTGGTAGATCGACACTCTGTTAGGGCGATATAATCGTTAACGTGTTACGCACACGGGTGACATCTGCCACTCACCTATTCGTTACCATATCTATTATCTATGAAATTAAAAATAGCATTGTCCCATCATGTACATTATTGTTCAATGTATAATACAATATTTTCATTAAATACGTAAAGTAAAAGTAACAAATTGTGGTATTCTATGCCCATCGATCACTGTGTTTTTAGAACTGTAAAATACTGACGTTTATCATGATATAAATATTAATTTAATCGAATTTTCGAAGAAGAAAATATAGAATGTTGCCGATATTGTTGTCTTTTTTAATGTCCGAGTTAGTTTAAAATGATTGTATATGTTTCAAATAGGTAATATACGAATTGCTAAATAATGTATCATTCGGATATGATATTACCAACAATTGAAACTGATTTATAATGCGCGTTACCGCTCGGCCACGGTGATACTTTGACTTATAGTAATTGTTTATAAGTTTTTGTGCGCCACTGTATGCAAGCTAATCATTGTCATAAAATTCACGAAGTTAAGAATAATCAGTGTTTCCGTTTGACCTTTCTTATTTAAAACGCCTCCTATTCGCGTGAATCAATATTTGCACTTTTTTGATAACGAAGAAGCTTTTCAAGATGCCACGACAAATGTTTTTGAAGTTATTGTCTTTTATTTCGCCATTTCTAACGTAGACCACTTGTCTTTCCAACACCTGCGCTTTCTTTACATTCAGAATGACTGGGAAAATTTGTTTACTTTATTATTAAATTGAAATTTACTTTCAGTTCGTTCTCTGTTGAATTCTTAATTATTTTCTAACAAAGAAATTGTAACAACTCTTTAATTACAAAAAGAACTGCTTCCTCAATCCAGTCTGAAGTTTTTTACGTTATCGCGAACACAATTATTTTTCACACCGTTTCTATGAAACTTTTCTCAGCCTTAAAATACATTCATATCCGTAAATTGTTTAATTATCTTAGCCAAACATGAATGATGGTCCGTCAGAGGACTGTAATATGTAGTGCTTAATGAGTGCATTTTACAAAGTATACATTACCGTGACAATCATGCAATAATTTTCACGAACAGCGCCGCAACAACCGAAAAAGGCGATGAAGAAAATAATGGCCCCAATTGCGATGAGGAGCGACGGCACTGATAAAAATTTATTGTCCAAGAAGTGTTGATAATTATGGTAAATTCCGTGAATTGCCGCGCCAATGGATAACAATATTATCCCCGTTATCTGAAACAAACAATATTCAATCTCGTAGTCCGAACGCCAATGCAACGAAAATGGGAATTGCATTTATGGCAAAGAAGAACAGGTGAAAGACAAAACGGTGAAATATTTGAAGCATTTAACACTAACCGTACCACGACCAGTCACATGACCGGTTTCACATTTTTGTAATTATTGTAATTTCAAAGATGCTTCTATTGTAAAGCACATATTGTTAAAAAAATTGCGCCAAATCTTTGGTGTTCTTGTTTGTTGATTAATTTTTAATTCGAGCAAGAGAGTCACTTAATAACATAATTACACGTCATTGTTGTATTTAATGTAAAGTGTGAACGTGTGTTTCTTTTTCTCAATATACACGCGGAGTCGTCAATGAAATACATAGTTATGAAAACAATAAACTACAGATCTGAAAAGTTGCGAGGAAACACAGAGGTACATCGCAGACATAATCAACAATTTTCAAAATGTTGCAAAAAGTATTGTGAATTATGGAAAAGCAATTGACCAGGATTACGTAAAATATTTTCAACTATTATTGCAAGCTGAAAAGGAATCACTTGCCACGGCACAAGGGCAAGTGGGATTTCTCGCTTAGCACACCTGTCCCCACCATCGATACTTCCGTAGTCCCAATGTTTACATACGATGTTTAGAGTTTAGGTTTTGACGGCACACGCTACGTAGTATGTACTATGTACATCCCCCAATAATACTATTTACAAATTCGCTTTTTCGTTAGTAGCCCATAACAACTTTGTTTTCGTAGAAATTGACGCTTGTAAAAAATATTAATCTGTGGTTCCATATCGATTCGAAATTGTTTAAAATTCTTAATTGTAGATACTGTCGGAAGTATTCGTCACGTGAATTATCCGAGATTAATGTTAAAAGAACTTTAAGATAGGAGATCAAATGTACATAAATAAGTCCACGAAATTTATAAAAATATGTTATATATAGGTAATTTTTAAAAAAGTGTCTAGAGTATAAGATTAATACAGATCGAGAAGTAGGAATACTCGCTTAAGGATCATTCCTCTCTTTGTTTAAACTTAATCTCAATTAGTGTCAATTTAAGTGATGAACTAATTCAGTTCCTTTATTGTAAACCGTTGCTCCCAATTGGTTTTGCATCGCAAATTGGATCGATTCGAAATGAGATTAAAAGTTCTCTGTATCCAATTACTGGCAGCACGAATGGGGCTAAAAGACCAGACACGTCTAAGGAAATCTAAACAAATCAATGTTCTTCCGATTATACGTAAAATAAAACATTTGATTCAAATCAACTAATTCTCGTATCAATTATAATAGCGACTTTTAAAGTATTTCACAATGAATTACTTTACTTACTACATTCAAGTATTTAATTCACCAGTAATCGTATTTCTAAAGTAACAATAATATTTTTTAATTATTTTTGTTTGCACGTGTCAATTAATTTTCTTCAAAACCTGATTTTATGTATTAATAGTTATATTCATCATTACTGGCTTTATTCTGTTACTTTTAAATGAGCTTCGTCTAGCATAAACGTATAACATGGGTATACGTGTGTAATCAACAATTAATATACAATGTAAAGACTCGTCGAAATATTTAAAATATTATCGTTTTACCTTCGCCTAATTTGGATATTATAATGTGTGTATAAAATCATTTTACGGTTTGTTTCGTTTATACAGCTCAACAGAACTGAATGGAAAGTAATTATAAATATATTAAGATGTATAAACATTTAAATGAAAATGATAAACGATCACGAGGTAAATATCCCTAAAAACGGACAGGAAGTTGCAACTGCTGTGGTGTCCGAGCGGTTAAGGAGGTGGACTTGAAATCCACTGGGTTCTACCCGCGCAGGTTCGAATCCTGCCCGCAGCGAATTAATTTTTTTCTCGTAAAAAAAGTTTAATCCTAGTCAATTCGATACCGATCAATTCCTGTCTATACAAAACACTATTACCACCTGCAATTCCCTATTAAATACGCACATACATCCGAAAACCATATACTCCAAAAATACATCTCATTTACTGGCATTTATACAATTTTCCAATTGTAACCATGTCTGAAAACCTCCACAAAATATTCATTCCTTTCAATGGACATCTTCTGATAAAGAAAAATCGACAAAATTGATAAAAAAAATCGTCAATGTATAAGTAAAACCGCGTGATTTACACAATCAGGCTCGTCTCTTTGTTTACGCCGACCGTGAGATAACGCGAATTAAAATGCGTTCGAATTTCTCCGTTAAAATACAACGCAAAAACAAAATGAATTCTACTGACGCAGCATGTGTTCCTAAAATATAAAATAATATTGGAAGATTGCTTTAAAAACGACAGTATATTCTGTCAGGTACAAGAAAACGATATGTAAATGCGTACGCATACATGCATATCTATATACATAACGTGCATCGATATATTGGATAAAGTATGACGCATCGGTGTATGATCTACGATGGCAAATGGATCATTTTACCGTATCAAACACCTGTCGGCGGTTAAATTTATGTTGCATCTATATTTTCTTTAACGCTTATATAAAACATTCTAACAGTGATCGCGAGAATCGATCGCAATATTGGCATCGATATTTAGGTTATATACCGATGTTATCTCGCACTCCCAAAAAACGAAACTGACAAAGTCGTAATAAATATTACCAATTTAATTCGAAAATTAATTATAATGCATTACGAAAGCATTTGAAAAATTAATGTGTTCATCCTAAAAGGATTTATGGTTTAGTAAAACTGTAAAAAATTTCGATGCATGTTGTAATGAACCATCCGAACACGATTTTCAAATCATTATGATATACTACGACGTAACTATGCGAGTTATAAGATTCGTTACATACATATAAATGTTATATATAATAAAAACAAAAATAAAAGGTACTTACGACGAAGAGTAGATTGAACACAAAGAGTAAATATTTGACACATTGTGAACGGAGAGGTAATTTCATGACACCAACCATTGGATCTACCGGGTTAACTATGTTTTATTGACGGACAAATGAGACACTAGTTGCTCGTCGTAAAAAAGTAAGAAAATGTCGGAACTACGTCAACTTTTTTGCGGTTTTTCCAAACGTTAACAGAAAACGCAGAGACCGGCCAAGAACATTGCACCGACGATTCACTGGTTTCAGACAGTTATCGCGTGGCTGCGTGTCCGCACGCATGCGCCATAAGTAAGCTCTCAGCCAAGGTTACGGAAACTTCAAAGATTACCAACTACAAATTCCTGTCCCCTTTTTTGAATTTTCAAACTCGTTCTTCTGATTTTAATCGTTATTTTCACATAAATTTGATTAAGGAAACAATTAGTCCATGTTGGACCACCTTTATTGACAACCATATTGTCGGTTATGTGTAACGAGAATTTTTGAAATTTGATATTTTCGTAAATAAAAATTTATACTATTTTAACGTTAAATTAGATCGAGTTAGTTGTTTCCCGATGTATATTTACATTACCGATAAAAGTATCCATTATTTTTAACCGTTTACTGACTGTGAATTTAATTCAACTAGTAATATTTTACACATTGTCATATTTATTTTATCATTGCACAATTAATTAAATTATTTATTAGTACGATTATGAATGGATGAAATTATTCTGGTAGATGTATTTGTAAAATATAAATTTTTTTAGCATTAATTATATTTACAGTAAAATATTTTAAAAGACACTTTCAAATTATGTCTGATCCTTCATGGACGATTTTAGGTTATGTTAGGATCAACGGAAAACGAATCGAAACTTTATATTCAAATTTGAAATTTCTATAATTTGATATTCACGGAACAGAGAATAACGTCGAATTTGTTTACTATAATATAAAAATATAATGTATTAACTGCAGAAAAATGACTATGTTATTATTTGATTTATACAAATATTAAATTATACTTAGAAATTGAAATAGCGTAACAAATTATTATATGTTATCTAACGAGACAAAAAATATTTTGGTAATTTTTGTTTGCAATAAGAATTACAATAGTAACATATTACAAACTGATTTTGAGCAATGAGTTATGTAGCTATTAACATAATCCGACAATTTATAATATATTGTGCTTCGTGTGACCTTGAGTACCAAAAATAACTAAAAAAAAGAATCATTTTAGCGAACGCTTAAAATAATGTCCATTAAGTTCTACACGTTAAATTAATAATGTTAATAGGCGATAGCAGATGAACGATGCCGAAATAAATTTTTTTACCGATTTTCTTATCGGTACAGTTTTACGCGTACATTTGGGGATACACGAATATCGTTATAAGTACAGTCGTTGATGATGTTATATTGATCGTACTATCATCATGATAGCAGACCTTCAGAGCTCACAATTTTTCGGATACCGCAAAGATAATAATTTTATAATTCTAGGAAAACGTAATGTAATAATTTTTTCTATCTATATAATTTTATTCTATGAATGTTACAGCATATAAATTTTCTTTCCTTTTTCTGTCGTAGTAGATAACTAAACATTCGTAATTAGTACGCTAATTCAGAATTTAATCTGGAAAAAGATTTATGAACAATACTTATTTTTATTCAATAAGTTTTTTAATATGTACGGACATTCATCTTTGAATTATTATTATACGGTCACGGTTTCCATTTTCTTTATAAATTACGATTTACAGTTGATACAAACAATAAAATAATTCCAGATCTATAACAGATATAAAGCACACGTTGTATTGAACTAGTACAGGTTGCCGTGCAGTGCATCGTCCCTATTGCTAGGCAGAGAATCAATGTTAACAGATCATATAAGGGCAAAACCTAAATATAGATTATTATACCACAACTTCAAAAACATTCTATTCCCGTTTTTAATTTCAGTAATTATATCCGTAAACTATTATAAATATAATTTATCTTGTCATTAGAATACTAGATATCTAACCAAACATCAACGGGAAGTTCAATGCACGAACATCATGCAAGCAAAATTTTACATTATGAAAACATCGAAAAATATTTGAAACTTTATTACTAAGAAATTAGTAAAATATATATTTATAAACTGATTATTTATTTATTTATTTATTACTATAGTAAGTATATTGAACTTTGCAATTAACGTAATACTTGTGCGGCCGCTGTACTTTAATGTCAAACTAAAATTAAATATACAGGCGTGTGCGTACTAGTACACTCGGAACTGATTCATCAGCTTCCAATAAATTTTTAACTAACAAGCAAGAACAAAAAAATAAAGTTTTCATCGGATCTTAATAGAATAAATGAAATTGAATTTTATCGAATTCGATTGTCTATGTTTTCATAATGTAATTATTAGCAATATGTAATTTACTTATGTGAAATAATATGATAATATATAAATAAATAAGTAGTTAAATATTTAAATGCATATTTTACAAAAGCATACCATATGCAGGCTCTAATTATGTTTAATTTTAGCCATGACAGTTGTTTTGCTCAATCTTATTTTGCTTTTATTACACAGATGCAACATTATTACTCACCATTATGTAACTGCAATGTGCAGAAACGTAATCTGACAGTGCATCTTATAAAAGAATTCTTACCATATTTTACGTACGTTTCAACTGTACATTTTGCCTGTAGTACATTGAAGTATACCTATTTATATATATTTTATTATAACTAATATTTAAACAGTGCATTTTTTTATCATTTTCGTAATCGTTATCGAATCGGCAAGGCGGATTTTACTTGTTCTATTGAAACTGAAAGTGCATTACTGATTTGTACGATTTTCTACAAACTGTAAATGTAAATGACACTTCTACGAAATTTCTGCTCATACGAACGTATTATAAATCAACAACTCATCCTCAAATAACGTAATCTAATAATTGCGTTTGGGATTATTGTGTAAAGATTTTTAAGCTTCGATTTGGTACAGCATAATTATTGACAAACGTATTAATAGGCTTCCAGTAGATGAAATGTGAATAACACAAAATTTCGTATGTTCTAAATTTTTTAAGGGGTTAGTACACAGTAACATGTGGGGAAAATATAAGATTTTTAAACAACAGTACAGTACAAACTGAATGATCGATTAATATAAGATTTTTTGTATTTCAGTTTACTGTATTATGAACTAAAAAAAAATTGTTGTAATATTTAAAAAATAAATTGTAGTTATGCCTTTCGTCGTCTTTGCACGGAATATATCTTTTCCTCCAGATGGCAAACTGGTGTGGTGTACAACAAAAATCTCAAAAATGTCATAAACTGTGATATATTCTCTAGGCATTTACGATTCTACATTTCAATTTTTATGAAAATGAACAAAATAGCAGATATTTTAAATTTAATGACTGAATTTCGGTAGGAAATTTGTCAATTTTTATGTATATTTAACAAAATAATGGGAAAATGAGCAAAAAATCGGTCGTCAATGCCTAATAGATATTATAATGAATATAACTATAAAATTTTAATGTAATTGCTAAGGTAGAACTCGGTTAAGATATCTTGTACACCGTTTTGATAAACGCAACTCTGAGAAAAACGTGTTTAAAGTTAGGAATGTAATTTTTTTATAAAAGAATTATCGATTTTTTCAAAATATTACTGTGTCCTAACCCCTTCGGTCTACATTTTGAATAGAAAAATTGTTGAATCCCATGGTTCCCTGATGTATGTGGTCGGTTGTGAGTAAATTACGGTAAAGGTGCGCACGCATCCGACTCAGCCTGGAAGGACCGATGAAAATACGATTATTCCTTAGCGAGCCCTCGAAGTGAAGGAAGGTTCTTCGACTATAGAAACGACGCACACGAAACTCTTGTTTCGTTTCCCTCTCGTCAATAACCAGTACGTGATTTAGTAGTACGTTTGTACTTGATTTTCTTCTGATTGAAACCAGTGAAACAGTGAGTGGCAAAAATGGTGTCCGGTGGGATGACGTGTATCAAATACCTAACTTTTCTCTTCAACTTGATATTCGCTGTAAGTACTCCATGTTGTGTTCGGCCTTTCGTCGATCTTCATTTTATTTCCTACCACGTTACCGTTTCTACCAAAGACATACCTCTCATTCATCGAAAATAATTAAGAAACAGCAACACGTATATTCGTAACAAACAACTTTCGTTTATATGGAAAAGTGTATATATCTATATAAATTATCCATGAATTTATTTGAACTCTTACACCTGCCTTAGGTACATCAAATTTGATGTTTATGTGTTTTATACGAGCTTATGACTCATTGATATCGTAATGAATTTTAAATTTGTGGAATTTTTAACATTTATGTTTTGATTAAAAACTATTATAAATTTTGGTAAAACTGGAGACGTTAAAATAACTGAATATTTGTTCATAGTCGTAGACAATTTTTTGTCGATTCTACTTTGTTTGTAAGCGAATGTACTGTAGTCGTTTCCCTGCGTCAGTCGATCGTCAAATTGGAACAGAAACAATCGCTATACTTGCATCAAGAATATACGTGATACCTATATAAGGTATACTATTTACACGTATAGGCAGTGTCACTTTCTGTTGTAACATCTCAAAACTCGCAAGATTTTTAGTTGAAAACTATTTTAATCATACGAGGGTCAAATAGTTTGCAATATATTATATATTTTCTTATGTATATTCGTGGATTCCCCCGATATCCGCGATTGGCCACAGTCGGAAGTGCAAGAGTTAATTATTAATAATTGTCGTGATAAATTAAAAGTATTCATTATGTGCAATATATTAATAAATATTTTAAAGAATATTAAATTCAACTTTTAATAATATAATAATAGCATTACTTTTGAAAGAACTGTAAATTTTTGTTAGATATATTACCTCAGTGCTTCCCAAACTTTTTTTACTCGCAGCGCACTTGACAGCAAATGAAAAAATTTCGGCGCTCCTATTATATGTATATATGCATATATTTTAGTAGCTAATTATTTTCATGATTTATATTGAGAATATTATTTCATATTTTACTCATTTTTTATATCATTTTAATTATTTCGCGGCACACGGTTTAGGAAGCACTGTATTACGTATATTGTTGTATACGTTACAAAACTGTTTTCGTTTTAATATTTTATGTATAATTTTCATATTTAATAACATTATGTAGGATTATAAACTAATAAAATAATGTTATATTAAAGTTGGTAATTCCATTAATTAAAATATCATATCTTTATGATGTTAGCTACTGTTTATCCGCGGAGGTCTTGGAACCAATCCCTGTGGATACGGGGGTCTCACTATAAACATTGTGACATTTATGTATCAATAAAACTTACTTAATTATACTTTACAATAATACTTTTTAACATATATTCCATCACTTCATTTTCTCGTGCTTCACCATAAGCAGCTACAAATACATTCGATGTTGATTAATTTTCAAAAATATGATATTTCAAAAGTGTTTAACAACATTGATTCGCTTATACCATTTCGTTTATCATCAGTTATTTGCCCGTGATAATTATTTCTTAAGAATAACGTTCTAATCTTAATTTTAATGCGTATTCAAAAATATTTCAATAAATGGAAAAAGCGGAATCTAGAAATTCAATATTGTTCTAGTTTTTCCAAACTATACGATTTTCAGTAATCGACGATTTCGGTACATTGTTTTCAAATTTGAATTCAGTTTACATAAACCTTATTTTGTAATTGGTACGTATTCAATAAAAATGTGCCAATCTTTTTGCGTGTAAACTACTTTACCCTTAATCGAGTAATGAAAACAATTTGTGAACAAAGTCTTGCGAATATTAAAGTGTGCGATCGCAAGTGACATTCACTGTATACTGTATATGTACATCTACTTACATACATCTACATTGTATGCATGTAGATGAATTGAATTAATCGCACGTTGCGTGGGTTTAGTGCATCTTCTATCTACTTGTATACATTTATTCATCTTTACAAATTCTATGAGTCTCACTCAGACTTACCATGTGTCTCTATTTTACGATCAACTTCGTTTGCAAACATAGTTAACATTTTATATTAATTCTCAAAATGTAAACAAGTTTGCAATTTTACTTCCCTTGCAAACATATTTAACATTTTATATTAATTCTCGAAATGTAAACAAATCTGCAGTTTTACTTCCCTTGCAAACATATTTAACATTTTATATTAATTTTCGAAATGTAAACAAATCTGCAATCTCACTTTATTACTTTCAGAAAATATTGTATTAATCCTTGTGGGTACTTTTATTGGATTTAAAATGAAACGCGATGTCTTCACTTATTGTATATTATTTTTTGTTTATTAAAATTTGGCGGAACTTCCGAAAGTCGGTATAAAACTTTTAAAACCCCAAAACTGGATAATTTCAGCCAAATCGGACGTGACCGATTTTCGGAAGTACAGCTTAAAATTTTATTCCCTTATTTAGTATTTTATGTGCAAGTATATATCTATATTACGTATGTCATCTATTTAATTTCTACTTTCATTTAACTGTTATTAAAGACAGCTATCAAATTTCTATGATTACAGATAACAGGAATTGTGTTAATTGCGGTTGGCACTGTAATCCTGGTAGTTTACAATGGATATAATAATTTTATGGACAGTTGGTTCTTTGCAGCACCAGTGTTTATGATCGTAATAGGTGCTGTAGTATTTGTTGTATCATTCTTTGGGTGCTGTGGAGCAGTGAAAGAAAATCATTGCATGATAATAACGGTATGAATCATTTCAGATCTACATATGTATAACACTACACACAAATAATTAAAAAAAAATATAATACAAGTTAAATACAGAGTTGTATTGTGTGAACATAATATTTTTGAATATAAATATTGAAGGACATAAAAAAAATATGTAGATAACTTGTGAAATATTTCAAAATTATTTGTTTTCTTAATTAGAAGAAGAGATAACATATATAGAATTTTTTGTTATACAGTTTTCAGTATTGCTTCTTCTGATCTTTGTACTGGAACTTGTTGCTGGTATTTCTGGATATATGATGCAGAGAGAAGTTCGGCATATGGTAGAAAATAGAATGAACAGCACCATGAAGGAATATTCAACTGATGTGAACGTTCGCAAGTCTTGGGATATTATGCATCATGATGTAAGTGTACACAATATGACATTTTTTCCCTGAAATCAAATTGAATTTCTATTTCATACAATACTAAATTAAAAGCCATTCAACATATATTTAATACAAAATTTACTTTGAAATTGTAGCTTCAGTGCTGTGGCATGACTGGCCCCAATGACTGGGCTTATGTTGGTTTCTCAGACAATACTCTGCCAAGTTCTTGCTGCAAGGAAGTACCAAGAGGAAAAAAATGTGACACAAATGCAGTTTCCGTATATGAAGGGGGATGTATGCACAATCTTCAAGCTGCTATTGAGCATAATGCATTGATTTTGGGTGGTGTAGGCATTGGCATTGCTATTATTCAGGTAAGTCTTCCTTAAAATAAATATCATGAATAGACAACGGATCTTTAGGAATTTATAGCAAAATTGAGTAGATGAAATTCAAAATTGTTGAACAAAATTTTAAAGATTGAAGATGTCAATATATGATTTTTTCTCTATTAAAATCATTAAAGGAAGAAATAACATTCTATTTGGTTTCTATCTCTTGCAATCGATGCAGACAATTTTTATTTTGCATAAAGATCCGCTGTCTAATTATGAACAATAAAAGTGACATTAAGAATTTTATGTCCAATTAAATAATATAATAAAATTTGCTAATTTCAGTTGATTGGAGTAATCTTCGCATGTTGTCTGGCACGTTCAATACGCCGCGAATATGAAACTGTGTAAGCAGACAGTTATCTACAGTTATAATGCCTAAAAGTTGCACTGAATCTTCGAAATGTGCTCTCTGTCTTTCGCTGTTACACATTCATGTATCAATTTCCTTATATTTCTGTTGAAGTAACAGAATATTGCACAAATTGCACATTGTACTCTTCATTTATCATGCTGCACAAAAATTGTAGAGCAGAACAATCTACATGCATCTTTATAAAATTATAAACTGATTCGTGGCAACATTGGATTGTATTTTATGAATTTTCTATGAATAATAATTTTTACTGCATTTTTATCCACATCATTACCAATTGTTACACTCGTTATTATTATCGTCAGTTATAGCAAAGTATTAATACTGTTCGAATTTAATATAATTATACTTTTCTTTGAATATTGATAATTTGATATGGGAAAAGTAGTATTTTTGTGCAGTATGACGTCTTTATGACTGTTTCTTTAAGACTGATCATGTTTATACGATAACAGTGGGAAAGATTTTGTACTTTGTTAACAACCTGCACGCGGATACTGAAGATCTATAAATCGAAAGTAATATATTTATGTTAAGATTTCAGTGTCATATACGTAAATATATTAACACCTAATTTGTTACGACTAAGTTTTATCCTGGTTTCATTTTGTGGAAAGTAGTCTTCAATGTCGGAGTATATAATTTCCTTCTACAAGAGAATATTGTGATGGTTAAAAGTACTATGCTTTCACTATTTAGTATTTTTAGCTTCTTTTTCATTGAGCCTAAGCTTTTACGCTTCTTTATTAGTTTTTTTAATGAGTATTATCTTTTTTCAAACTTTGTATGATACCTTTTCATGTACAATTTGATAACAATGAAAACAGCATCTAAAATTAAATAAGCATAAGACACAGCGCGGAGCATTATGGTTTAATCATCAGATAAATGAAAAATGTCTAAAACAATAGTTGTAACGTACGTAATACGTTATTTTAACATTTGATGCTTACACCATCATGTTTCCTTTGATTCAGTTTATGAATTTTACCCTAAAAATGTGCATAGATAAATAGTCATCACATAATAAGGAAGCGTTCTATTTTTCATGCAAAATTTACATATTATTGACACAATATATTATTATTAAATTTTTAAATTGACAATATGATTACACGATTGTATGTTGAAAAAACTTCAAACTCTATATAGAATAGAAAACAACGTGATTTTTGCGGTCATGCAAATTCAATACAATTATTAAACTGTCATGTTAAATTAGCAGTACCTAATGCTACTTGATTTTTTAAAAACTTAATTTATATCTACTTATATTTACTTCTACGCTTTCCTAAATCTGGACACTGAATTAATTGTAAATTTTAAAGCAATGCTATTTCGATTTTGTTTGAAAAATTCTCTGTTAGGATATGAATTTACAAACAAACAATATAATCACATGAAACATGCTGTATATGACATCTATATATTTTATAGTAAGTTTCAAATTTAAATATATATTCAGAGAAAAACGAAGGCGCAAATGATATGTACGAGTGATTCTAAATGTCATGGTCTTATTTTGGAAAGCGTAAACTGTATGCACCTTCTTGCTTTGCCACGTGCAACACTTGGTGTGTTTTATCAGAAAGAAGTGGTGTTCTGTCACGGACGATTTAATTAATTTATACTTACAGCGAGACCGCAGCGCACTGATCTGACACCAATTAGGAGGTATTATAACTCTAAGTATTGTTCGTCGTGAATTCATTCAAAGAATAATTCTAGAGTCGTCGCAAAACCATTTACTTAGAACCCTGGCCGCAGAGTAACCAACACTCGTATGCAGTCTAGAGATTAAGAAGAAAGCAAATGATTGGAGAATCAAATTCAAATTACTGCCATTATATGCCAAATGATTGAAACCAAATTTCTTCGTAGACCATGTTTTACGTGGAATTAAAGCTTATTGTCATGCAAGAATGTTTCAAATGAAATTGGATAATTATAGATTTGGTCTTAGACGCCAGTCTCTGTCTAAAAGGCTCTTTCAGTGCCTCGATTTGTTGCAAAATCAAACACTTTATGCATCCTCACTCCACCGAACGTTTTATATTCATATAGTCGGTCATAGATGTATGAAATATATTTTCAACGTGCACTGCAGACGAATCATCTCATATATTTCGGTTTAGGTGAAAACTTTGTGTTCGAGATTAATTTTATTTTATAATCATTAATACCAATCTTTGACGAAACTGTTTTACCTTATTAACAAACCATTGCTGGCATAATTATAATGTACCTTATCATTCTCATATTTTCATGAATCTTAAATTTAATTAATATTCTGTTGAGTTTACCTATAAATAAAGTCATGCATAATAGAAAAACGTTATACACGCATTGCATAAACGAAATGCTAAACACATTGACATGAAATGCTGCAATGCAAACACATTAGTTTTAATAGTTCAAAATTTATTTGTACTTGTTTTCATAAAAATCAGAAATGTTTTTAACTAGCCCTAGTAACTGAAAAATTACCATAGATAATATTATTTAAAGAATAGTCTTATTATACAATAGACATAAAAATGTTTGTAAATTCGTTGCACATAGCACAGAATACATATATTAAAAATGTTTAAACAATTTTATACATTATAATTCTAAGTATTACATAAAGTTTTGTATATGATTTTTTCATTTATAATTAACAACAGAAACTTAGCCCCTTCATTTACAGAATATTGTTTAAAATACCATTAAAATTCCGTAGTAAAGACAAAATGAGGAACTATATATAGTTCATTCTTTATAAAGGATATTTACAAGTATTAAAATATATATGCAGGTATGGCAAAGTCTGAGTTAGAAATTCTTGTAGTAGCATTATATATATGCATATGTTGGGACCAAATTGTTTACATTTTTAGAAACAGATATATTAGAAAAAAATTCATTAAACAATCGGCTGGCACGGAAGAACCATAATTTCGCGACAACAGATTTTTGTCATCGTTTATGCTAATCAACTTCTAAAAACAAGATATAAAAATTCGAGCTCATGGCATTGCGTCGATTTAAGGAATTTTATTATAATTATTGCAATTGTAATTGCAATCTGTTATCTTCTTTGAAATCTCGCATATTTTGGTACAGTAAATTAATTACAAAGACATAATAATTTATGTCAGGAATGTATCTTTGCTGGTTCTTTATTTAGAAAACATAGTTTAATTATATATCCGTCGTTAAACTAGGTAACACCTAGATAATAGTTTTGATTGATTACACAATTTTAATTATCTTAAGATACGTCTGTATTGTCCGGACCAAATAATATAAAATAATGATTGATTATAAACAATTAATAAATATTGTAATTTAATAATGTTTACTAAATATAGCTATTTTGAGGTGATACATCTTATATATTATATATGGTATCAGAAATAAGCGAGATTTCAATCATTGAAATATTGTTTACAAAAAAATTGGTATTAATATTATATATTTAATAAGGTAATACTGAGATTTTCAAGTGTGCCTAATGTTTAGCGATGTGTTTAAATTGTTATAAATAATTTGTTAGTATTATGTTGAATGATTAATTGAAATAGTATTAATTTTGTTCAAAACTTTGTCACTTGAAACCAGCTTTTCTTTAAGTTATCAATTTAATATAACATTTTGGTTTGTTATTCTTTGTTTTAACTTCAGTTTATTAATTTGTTTGATTACAAGATTGTTAAAAGGCAATAATTTATTTTATATTTTTAACTATTTATATATGTTAATATTCTTTGAAAACGTCCACATAATAACGTCACTAATTTTTATTAATGTTTACCTTGTTTATTTAATAATTTTTAGTTTCTGTTGTTTTATTCGTTCTCTATCTTTAATATTATATAACGATCGATATTTTAAACCGTAGTTATTAAGTCATATAAACTTATACATGTATAGAATGTCCATGTTACAATTAATTTTGGGTGTACATGCATTTGATTTTAAATTATAGAAAATTCTACACATTGTTAAATTACAGAACTTTTATATGCGATAGCGAATTTTCTCATTCAAGATGAAATCAGACCAACGTTAATTTATGTAATTTTGTGCAAAAAAGATATTATACCATGTGAAGCGTGATGGAAACAAAAGTCTCGTCCGGATATTACTTTTCATAATCGGCTGATAAGAAAAGACTGACGATAACGTAAGAAATACAAAAAACGAAATCAGTATTAAATGAGAAGGAAACGTTTGCTTTTGTGGCGTTTAGTCTCTTACGATATTTTTCTACTTGTAATTTAATTAATTAATGGATATATTAATTATCGTCCTTTAGGAGCTGATCACTTTAGCACATCTTGTCGTATAGCTTTTATCTATATTAATAAAATATATTAAATAAATATTGTATCTGTTTATTCTAGGCCACGAGCGTGGTTTTTACTAATAAATAGTATGACCCAAATTGATGTAACAATTTTTATTTATATTTATTTATTTTCATCTGATTCTCCGGCCTATTCATCCTTCTTTGACCAGTATTTTAAGTTTCAGTACCATGAACTAAAATGCTGTCATATCTATCAACTTTATGACCCATGCTGTAGTATTTTCATACATAATTTTATGAAAACTCGTATCAAAGAAAAGTGTTGTTCATTGTGATAATAACATAATATATAAGTGAGGACATATAATTTAAATCAAATTCAATTGGAAGTAAAGATAGAATGAAGAACGAAAACTCATTATGATCCGTTTTTTTCTTTTATTTCGCTCTATATTCACTTATAGCATTAGCAGACTAACATTCAGTAATTATATAATAGGATGCTCTCTTGCATAGTTCTATAACTATTTATCAACAAAAGAAATGAATTCGCAGAAAGTAAGAGGGTAGGACTTCGTTTAAACGATCGTTTTGAAAACTTCATAAATGACTTGAAAGTAGTTTTAAACAATTGTTGCAACTTTACGATTAAAAAATTTTCTGATCAATTACTTTTGTCTGCTAAAGTTATGATCTAAGTTGTACTATTTGCAACGTTGTTGTTGCAATTACCCACTTTTGATTTTTAGACCAATTCAAAGACTCGTTTAAACAATTTCCCTCACAAAAATATTTTAATGCAACGATGTATGAATAAAAATCATTTCTTTTTTGTTGTTGTATACCTTTAATTACAAAAGAGCAGATTCTACGTGCAACTTATATACAGTTCCAGAGGTCTAAAAGATCTATAGATCATTTTTTCAAGAACTTCACAGAATATATTTACAAGAATCTTAACAATAATAATTGAAATCAAATAAAAAATTAAAGTTGTTTGCGCGATATGAACTGTACAATTAAATCATGAATTAAAATAGTAAATACTTCCTTTCTGTTATTATTAATTCTGCTTGTGATATAGTAATATATTAATCAACGAACATTTTTTTTCTGGGAATCCATTTTTCACCAGAAGGAACCACTATATATTAACGTTTTGTAATCTGTTTAAAGTATTTGAATGATGAATTAGTATCAAATTCCAATTCTTTCAATAACTCAAATAATTGATTTTTGTCCATTCAATACAGTTTTAACAAAAACAAAATTCTATAAGAAGACCTTTTAGAAGACATCACATCTGTATTCAGTTTGTTAATACGATAGTCAATATAAATTCGATGAGAATTATGGTTTATGATTTGTTACTAATATACAGAAAATTATGTTTATTTACAATCGCAGCAATTTAAATATTACGAGCCCGATTAACACATGACCTTTGAAAAGGAATTTCTAGTGAGCGAAATTCCAATTTCGTTTAATTACTCAAGTGCTACGCCTACTTAATTACAATGATCACTCGTATATGATTTATCGCTAAATCCATAATAGACCAGTAAAAAGTAATTTATTATGATTAGCGTTATTATTTAATAAACGTGACTGTAGTTACATTTCTGTGAAACCAACTTATGTCCGTAAGGACAATTTTCTGCCAAAAAGTCAGATTTCTTTTTTCTTTCGTCACCTTTTACGTAGAATAAATATTATGTAAAAAAATTTTTTTTAGTTTATTTTATGCAAAAGTAAGTTAGTAAAAAATTGAAAATTGAGTAGGGCCCCTTAACTAGTAGTCTAATTACTTGCTTACATTCGGATTATTCATATTGTTCATAATATTGCCTAAACTATCAATATTATCTGGTACAGTCAATGGACGTACCCTTTCAAATACTATTTCATCACGAGTTCTTAAAACAACCAGATGAACGAAACAAACAAAAGGCAAAAGAAAAATAACCGAGGGACCTCGCTTTTCACCCTTTTCACTCTCAAGTTAGATTTCTCACAAAGTAGTCAAATAAAAAATATCTTATCACAATTACTAAATAGTACGTAAATTCAGTGTTCCTATTATTAAAAAAAAATATCTGAAAATCAAACTACCTCTATTTTTGGAAGACATTCCGCAATCATTTTGATCGAAATACTTTTAAGTGTTACACTTCTTTTTATATATTTTGACGTAAAAAATATTACTTTCTTTTCAAATGTGTATTATATTGATGTAAATGAATGTCCTTAGTAAAAATGTCTAATTTTATTAGAAAGCACTGCTTACAAAAATTTCTAGGGTCCTTGCAATATTTCGAATTGACTTTATATAAATTTTGATTCATTATCACAAAGTGATTAAAGAAGATAATGCAATAATTCAAAGAATGTGAATTTACAATGAAAAAATAAATACCTGTTTCGTCAAATGCATGATAAAACAAGTGAATAAAGTGAACCAACTTCATTTATATAAGAATAAATTGTGGAAGATGTACTGTTCTTCTCAAGAGTTACAGAGTGAAAACGAGAGTATAGGTTACACATGCACGCACGTTCATTCATCTTAGGCACATTTACATACTAGATATAAAAGCACATCACAATGATCGAATCGACGATCTAGAATAGTCTTTCGTTTAAAACGATCCTTCGGTCGATATACATATACATACAATAAGTTTCTCGAAGGTGCGGAGAGCCAAAGTTGATTATTCGAACAATCAATTTTACAGATTTGTTTTACTTCTGACCACTTCATCAGACAATTCAATATAAAGAACAAATTAATTAATACATTCATTTCAAAGGAATGAAAATATATATTAGTAGAATAAATATTATTATTGATTACATAAAAAAGAAACTTTCAATTGACTCAGTCTTATTATTGGTCATTTATAAATATATTTCAAAATTTTTATTTGAATTAGGATGAAAAAAATAATTTAAAAATTGAAATGAAAAGAAGATGTGCCAGAAACAGTAAGTGAAATATATATTCACTAATCGAAGAAACCTCCGACAATGAATTTATTCAAAACAATTGATCGATTCGAATACTCAAAATCTGAATATAGTTAGATGGGCTCCCTTAAGCGGCCGTTCTTTGTTTTGAAGGAATGAAAAGGGCAGCGACTTCTGAAAAATCGTTCATGTTGCATAACGCTTAGTCCAAAGACGTGCTATACGATCGTGCTCTTCTCTATTCTGAAGATACTGTGTTGCTATACTTCCTACTAGAGGATCCGCTGAAACATTTTAAAAATTATATGAAAACTAAACCAATTTATCAGTTCTTTCCCCTAAAAAATCGTTGTAATATTTCTTACGCGAATTATCGAAAGTAATCAATAAAATCCTCATAAGAAATTAATTTGTTCTACGTTCTCATAATGTTGTCTACTGTAATACATAAACGAATAACATTACATTTATATATATTTGAATTTACCTGGATTGCAGTCCGTTAGAAGTGAACAAATGGACAGTAAGACTTTAGAAATAGTGAGTGCAGGCGACCAATTGTCTTTCAATATGTCCAAACAAATGACACCTTGACTGTTTATATTACAATGATAGATACGTGTTCGGAATGTGACCTAAAATCATTCGGGAAAATTACTTATTACTATCACTACCATGCTATAGTATTTTGATTTACGCTAAAAAGAGTTTTCTATGGGTGATAGTATAATACAACTGTCGTGAAGGTGTAAATAGAAATAAATAATAAATTACAAGAATTAAACTTTTTCGTTCAGTATTGAAGTTGTGTGATGTATGGTATTGAAAAATAAGGGTTTCTGTCACTGCTGTAATTTCAGATGACAACTGCAGTTGGAACTGATAATCAAAAGTCATTTTGTGGATGACAACAGACCATTGTAATTAAAAGGATTAATAATTAATTACATTAATACCTTTGGTGGTTTGAAAGGATATTCCGGGGAAAAATGTATGTCTAAGAAGAACACTCCTCCTTCGTAAACTGAACCAGGAGGTCCAAGTATAGTTGATACCCACTCATATAAATTATCTCCTTTAGGTCCTGCACTATAAACCACAGAAAATAATTATTAATTGTTGCACGAGAAACTTTATTCATTAGTCCTAAGAATAAAATCTACATTGGTTGGAAGTTAATTAATAAGTGCGAACCTGCAATTTGGAGGAGGGTCTAATGTGATTTCTGCCAACTCTTTCTGTATCCTGCAACAGAAAGATTAGTTTCATGATTACAGACCTTCATAGCAGACAATCTTAATGTTTTGCTTATTATAATTGTGGTACCTTTTGGCAGATGTTCCTAAAGCTTTTGACATCTTTGGATTTGGCTTTGCTTCCTTGTTTTCTGGTTTATTGTCCGCTAGCGATGAACCACGCCCTCTGCTAGTTCCACTTGAACCTGCACCCGATGACATGGCTCTAAAATAATTTATATACAATATAATTAATCCTCTGCGAACCAGGTGAATAACTGTCACTCCCTGAACCAGGTGGGATTAATTTTACCCCAACCGTTATTCATCGACAAATACGATATTTGAATAAAAATGCACTCTACAATTGTGTGTCGTTGTTTTTATAACAGAAACAGATCCAAATAAAACAGAGATGTAACTTTTAAAAATGAACAATCCTTTTTTTCGTGGCACTGACACAACAATGTTTGAACTCCAGCTACTCGAGAAAAAATGCAGTAATTTTAGAATCACTGGGTTCAATTTAACCCCACCTGATTTGTGGAGGGTTAAAGATGTTTTGTAAAATAAGAATCAGAACTTTCTGCATAACAAAGTTGTGATTCGATTAGGAATTCTAAAATATATTAATAAATCGAAAGAAGCAAAACTGAAGTATACCTGATCCCCTGAACTGTGGATGTTGAGAACTTCTTATGATGATTTCCAAGTGTTCTTATAGATAAAAGTAGTATATTTTCAACAAGGACCACTAAGTAAACAATTATCTCACCTAAAATCAAGACAGAAAAGATGATGAAAGTCATGAAAATAATGAAACTATATTTCTTATGTCTGGTATATATTAATTTGTATTGGCATGAAATATATTATTTAAAATATTACTAACACACGAAACATAATAGGGATATGCTAATGGAATAATGGACAACACTTATTTGTTTATTTGCTAAGGTCTTCAAAACATGTTAATATTATTCAACTCACAACATTGACAAAAATAAATATTTAATAAGGTTACACCTTCTAATGTGATTATTGCTACCTCAAGAAAATTAGATTATCATTACAAATGCAAAAAATTCTAAATAACATAAATATAATGTTAAGGTAAACTACACATTATTTAGCAGGTAGACATACAAATTGTTTCTGTTCCCCAAATCGCAGAGAAAAATAATTGACAAAAATTTTGCAAAAAGAGAATCGATTGGAACAACTCGAATATTATAAAATATAAACTAAAACCAATCTCAAATAGAATAGGTTAAAACTGATTCACTATCAAAGCCGAACAGAGAATGTACAAAATAATGGTAAAATATCAAAATCCATAAAAATGTACTGACTTTACAAAGGAACAAGTCATTAAATGAAGTTATTAATCAGCCTTGATAGAAGTTCCTTAAAAGGCATTGTTTCTAACAAACGAAAGGATCCGGTGATTGGTGATCAACAATAATTCCTGTTTGAAAAAGATTATTGTAGAACCATATACGATCACAAGAGGAAGAGGTGTGTTACCTCGTTGATAGAAAGGGTAGCTTCCCAATTGTTTCGGGATCAAGTTTATAATCGTCGATTGATCCTATGTAAATTCTGCGTAAACCAGCCGGTTCCGGTTTCGTGCGTATTGCTGGACGCAAATGTGCTCCTCAGGTGCTGCTCTGCAGGCTGGCGGGCTTCATCGTCGCTCTCATGTCCCAAAGTCACGATCGCGGCGTCCCTTTTCCCTCGGCGAGCGCCGAAACGTGCGCATCTCTGCGTCGCCGGATGTTGACTCTGTCGCCGCTGCGGCGGACGTTGGTAGCCGACATTCCTAGATGGCTACACTGTCAACTTCGATATTTAGGGACATGCGATACCAATACCCGCGCAAAAATCTCCTACATCAATTTTCACGTCTCACACCCGCTCACACCTCACACCATGGACCTAAAGGACGGTGCATAAAGTGGACTTATTGGTGCGGAGGTTGAAGCGAAAGACGGAAGGGGAGTCGACCTCTAAAATGTACTTCAGCCATCTTAAGAGGCGGACGTGGGCTGCCATCTATGTCATGTCGCGGTAAATTTGAAAGTTACACGCTTATATATATATATATATAGTTACTATATATAGTTTCAGAACATATACATATGTTATATATATAACATATGTATATGTTCTGAAACGTTCTATTTTATCATGTCTAACGAACTATTCAAAATGAAATGAAGAAGTTCAAGATTAACTAGACCTATGAACTTTCATAAAATAATTATCTGCAACTATAACGATCGTCTTTTACTTATGAACTTCACTGGATTCATATTGTCCAGATCAATAGTATACTATATAGTATAGTTTTAAACTTCAACAGATAAGCAAGGAGTTTATTTTAATTGTTGCAAAATGGTAAACAAAATTTGGACAATTATTTGTCCAAGTAAGATTTTCCATTTAAATTTGTATAAATATAGTTATGTAATATAATATACTGTTAATAAAAGAGCTATTGAAAATGTTTATAATTGACAATATATTTTATATAAATTATTTAATATATTTAGTTGGCAAGAAAGTAATTTCGGTATTTTAAGGTGAAATAAAACCGAATTTCTTTATTCAAGCGATGTACTTTAATCAATAAAATATTTTCTTATTTATTTTTTTTTGCAAAAAATCATCGAACAAAAGGGAGAATATCTTATTCATTAAAATTCATTGCTTGGATAAAAAAATTGGGCTTTCTATTTCACCTTAAAATACCGAAATTACTTTCTTGCCAACCCAATAACAGAATGTAAAAAGTACTTTTCCAATTTCATAGATGCGGAAGATAAATCACCCTCCTTCTTCCTCTTCCTTATGTTATAATTGCACATACAGCTGGTCCACAGTGTAGCACCAGGACTCAATGTAGTTCCATAGTTGAAGGAATTCGTTCTAATTATATGGACAGTTGGGGTTGGCGCGATATATGATATTCTTAAGTGTCTTTTCTTACATATTGTTGATTAAATATTTTGTAAAAGTCGATCGTATGTTATAACAAAAGAAAACTTATTTTAGTTTTATATATTATACTTAAATAATAGGTTTTTAATTGGTGGTGATGGAAATGTGTACGAAGATGCTGGCTGGAATCGAGAAGGAGCTCATACAATTGGATATAATAAAAGATCCATTGGAATTGCTTTTATAGGAAGTTTTCAAGGTGATACTAATTAGCCGATATGTGTTAAATATATATTTGATTAAGTTAAAACAAAATTAAAACAGTATGTACTTCAATTATGAATAAATAATTTCAGCAATACACTTATCGATACGTGTTGCTTTAATTTTAGAAACACCAGCAAGTGAGGAAATGCTTAATGCAGCACATAAACTAATTGTTTGGGGTAGGTCACAAGAAATACTTAGAGATGATGTTCGTGTAATTGGAGCTAGACAAGCTACTGGCATCATAAGTCCAGGAAATAAGCAAGCTCTATGTACAAATTCAAAACTGGCCGGAATGGGTTTCAAGTCCTTAAATTATCTAATTTTTTTATAATTCTAATTACGCACAATTTCTCAGGCTAAATATAGTTAAAGAGTAATATTTTTATAAATCGATAAACATTAAATGAATATATGACATGCATATACTTATATTATGTTCCATTTTGTAAATAAATGTATATGTATGTATTTCCATGGTTTTGGAGACATCTTTTTTGTATATTCAATATTATCCATTTTTTCTTTTATTTTCAACAATTACCCCAATTCTGTTTTGTACTTTGATCTGTATCTTTTGTCTTTCTACGTTTCTTTCACCCTTCGTTTTTCCCCTTCTTATTTTCTTTGTTTTTTTCAGTATTTCTCACTTCCATTGTTAAATCTCACCATTCGTCTTAATTTTTCTTGCTCGTCTTTCTTATTCGCAACACGTTCGTTACCAACATCGCACATGTGTGATGAAGCTGATGACTACGATTTTGAATTTCACCTAAGTAAGACAAAATGAAATTAATTTTGTACACGTCGTTATTCAAAATTGTAGAGCATAATATATATTCCGAGAATTTATCCTATTTTAAAAAATATATAAAAAATTCATGCAAATTTTGAAAAGCACGATTCTGAGATAAAATCTGATTAGATACACTATAAGATAGAGTGGACTTCCTGAATACTAAATTTAAATAATTCCCTCAAGAGATAAGACGATTTATTCAAGTTCTCCGCTACAGTTGTTCTTAATATGTTTCATCGCAATGTTTACTGTAAGAACATATTCAGTTATTGTTAAACTAGACTATATATATATATATATATACAACGTAATGTACCTACACGAACACCAAGTTTTATATTATTATGTTTTTAATAAGCAACTGCGTTGCGTTGCACTGTAGTGAACATAAAGCGCGTTGACATTGAGGATCACTGACGATACCTGCGGTCTCTTGTGGAACTATTTTATTTTCTTCATCGAAAACAAAATCTGTGTTGTTGTTTTTCTTAACGCTTATAGAGGGCGATCAACTTAAATATCTCTTTCAGTTGTAACGATAGAGCAAATATTTTCTATGAAATTCGAATACCATCAAAGGAAGAATACACTGTTAACAATATTTTTAACCTTTGAATTGTTCAAGGTCACCAATGTTTTTCCCTGTAAGTATACAGAGTGAAAATAAGTGAAAAAATGTTTCACTGCGTGAGCACCTTCCCTGTTCCAAACATGTTGAAATATGCATATTTAAACATGTTTTAATTTTATAAAAAGAATCGCTCTTTACCAAACAAAACGGAGAAACCATTGTGTACAAGACGATGCAATACCCCCCATTCTTTATATATTAAATAAATTATGTAATTAAATAAATAATTTTAAATTGTTAACACAATATTTTCCAAATACGGTAAACATATTTAAGGGGCCTTAAAAATTGATGCGACTGTAAGTATATACTGTGTAATAAAATTTAACGAAGAAAAGTGTCCCTCCTTGAAATTCACCATTGATTTTTCTTTTGAATTCGCGCATTTTCTGTACACCGCAATATACAGGGTGATCCGTTTGCGTGCCAAATATTCGAGATAATGAATTAAAATTTTGTTCATCTTTTAGGAAAGTGTTTTGTAATAAGTCTGAATTAATGTGCTTTTGTTCTCGCGGATACTATACAAAAGTAGAAGTGTCATATGTCGTTTAATTTATAATGAAGCATTGAAGTGAAATGAAAATTTTCCACAGAATCATATAAAAATGTTGCGTTTATACCTGTTTTTAAAAATATTCACCCGATATTTAATTGCATGTTTACGGTTCTTCAGTTCTTGAAAAATGACGAGTTCGTTAGGGATTGATTGTATTTTATGCAAAATCACCCATTGATGATTTTTATATCCTGTCAAAACAGCGCATAGATGTATATATATATATATATATTTACCTCCACCCTTGAAAAAACAAACAAGTTGTGGCTGAAGAGAGCTGGAATGTAACCAGCCTACCTTGAAAACTGGCGCGTATTCGCTCAATATATTGACCCTGAATTTGTTTAAAAACAAATTGAAAAAATGTCCATCAAACTATAAAATTGACCATTTTGATTTCCTCATAAAATTTTAGCTTTGCATACTATTTATACTCACTCGATATTATTTCTTATTGGCTGTGTGTTAATGTATATATTTAACTGTCTCGGCAAATAAAACACAGAATCTTTAAAAAATACGATTAAATAATATTGATTATATTTAATTATTATAGTTGCAAATTGAATTTTTCTGAGAAATACATAGTGTGTTTTAGCACAAGTATATTTTCCAATGCACTCGCTACTTCCACAAAAAGTAAAATATGGTGAATGTTAAAAGTTTTAAAATTATTTTAATAACTATTATAATGGAAAGATTTATTTCAAAGTAGTTTGTAAATAAAATTTTTCGATGCAAATTAAATAAAATATACCCCACATATACATATATACAGTGCATATTAACGATTGTTAATATGCGAGCGTAATTCGAATTACTGTTTCCAAATAATTCAAATGGTATAATGATTGAAGGCGCAGACATTTTATAAATTGGGACAAAACCATACAGGTGGCTGAAAAACATAGTACTATAGAACAAAACGTTGTTCTTATTCTGAAATAACAGGAGCAAAACGATGCTCGAAGCTCGGGCACGTTCCCGGTGATTCCTCGGAACTCTTTGTGGTCAAGGCGCATATATAAACCCCGTCTTGACCGATCACAACTCAGTTCTCAGTGTTCTCACAGTCAGAATGTTGCGACCGGTGCACTTGGTGAGTTATTCAACCACCGTGGTTCCTTCATTTATTCGCTATCGCACGTAACGTTATGACAAGTCAATTTTATATATTTTTTTTGTAATTCAAAATCAAAATTATATATATATAATTTAAACAATGTGTGTCTTTTTGCACTAAGGCTATTCTTCTCTTCATGGTGGTTTTGGTGGCTTCCTTGGAAGAGCAATTAGATCCTGCTCGTCAAGAAGCTGAACCACCAATCGCACAAAATGCCAACGATCTAGAAGCTGATGCATCCAGTTGGGGGTATGTTTTATTCAAATAATACATAATACAAAATATTGTATTATTATTTAATGATATAGGTCTTTCTTAATTTGTGTAAAATAGTAAATATCGCATTGATAGTTTATAATTATCACATAAATTCCGCAAACTATATTTTCGGAAAAAACTAATGCGTCAAATATGTTTATTACTAACTGTTTCAATTAATAAAAATCCAGCGATAGTATAATACGTATAGATATTCGTTTTTGCTGACTTTACTATCTTTTATGTATAAGTTGTGTACATGTACATATGCATAAACTAGATTATATTATTAATTATTGTTAAATTTACTTTTTCGTGTTTTTTTAGATATTATCTACGATCAAAATAATTTCGTCTAATTTAATACAAAATGGATTTTCTTTGTTTTTAAGGTCCAGACCGTGGCGTTATGGTTGGAGAAGTAACTGGAATGGATGGAGAGGAGGTAGTCCTGGTTGGGGTTGGGGTGGCAGAGTATGGACTGGAAGAGGTGGTTGGTGGTGAACACTCGACAAGATCATTTATTCAATCATTTAAATGAAACGAACTGGAAAACTTCTGTAATTTCATGTTTTTTTATCATCAATGAATAAAGACCCAATTGTCTACATTATTCCAAATCGATCTCGTTTTTTTATTATCATTTTTCTTAGTAAATTTCCACATACTTATAGATATTACTCTTTACGACTAGAAAAATGTTACCTAGAAGAAATGTGGACGAAATGTTCGTTTCATATTGTTCATATTTTTTTAAATTTGGTGCATTTGTTGATACAAATGAATGAACTACATTCTTTGAACTATTTGTGTGTAACATAAGAAGTTTCGTCAACAATTATGATGTTAAGTGATTCTTGTTTGTTATTCTAACGGCCAAAAGCAGCGATGTTCAATGAGTTAAAAAAAGTTATTGCACATATATTTCTGAAACTTTACTGGTTTATTCATTTATGTTTTAAGAATACACAGTAATTTTTGTGAGTAAGAATATCAGTTTATTCCAAAGTTGTAGCATCGTGAAAAGAGTACTCCGGAAGAATTTCTTCCGCACTACGGATATAATATGAACAATTATAGTTATTTTAATCGAGGAGTTTAGAAATATTTTTAATCTATATGAGCGTGAATTAGAATAATTAAAAAAGAATAAAAATTTAAATGCAATGTCTCAAATTTGAGATTTGCAGATATTACTAAAATTATAATTCCAACATTAAAGGGACACCTATTGAATAGATATGATGAACTTATTGTTATTAACGTAACCTGCATGTTTCTTCGCAGATGATCAAGTTCCATACGTAAAAGAAAATTTACCGTAAAAATAAAAAGCTAGAATATACAAAATTGAGCAAATTTATTATTTTCTTAATTAAATAATTATAGACTATTTTATACAAAGCTTTCGTTTATTATATTAAATACGAATGGGATAATATTTTACTTATAGTAATGATGAGTGCTATTTAACCTGTTAAATGGGCGATTATTTAAATCTGAGCACATACAAAAACGTAATACAAGACAAATAATTGTAATATAACGATTGTTTTGTTGCAACGAACATAAATACCTTATAGCTTATACCAATCATGGATACTATGAAGTATGAAGGTACCAAGTGTGAGAAGTATGTATTGATTGAATTACGAAGAAAATGAAGAAGTCCTGAAAGGTGACAACAAACGCGAATGATGGATTTTCTCTGGTTAACAGGTCAAAAATGAAACAGAATATTCACGGTTTTAAATTTAGTTTCACTGCTTCCTGACGTATTACAGAAATAAGTTCTTGATTTATTAAAAATATAAACCTGAGACCTGCAATCTGAAAAAAAACGAAACATTTGAAAAATAGAAATCTTGTTGAGAACGCACTATTTCATGATCAATAATAATTAATGTTTAAAAGTTAACTAATATAAAAGTAAAATGTCAATACCTCTATTACACTATTATTATTAAGTTTCATTTTATTTCCAGCAAGTATAGGCCTACTGTCCACAAAAATTGGTCGCTTTCCCTCTGAAGAAAGAAAGAAGTCTCCATTATTTCTTAAACGAATTGTTCCTTGTCTTCGAGAAACTTTCCAAGCGGGTCCTTCCAATGTCAAATCTACGTCTACGTTGTGGTCTTTTGCTGAACGACCTACAGTAATCTAAGAATGAAAAAATTAAAACATAAATATATAAACTATGTAAGGGGTAGGATCTATGTTTAGTGAAATAAACAGAATATTGAAAAAATTATACTTGATATGAAAGTTATTCAAGATTATTCGTTACTAGCAATAATGTGTATTTATTTACTTTGTAATTACCTCTCGTGACCTCATTAAATATCGAACAAGTCTTCCCCTTAGTATTGCTAAAGTTTGATTATCAAAATCTGGTGGATTTACACCTGTTACACTGTCAACCAGAACTTGCCACCTACTTAGTTCGTTTTCTAATACTCTTATCTCTCTCTTATTTCTTCTGTCAGCTGCAACCAGTTCTGCATCCACTAACTCATCTTTCTGTTCGAGTAACTCTGTGTCATTGATCATTTCTTCCGCATCAGAAAAATTAAGAACATGTTCACCACGAGGCAAACTTTGTGCAGTTTGATCAGGAAGAAGATGATACTGTTTCATCAACTGCCAATGAGCTAATAAAGCTTTAGCAGTTCTTGCTGAATAAAACGTGTGTGCATTTGCTTCAACCAGTTCTTGAAAGACTTCCAATGTTGGTTGAGAAGTCTGAAAGAACATGAATAGCGTAAAATATGAGAAAACTTAACATTCGAAAAATGAACATGACTGTGACCATACCATCTCGAGAATGCACGAATAGATACTGACTTAAGTGAGGTATTTTTTATACACATTACCGATTTTATAGTACCAAGAAGATCTTCTTCTGCTTTACTATATAAAGTTCTAGCTTGTACACTAGCAATTAATTCTGGATGTAAATTGCGCATAGCTTGTACCGCCACTCTTGAAACTGCACTATCGTATAGTAGAGCATACCATCTCTGCTGTATTTCTTGTAATGTAAACCGACATGAAAATTTTGTACCTCTATGAACCTGTTTCATAAAATAATTGCTTACACATAGGAATATATCCAAGGATTACAATTAGTCTAACTATTTGTGATAAATAGAGGTGTGCGAGAATGGACAAGATCGTTCAGTTGACTCAGCCTAGCATATTTGGGTTCTTGCGCACCTCTAGGTACTGAAATACAAACAAATACCATTCTTAAATCATTTGTCTGCTGTACACCGGTGATTAATGCTAAATCATCTGTAGGCTTCCATCTCCCCAAATCTTTTGTAGCATTAATTGAATGCGAGTGGTTCTTATTCTTTTTATTTTTCCTGCCAGGAGCATTTGAACCCCCAGGTCTACTTGTTCGCCGATTACATCTATCTGGATGAGATACATTTGCAGAAATTGGAATAGGACTTGGTACATTTTGTTGCGGAAGACATTCCATTGGAGTGGTAGAGATTGAAACAGTTCTAGATCTGGAGGCAGACTTTGCACTCGTAGCAGGTGGTTGTAAGTTGAATGTTGTTTCGACAAGCTCATCATCGAACTTTCTGCGTTTTATTGTACGTGAGGAACTATAATTTTAATAACAATGTAGTGTAATTATCAGCACTCTTACATATTATAGAAATAATATTAGGGCACTAATAATTTTGCTTGCAAAAATATCTAGTTTAAAGTATCTTATACTTTTGATTAATTTCTAGACTGATCTGGAATAGTAAATAGATCAAAATGCGTCTCTTGTCTTGTTACAATTAGAAAGAAATTTGATTTTCTAATCAGAATCAGAGGAAAAATATGACTCACTCCAGTTTTGTTAGTCTCCCTGAATACAGAAGTGAAAAATGTGCCACAAGAATATTCAATATATAGTTCGTTTTTATATTAATCATTAAAATGGCTTTTAGATCAATGGTATGGACAATTCTTGGATGTAAATTACTGCATCTTGATTAATAAAGTTATTTTAATCAACATTTGGGAATTATCAATTTTGAATAAAGTAAAGAAATTTTACGTGTTTGTTCTTCTTGTAGTACTATTTCAAAAATTGATATTGTTTTTCAATACAATGATCACGAAGTAGAAGTAAATTACTACAATTATTATTCATATTTCTTATTACAAACAATTGTTTAAAAATTAAGATTAAATAATACTTTTAAAAGCTTCCAAATACCGGTTACGTTTAATAACAAGCTGGTTTATTATTTGAAAATTATACACTTGTTTGTATAATAACAACATTCAAAATAAAGCACAATTACTGATCACATATAATTTGTTAAAAATTTATAGGCACCTTCTACGCTTTGTAGACAACGAATCCAAACTTGTCGATTCAATGGGTATATTTAAAAATCCATCATTACCGTGAGAAAACCCATGATTTATATTCGAGGGAGTTGGAATATCCATACTTTGCTTTGTGTGACGCAAGGTAGGTTAGTTTAACGTAAACAATGTATTATGACCACACACAAATAATTTACGCTGTGACACAAATGCTGCTGTTGTATTCGCGATCATTTAAAGTACGAAACGGGAGTAGAACTTTGTCGCACGATATTGAGCATTTGTTTAAATAGAAAAAAATTTCACACTTTATATACAGTATTGCCTCTTGTATTGAGAACGTTTTATCCTCATCATTCTATTGCGCACCCAACTGCGCGCCCACTTTTCAGACAAAGAAAGAGCGTTTAAGTAAGAGAGACAGACTGAAAGCAAGCGGGCTTATTTAGTTACGGGAGCAGCACTATCGCAATAGCGAATCATCAGCCAATCAGGGCACAATCATTTTTACATATACCTCGTCCCGAATGCTCTCTACCAGTGATGAAATATTCTTTGATTTCCACGCGCATGCGCGACGATTTAAGCGTTAGTAACGTAAATGTTTGGCTAAAATTGGGTACCTTGGTCACCCCGCATAATTTCACAAAATTTGTTATGGTTTGATTTTGAAAAATTAATGTATAGTATGCTATATGCCAATTAAATATTAATAATTCTTGACTCTATTCTAGGCATGTCCAAGTTCTACGAACTGGACATGCCTGATCTATTCTCTAATCTACTCTAGACTCTTCTGGCACTTTCCCGCCAATAATAGTCCCCTGTTCTCCCCACCACTTTTTCTACAATATACAAAAGATACGTTACTGCTTCTGGACGCGCATGCGTGTGGAAATACGAAATATCTCATCACTGCTCTCTACCGACATGTGCTTGTACTAAATCACCAATGGCGGCATTTCGAAATTTATGTTAAAATGCGATCTATTTATAAAAGTTTTAAAAAACCCCAAAAGTATTGTTGTAATATTACAAGTTACGTTTACATGTTATGTTTATACAGCCATATAATGTAGAACTGCATCATCGACAAGACATACTCTGGCCAAATAGAATCACTATTTGACAAAATAATGTCCTCGTTACTGTCTGTGAAAATTTCTTTCGCATATATATTCTATTCAATTTGATTGTCCTCTTAACAATTGTGTATACTTAAAGAAAAGTCTTTGATCATTGTATTTGTTGAAGTAAAATACTTAAAACTGGATTTCCAGTATGCGGGTAGAATAACTTTTATTATTTTTTCCTGTTCGTTACAGCAAAAGAATTAGTCTCCAACGCTTAGATACGTTCCGTTAAATTTCACAGACATGCGATACAGTTTTTAATGAAACGAATACAACGAAGAATCATTTGAAATGTGACCATGTTAGAATACTGGATCTTTAGTTTACAGACTATTCGCGCGCGGCGCTAAACTTGTATCGTCTACTATTAGAGGAGATAGTGTCTTTTTACAAATCTCTTGCTTCATCTCCATCTGACTCCCTCTTTTTCTTTCTCCCCCTCCCGATATCCTACAGTTCTACTCTTCCTCTCGACTTCTCGAAGATTTCCGCGTATATCGAGTTAAGCTTTAAGAGATCAGTGCGTACCATCTTAAGCGTTCTCTATTTGCACAACAATCACGGGCGTTCGGAAAACTAGTCACTTACGTAGATCACGTTCACGTTCCCTCGCGAAACGCCTGTATATAGAAAGTTTCGACGTAAAATTTTTACGGGAGTTTTTCTTTTACTCTCTCTCTCTCTCTCTCTCTCTCTCTCTCTCTCTCTCTCTCGTCCTCTGTCTGCTTTCTGGTTTGTCTCGGTTCCTCTTTCCCCGTTGGGTGCGCGAGTGCGAAAAATATCAGAGCAGTGTGCGAAGGAGTTCCACATCGATGTATCGATACTAAAAGACTCTCCGGGGGCGAGGTTTTTTTGAGACAATAATCCCTGAGCGAGGTTACATGGACTCGTTGAAATGTCGTGGCTCCATAAACGACGGACTTACGATTAGCTCGGGTGAGTTTTGACTTTCATCTCGAATAATCACACCGCGGCCGATTCCGTGCAACGGGAAAATGCGCGGTTTCCATTGGCTCAATGGAGTAGATTTACCCGATTGTGGCTGGCCCGATTATTTTAGACGATGACGTGCCTGCTTATGTACACTCAACACCTTGTATCCTTACTCTATCCGTGCCGCATTCCTTTCGCGATTTCAACTGTGCGATATTTCAGTTAAACGGGATATTGCCACTTACACTCACTGCTCTTGTCCATTCCTCGATATGTGGACAAACAGTCGAACAAACGATAACTGTTCCACACCACAGCGCAAATGAAACAGTAACAGAAACGTGAACAGAAATATAAACATTTTTAGATAACAGCATATCAAAAAATTTTCTGTACTAATATTATTTACAGGATTTGCGCTTAAGCGAAACGATTCAACGTCAAGATAACATGTCAAACTTTAGCTTGGAACGTTGGATTATAATTATTCTAGTTTTCCAGTAATTATTTCAAATGTATTAGGTCTTATGTGTAATTGCAAATGAATGGGAACATTGAGCAGCACATTCACCATGCCCTTAGATATTTATCAATGTAAAATATATCATGTAATACCTTCCATAAATATTATCTGTCAATTTCGACATTGTTTACGTTTGGTCACCTGCTCATTCTAAACTTTTCACTCCGTATTTCAAATCGTAATAACGTATATCGGATTAAAAAATATTAAAAATGAACGAACAATAATAAATAACGTACTTTTTATTTATTGCTGATAATGCGCTTATTTTGATATTCATGATATTCTCATCGTGTTTATATTATTTGCATTGCAGTTAATGTGTTATGTGTAACATATCGTGAAAATTCTCTCAATGAAATAAAAAAAAATGTGCGGTAATTGTTCTTTTATTGATATACTCGAAAATAATTTTCCTTTAAAAAACGTAAACATGTTCGCTGGTATATGAAGCATATTAGCCGGTGGCAATTCACTGCGTTTAAATGAACATTGATCATATTATTGTTTATTATGAAATTTGAAAAAACATTTTTTTAAATGATTTATTTGCACAGTACAACGAAAATGAATAAAATAAGAAAATTGCACCCCCACGTAATCTATTCAAAAATTACAATTCATTCTAATTACCTAGCGATTTTAATGTTAAAACTAATTTTTCAACTCGGCATGAAAACTTAAATTTGAACCTTCATTTACAAAAAATTAATTTTTTTCAAACTGCTTGAATTATGTATATTACATTTGCAAGTCTGATTGTTTTGTAACATAATTAATAACATGTTAATATCCCGTTTTATAACGGAAATATTCAATCCCTGTTGTTCAACATAAAACGTAATTTTACGGTTACTATAACTAGGAACTACCTACGTTCAATTTATTCTTATCAATGAAATTATTCACTGCCATCCACATCATCTCGTTAAGTCTGCAGACTTGATTGCTTTATCAACTTATTCCTTGTTTTACAAAAAACTTCAATTGTACTTAACAATGCTTGAAACTTCGTTTAATTGCGAATTAAATTTTTCAATCGTTATACTTTTCCAGTATCTGTTTGATTCACGATTCTAATATTTTACAGTTAAGAATTTCGTAAATTAATTTTTGGAAAATTAGAATGAAAAACGTATGTCATTCATTTAAGGTAATGTAAACATAACCTCGGGTATTTGATCTAATATTAGAAACAAGCATGTTTTCGAATAATAACATTTTTTCATCAACTTCATTTGTAATAAAGATAAGAAAATTGTATTATTTATCAAATCTTTTTGGATTCCATATCTTTTCAATTAGCAAAGTACATAAACATTTACGAAACAGAATGTGCGCAGAGTTACATTCTCGTTGTGTTTCAATATAATTTCATGTTACATTGTAACAAAAATTCTGTCAACAATAAAGGACATGACTCTTTTTCGAAAGAATGTAACTCGTGTCATAATAGCTGTCCACTCCACTTCCATGTAGCATATTGAAGTAATAGGAGTGGAGTGGACAGTTATTATGACGTGAGCTATCTTCTTTCGAAAAACGGATATTAAGAAACACTATTTATAAAACAGAACACTCAGGATTTAGATTCAATTTTAAAAACTTCATGGAATTGTTTATTTTCTTCTACTTTAAATACACGCATATGCACATTGTTATAATAATAACGTTATCGTTTTTAATTTAAAATATTTTTTTTTGTAGAAAGCTCCTCCGGTATTTTGTAACCTGCGCTTTAAGTAAAAAAAGTTAACGGGTCGAAAAGAAATATGTGAATAGGCGGTTGAATTATTGTCTATGTAGGGAGCAGGTAGAATTCGATTCCTGGAAGCAGAAAGGTTTTCTCAATACAAACCTAATAGCTTTGAGTTGGAGTGGTGTTAGGTATGCTCGAATATTTTGGGTGGTCTCGTGTCTCCGCGTACCTCAGAAATAAAGTGCTCTTTTGTGTTATTTTAACTCCATTTTCTGTAGTTTATTCTTATTTGCAGTTCAAAATTAGAAGAATAAATAATAATATAATTAAATAACTTAAAAATATTTTCAATTTCTAAACAACGTGAATGACGAAACGTGTCACGGCATAGAGGGTATATGGATATAAATAGTAATTTACTCACTAACAATAGGTTATACAAAATAACTCATCGAACATTTAAAATGATAAAGATAATTTCAATCAATATTACGATTTTGGTCAAATATTTTAGTTCAACTGCAGATTTCCTTTCGCGTCGTTTCCGTTTAATCTGAACTTTTTTCCATTTCGGTATTAGCGTTCGCGAAAATGTTGAAAATAATCTAAATAAACACGTTGAACCATTTCGCTAATGTTTAATGTTATATGCGATAATACCAATCATCTTTATATTAAAATTATAAACTTTTAAGTTTGCGAATTGTATAAAATTGCTTCAGCATAAATTTTGATTTATTTTATTTATATCGATCGCGTAAAGAGGGTGCGCGAAATTGAATTGTATTCTTCAATGTTTGAACAAACAAAAAAATTAGATTTAAAAAATACTATTAACGAACAAATACAGTGTATTATTTTATGATTTTACATAAATTTATGTAAACCACTCATAGACTAAATGATGTTTTATTATTAGGGAGGCAACATCCGTGAGCAACGACATCACAATGCGCATGTTGCTGCCACTGAGATTGGTTTTCGTCGCAGCAAACTTGCTGCTGGCAGCTACCAAAGCAAATGTCCATATGCACTTGCATTCCGACACTGCCAAACACTTTTCTATTGGAGAACATGAACAAGCAATTGCTGGAATAGAGGCTAGCCTATTATCACTTCTTGGTTTTGCAAAAAGGCCGAAACCACAAGGTCAAGCTTATGTTCCAGACTCTTTAAAAAATCTTTTTGTTAAACAAAATACCATTGGTATGGCTGATATTGCTAGACCAGGTATTCATGCTAGGTCTGCTAATACAGTTCGCTCCTTTCCTCATATTGGTAAGCGTAGTTTCTAGTCTAATTATTAAAAAAAAGTTACAATGTAAAACATATTTCTAAGTATTAATAACTGCAATGATTTACAAAAATTGTCTTTTTGATTACAGAGAGTGACTTGGACCATAAATTTCAGTCTCCGAATCGCTTTCGTCTTTCCTTCGACTTAAGTAGTATACCGCCAGGAGAGACATTACAAGCTGCTGAATTAAACGTCTCTCGCAAATCAATATCGGATGAAAAAGATTCTACGCAGAAGCTGGATAGAATACTTGTCTACGATATTTTACGTCCTGGTACAAAAGGACATAGTGCTCCACTATTGCGTTTAATCGACAGTAAGCTGGTTAATACTAAGAAAAATGGCACAATTAGTCTAGACGTTCACCCTGCTGTTGAGAGGTGGATAGAGGATCCTACGAATAATCATGGGCTCCTGGTGCATGTGCATGGAAGTAAACAGGAGCATGTACGTTTAAAAAGAAGTATAAACGAGAGAAATGAAACATGGGTCATTAGTCGACCAATGTTATTTACTTATACAGATGATGGCAGGTATGAAACAGCCTTTTTCTTGTGAAACATAATTCAATTTTGTATTCTTGTATTCGATCAATACAAAATTAATTTAATTAATTATGTAATAGGTACAAAATGTCCTCCGCAAGCCAAATAATGGACCGCCGTGCCAGAAGAGCTGCACTCCGAAAAAATCGACGGAAAGATGGTCGTGAAAACTGCAGGCGACACCCGCTTTATGTTGATTTTGCAGATGTTGGTTGGAATGATTGGATTGTTGCTCCTCCAGGTTATGATGCTTTTTACTGTCACGGCGATTGTCCATTTCCTCTGGCAGACCATTTAAATTCTACCAATCATGCGATCGTTCAGAATTTGGTTTATTCAACAAAACCAAGCATGGTGCCAAAAGCTTGCTGTGTACCAACTGCACTCAGTTCAATATCCATGCTTTATCTTGATGAGGAGAATAAAGTAGTTCTGAAAAATTATCAGGACATGGCTGTTCTTGGGTGTGGATGCCGTTGACCATTCACTGACTGGTTTAGTGAAATATTTTCATAATGAAGTATTTATGTGCGACAAGAATGAAAATGGTTTTAAAAGACATTAGCAAAGTGAGACGCTTAAATATTCAGATTCTGCTAAAGCGAATCGAATCGAATGGATAGTAAATATTGCCATGTTAGGAGGGTATATCGAGTGTTTGTACAATTAAGGCACACTTAAGAGATTTGAAATTGATTGTATGCGAAAGATCAATCCATTGTTAATTATACAAGATTATAATAGTCCTGAATGCCTAACTTGTCTGTCTATGAAATGAACAGAGATGAGAAGGTTTTGTATTATATGCGATTTTGATACATCACATTACTACACAAAAATATAGAGATAGGTAGGAATTATAATAAATATTTCGATAGAAATATCTTCAGCTCTTCAAAATGATATACATATAAACATATATCAGGCGACTATTGCTGAAATTAATGATTATTTTTACACATACGATCGACTGATCTAATTGATCAGATTTAGAGTTGTGCCTTATTCTGAAAAGCTTTCCTTCCGGGAAAGGGAAACAATTTTTAACGAAGATTTAAATCAAGGTAAACGCGCGGCCAAAATTTCAAGTATCCTCATCTTGTTCGAAAAATTTATAATGATTAGTCATGATATCGTTTGTCATTGACGGCAGGAAAAAGCATTAACTTTTTGGGAGCAAGACTTTTTTTTATTACACATTTTTTTTATATAGAATAACTACTTTTTTTGGTACTTTAAAATTTATCTCACATTGACTTTACTTCTTTTGTGAAAGTTAATGAAATAATTATTTAAATAATTGCAGTATTCTAAGTTTATTTTGAACATATATCAAATATATACATTAGGCTCTTTTAATGCTATAAAATGCATTGGAGAAGTTTTAAATAATTTTATAAAGAATCTTTATACGCGGAAAGAATTATTTTAAGATGCTCTGTTTTATTACGATTGTATTTGTTATTCGTGTCGACTAATTCACATTAAGATAAAAGATCTATAATAAGTCATATTACATTTTTATGAATTATAAATAGTATTTTTTAACTCTAGAATCTTAGCGGAACTAAAAGTTCAGAAAATAAATGCGTAATTTCTTAACTATTAGTTTAGTCTTCGCAAATATGTATAAACAAATATAAGAAGCAAACAGACATGTCTTCGATTTAACTATACTTTTTAGAAGATTACTACATATTTGAAAATATGCTTACATATCCTTTCGAAATTATGTTATACTCTGACCAATGAATAACACTGAATTTAAGACTATAATGTAAAAATGTAGAAGTAATTTGAAATCTTAGTCCATATTCAAAGATCTAAATTAAATATTATATTAAGTTGTATTTCACAATAGACAAGTTAAAAACAGTACGCTAAGCTGTCTTGATCTGTACTGTAATTTGTACTGTATTCGAAAACATCTTATACATCACAAACAGCGATATATTGTATGTGAAATACCACAAAACTACAGAATAATAATATAAACAGAATTTATTTTGAATTAATCAGTATGTCAATCTATTTTGTGAAGAAATATAAAATATTTAACGTTTCGTCCTTCGCACATATTGTCAAAATTATCTGTAGTAACTATGCTTTTATTTTATTGATTTTAATGACAAAAATCAACTTGATAATATACGCGTAGCGTAATTACACTTTGAAAATACAGCTAATTTATAAATTAACAATGTCTGCCGTCGAGAAGGAACTGTACCTGCGTAAGGAACAATTATTTATTCTGTTAACAAAGAAATCTAAGCGTATGTGTGTATATTTGTACAAAAAGAAGAAAAAAAGTTAAGAATCGTAAGTAATTGTGGCGCGTGTCAGCCTGTAAAATCTGTAAAATAGATAGAAATAAAAAGGACCAATGTAAATAGTGCGTCTGTATAGTGTATTAGTATATATAGTATTTTATTCGATGTTTTTATTACTATTTCTACGTTCTTCAATTGTACACAGATATTGCGTGTGTAAATAGTAAATAAATTTTAATAAATAGATATATTAAATTACATTTTATGCTTTTGTACTTAAAAAAAGTAATAAACGACAATCACAAAGGAATAGACAAACGTCAATTGAAAGTTAAGTGGCATTTAAAAGGGATTAATATTATTATTTTAAGATATTTAAAACATACACATATTTTCTCGGCAAGCGTCGAATAAATAAAATAACAAGTAATATATAAAATATGTAACAAAAGTTTTATTTTTTTTTATACAATTATGCTACATACATAGGACAATGCATTTTTCATTGTAAATATAAAAAAAATATAGAACAATTATTTCAGTCTTTAATGCTAAAAGAGAATAATAATTTAATAGAAGAGTTACTCTTCAAGGCTCATGTAATGGCAGTGCGAGGTAAAAACCATTTTCACAAACATGATATGTTGTGTATTTTGTACACAAGATTTTGAATTTTGCATTACGTTTTCCAACAATTTTGTATGTTTTATGGCACAACTTGATTATAAATTGTGAAAACAGTGTCTTTTCCACTTACTTAACATTAAAAAAAGTACAACTTGTGAATTTCTGACATTCCCATTGACATTTACATAAAAGATGCAAATAAGTGCGAGTTTCTTCTATTTTTATTGCAAACTTTTCATAAAATGCAATACTTTCTACGAATATATATTTTAAATATTCTTAGGTTATTTATTTTTACCCTTATATTTTTGTTACTGTTATTTTGATTTTGTTTTCGTTAGAAATAATTTTAAATTCTACTATCTATTTGAAAAGATATTTCCTAATGATTATTATACGTATTATTTTAATTTGTAATACAGATTTTGATATGTTTTTGTTGTAGGCATGAAACTTAAAAAGTTATAATTTTTTGTTCAATATATTGTATGTGCATGAGTAAGAGTATAAATGTTTAAAAATCTAAAAATAGTACTTATGGAAAAAGAATCCATCTGTTTAAACAATTTGCATAGTAGTGACTAAGAACCATTTACAGTCTTTATACATTCTTACAATATTTACAACGTTTTATGATTAAATCACTTACATTATAAAGTTAGTAGGCACAATGGTATTAATCTCTTTACAGGAATAATTTTGTTTTGTAAAAAACTCATTTACATTCAAATGATGTTAAAATCAGACTTGATCGTAGTAAAAAAATTACATGACTATGAAAAATGTACTTTCAACAAATTTTTCATTTTGCTGCTTCTTTTAGAGCTGCCTCTGGCGTAACTAATATGGAAGTGTTAGCTGAGCGGCGGATCTAGGCATCGGCTTTATGAGCTGCAATGCAGGGCCCCTTTCAGTTAAAAAGAGCATCCTTCGTAGTCAAAAGATTAAAAATAAAAACTTAAGAAAAAATAAATTACAAAAATATTTTTGGTACTTCTATTAATTTGGGTTAATTGGATAGGCCCCCAAACAGTGTTAATCCAGGGCCCCAAAGTTAACGGTCCGCCGCTGTGTTGGATAAAAATATCTGACACTAAACATATGTTATAAAATTTTCTTGTCCGTTACATTTTTAAGGTTTACTCCACTTTGGAAATTTAAAAAATCGAACGTTTCTAAAAACTTCAATCATAGTTTATAGCAACAAAAATAAATCTCACTAGATTCATGAATTTTATAGATTCAAGGCGCCAATCTAGATTATTTTAACAAATCACACTAATGAGTTTTGCTTTTGCTATTATAAGCAAAAAAATTTTGTTACGAGCAGTTTTTTATGCAATTATTCAACTATAAACGATACTTTTTCTTTGAATGTTCATTTCCACAAAAATCAGAATTTAAAAAACTCCCTGTGTACTAATTTCGATAACAATATATAGGAAATAAACATTTTTCAAAAAAGGTTGTCTAAGAAGACTTGGGGGTGAAACGTTCCGTTTGAAATTGGCGTCAATCATTAAAAGTGATAATAAAAATCGTCAAAGCCGTCTCCAAGATGTTTAAAGAACTTCTATGAATTGTCACAGATTCCCCCTCTCCCCTAAAAATGCCTCAAAATAGTTTCGATTCTTCAGATCAAAGTGGTGTAAACCTTTTAAACAGGTATGGGCACAGATTGCCTTCTGGAACACTGCCCTAGCTCCATCGAAATCGAGAATAACATAATTGCGTCCACTTCGGGTGCTCTATAAAAAGTGAACAAAATTTGCCCTGAATAGTCATTCTTAAGAATGATAAAATTAAAAATTTTACATTTGCCGATGTCGATCATTAAAAAGGAACATACGTTAATTGTCTTTACAAATAAATTAAAAACATTGTAATAAAATCTTAAGTTTTCCTAGAATCTTTGAAAATTTTGTAAAAAAATACAATTTTATGAAGGATAAGATATTTAAAAAGTGTGGTATATTCAAGGAACAGGAGAGGGTGGCGGCGGAAGTGGACTGAAATATGTCGATGATCTTGAGCTAGGGGATGGAGGACAACTAATTCCTGCATCACTTTGATAAACTGACCTCGGAGTAGGAGGTGGAGGAAAGGGTTCACTTTCATATCTATACCTTGCTGGGTAATTACTGTCCGACTCGTCGCATACATCTGTACTACAAGGAGTTGGAGGTGGAGGCTGATTAATACTTCTATAATGTCTATAAGGTTTATATCTAGACGCATTACTGCTTGAGCATCTGGTAGAATTTGCAGTTGTTGCTGGACTTGGCGGAGGATTCAACGTTTCTTGAGGATATCCTCCTGCTGAACTCCCCCGCGTTGAACTCGATGCACCTTAACAATTATATATGATTTTCTATTACTTACAGTCAGTCTCATTAAATCAGAATAATTAGACATGGTCTGGATAATTACATTGGGTTGGCAAGAAAGTAATTTCGGTATTTTAATGTGAAATAAAACTGAATTTTTTTATTCAAGCAATGAATTTTAATCAATAAAATATTTTCTTATTTATTCTTTTTGGCAAAAGATCATCGAACGAAAGGGAAAATGTCTTATTCATTAAAGTTCATTACTTGAATAAAAAAATTGGGCTCTATTTCACCTTAAAATACCAAAATTACTTTCTTGCCAACCCAATAAATGCGAGAGATAAAAATAAAAAACTGACTTACCAGTAATATGACTTCGATCATAACTAGATCCAATACTACTGCCGTTTATCATCGACATCCCTACAGTCTCCATTCCAATTTTTAGATTTTTCCTACAATTTTTCTGTGTAAACATTGGTTTTGCCAGCCTCGCTGGTTTCGGCGACAAAGGATCTCCAGCGGAGTCATGTAAAATATCAGGTAACTCCTCGTTGTTTATAAACTTTCTTCTGCAATAGTAATATCCAAAAGCAATTGCAGCTATTATCACAGAAAATGCAATAAATACAACAATGCCGTAGGTAATTTTTCCAGATTCTAATGAATTGCTTTCTTGTCGAGGATTATTTGCAGGTGTGCACAAGGATGGAAATTCGTCGCTACCATCGGCACAATCCTCCCAGCCATCACAAAGATTTGTTGTGGAAATACAAACACCGTTCCCGATGCATTGAAATTGATCAGGACAACAGTGAGCTTCATCCAGACCATCATGGCACTGAGCGGTGCCATCGCATACCCATGCCATATCTAATAAATATACAAATATTTCATCGTAAGTCGTAAATATTCTCATTTTCAATTTCTAATTCTTACCAATGCAATGACCACTTTGGCATTTGAACTGTTCGCGACTACAAGCTGGGCATCCTAGTTCATCGCTTCCATCAGGACAATCTGTTTGACCATCACATTTCCATATTGCGGGTATACAATTTTTCGGCATTGCGGAACTAGGCGCTGCGCAAGTAAAATAGTCTGATCCACAGGCCGGTGCAGCTCTGCAAGTTTTCTCATCTTCGGAAAGAACCAGAAACTTTGGACAAGAACACCTGGAAGTGACATTGTCTAAGTTCGTTCCGAATACAGATAAGACGACAAAAAATACATGTTAACAACTTGAAGAAAATTCTTACATGGAAGTAGTCGTTCCAATACAAAAATGGGAACATCCTCCATAATCTCGAAAAGGACTACAAATATGTGTTTTCATTACATCATTTTGTGGAGCATTTACTGTAATTAAATCTGTGAGTGCTTTGTTCATAACCATTTTTCTTCCACTTCCGGATTTGTTAACACGTTCTAGGCTCATCGTGTCTTTATCAAACCAATAAACAAAATCGAAAAAGACAGCCAAATATATGATTGAGCCTTGTTTAACAGGAGATACCAAAATTTTTCTATTATTCCCATCGAAATCTGCACATTCGATTCTATTTCCGTGTGCCCAATATATGGTATTGGAAACTGCATCGACTGCAATACTAGTTGGCTGCTCCAGATCGGTTGCAATCACGATCCTCTCCTTTCCATCCATTTTACTGCGCATCACTCTCATCTTTCTTCCGACATCCGTCCAAAAAAGTAATCTCTTTTCAGAGTGTATAGCAATGTTTCTTGGTTTCTCTCCGTCACCTTTAACGACAATGCCCAAAGCAGAACCGTTATCGAGTTTTGTCACATTGATCGCATCATTTATAGCACAAGACCAGAACAGCAGTCTTCCTAGAGAATCCAATGCTAGATCAACAGGATGTCCAGAACTTCCGGACACAACTATCGTAGAATGCGTTTTATTTTCCAGAGTCTTTCTTATAGATGAAGTCCGACCATCTATCCAATAAATATGCTGGGTTATTGGATCGAATTCTATAGATCGTACATTTTTTAGTCCCTGAATTCGTAGAACTATATCTGGACAGTCATTAGTATCAGGAAGAAAACGATAAATTGCATTTCGTAAACTGTACATCATGAATGTGTTTGGTGCTGTAAATGAAATGTTATATTTATAATGAATATACATATATTTAGTCTAAAAAAGAAAGGAAAATTCAATGAAACGATTCAGAAATAGCCATTACAATTATAATGAAGTTAAGTATACATACCAATGCAAGACCTATTGTCCTCTCCCAAGGTATAATGTGTTGGGCATTCACACTTGAAAGAAGTAGACACACTTTCGTTTTCTCCGGGTAAAGCAATACAAAGATGACTGCAATTTCCATTTTTCAACGCACAAGGATTCCATCCCGCTTGTTTGGAAGCATGGAAAACTAATAAGTCTGTCACAGATTCTAACTTGTTATGAATTTTTACCCTACTTGCTCCGGTAGTTTTATTAGCTTTCTCTATATCACCTATCAATAACACACAAGCATTTGTATCATTTCTATGAAATGATAATGTACCCAATTATTAATTAATCGAACTCAATTGTTCCTTACCTGTATTCCAATCTGTCCAGTAAATGTAATCTTGGTACTGAGTAATGCTAAATGGGTATCCAATATTCTGCGTTATAATGGCCTCTTTCTTCCTTGTGCGTAAATCAAAGCAATCAATGGCTGGAGTATGTAAATCTGCCCAATATAATTTTTGTGCTGAATGATCAATTGTTAACCCATTTGCTCTTCCAATATTAAAAAGTATTGTTTCGCGATGTGTACCATCTAAAAATGTTCTTTCTATACTTCCGGAATTTCCCCATTCTGTCCAATACATATAGCTGCGAACAATGAAATTACATTAGGTTCTCCACGTAATATTTTCGAATTTAAATGAATCCAGCGTAATTACCCTCGACTAGGATCAAGAACCACACATCTAGGTTCAGTAATATCATTCCAAATAAGCACTTTCCTACTGCAGCCTTCTAATCTAACCATTTCTATTCTTCGAGTTCCCGTATCACTCCAGTACAAATTATGAGCAATCCAATCTATTGCTAGACCCTCGGGTGTTTCTAAACCAAGATCAACTACTCTTTCCATGTCAGAACCATTTATAAAAGCTCTTGTAATTGTTTTTAATTTAACATCCGTCCAGTAAATGCGATTATCTGCTATACTAAAATCTAAGGCGCTAATGCAATGAAAAAATATTTTAATTAATAAATCTGTATCAAGTAGAGCACACCTCTAGTATCAAAACAAAATTTGAATATTAAACAAGGAAATATTTGATAATATGTTTATGAAATATTGCGTTTACATTTAATAGACTGCGGATTATTATGGATTTATAGCAAAATAGAGTAGATGAAATTCAAAATTGTTGGAAAATTTAAAAAATTGAAAATGCCAATATATAATTTCTCCTCTATTAAAATCATTAAGGGAAGAAATATCTTTCAATTTGGTTTCTATTTCTTGCAATCAATGCAGACAATTTTGATTTTGCATAAAGAGATTCGCAGTCTAAGAACTACAAAACGTACCTTGCATCTTTAACACCAGTCAATGGGATAATATTATCATTATTCGCGTTTTCGATACTAATTCTTCCAATGTTTTCCTTTTTTGCAAATAGCATAAATGCATCTGGCACAACACAAGTCCTCTTATCTTTTGTTAGTTCGTATCCGATCTGACAAGCACAGACATATTTATTTTCAGGTCTGTTTAAACACAAGTGACTACATCCTCCATTATTTTTTGCGCAAGGGTTTGAACCGTTAACCTTTCCTAAATGCACTGCTTTTAAACCCATAACATTCGGAACTTGATCAACAATAACTTCTCTTTCACCGCCAGTAAGTTTATGTGCTCTATCTACACTTCGTCTTTGCCAATCGGTCCAATACAAATAATCTCCTAATAAGCTTAATCCGAAAAGATGTGGCAAATTGTCAGTAATTACTTCTCTTCTGTCTGTGCCATCCATATTACAAACTTCAATCTTATCAGTCTTTGCATCGCACCAGTAGATTTTCCATCTAGCAAGATCTAAAGCAATTCCATTTGGCCAAACAATATCTTTAGTTACTAAGAGAACACGTTCTGTACCATCGAGGTTACTTCTTTCTATTTTTGGACGTTTCTCGTTCCAGTCAGTCCAGAACATCCAACCAAGTTCTGGAGCTAGAGCGATTGCTCTAGGTTCTATTAAGTCTTCATTTATTAATACTTTCCTACTTGTACCATTTAATCGAGCTACTTCGATTCTGTCTGTTCCTGTATCAGTCCAGTAAAGATTCTGAGCCAACCAGTCAACAGCTATACCATCAGGATTTTCCACCTCTGTTACTATAATGTTTTCTTGGTTAGAGCCATCAAGCGAAGCTCTGCGAATTGCGCAAGCTTCTTCATCAGTCCAATAAAGCATTTCTTGCACAGGGTCAAAGTCAATTGCGATCGCATGTTTGATTCCTAATTTTGTTTGAAAAAGGCAAAGTTATTAACACATTTATCTCTCTTTAAGTTACGGTTTTTGAAACGAAATTGTAAAAAGGTGATTCACAGATAACAGATAAAACTAAAAATGCGGAACACATTTTATAATCTACGGGAGAAAGGATAAATCCAGAATACTCATACCTGTTAACGGTAAAACAAAGTTCGTGTAATCGGGGGAATCCAAAGATATGCGACAAATCTCATTTCTTTGAACTATTAACAATAGTTCTTCCGGTCTCTCGGCACAAGTCAAATTGTCTATTAACTTAACACCTGTAGGACACGCACAAGTGTAACCAGGTTCCGACGAACTAAGGAGACATAAATGCGAACAATTGCCATTATTCTTTTCGCATGGATGACTACCACGCGGCTGCCTTCTAACATCCCACACTTCTATGTCGCCAGGAATATATTCTCCGTGCAATAATTCTCTAGGATGCACTTGATTTTGCTGTACATCGTACGAATGTATACACCATGTTTTCCAATCAGTCCAATACAGTCTGTGATCGAAAAATGTTATAGCAAAAGGATAGTCTAATTCGTGTTCTATAACTTTTCGCCTATTTTTGCCGTAATAGTCCATTACTGCGATAAATTTGAGTCTTCCATCTACCCAGTAAACTAATTCGTTTTCATAATCCACCGTTAGACCATTCGGCCAAAATATATCTTCAGAAATGATCACTTCTCTTGTCGATGGATCTCCGTTCATTGCAGCTCTTTCTATTTTAGGTACATCACCCCAATCTGTCCAAAAAAGTATACTTTTCATTGGTACAAGAGCAATAGCTCTGGGCTGATAAATGTCTGTCCAAAACAGAACTTTTCTATGACGTCCATCGATGCTGGTTACTTCTATTCTATTCTTTTCTCCGTCCGTCCAATATAACTTTCCTGTATACCAATCGCAGGCTAAACCGTCAGGAGAAATTAAACTAGAATTCACTACAACCATTCTCTCACCCGTGTGAGTACCATTCGTTTGAACACATTGAATTATTTCTAGACCACTATCCGACCAACAAACTAATTCTTGCTCGTAATAAAAATCTAAAGCTGCCCCTTCGGAGAGATCTTTAATGATAGTAGTTATTTTGTTAGTACGAGAGGCATTAGCTATTCTAATATCCTTTTGCGTGATAAATAGAAGCGTTGGTGATCCTAGAACAATAAATATAATTACGTTACAGTAATAGTTTTGCTAATTAATGTGTAAACATTAAAGCACGGTATTTTGAGTAGAATTGACGGCAATAAGTAGCATAGCAAATGTATTAACTTCTATCACAATTTGACATGATTATTGTAACATAGTAAACAGACTTCAACATTATGTGTAAGAATTTCATGATATACGTGAAATCGTATCATAACCTTTATTTACTGGTTTAAAGTAAAATAAACACGACCTACCATTCGAAAAAAGTACCAGTTTGAAAAAGGACGCAGCCAAGATAATTATTAAACTAATGACAGCCATTCTAACAGTTTTAAGAGGATTTTTAAATTGTAATCATTATCAACGACCGTGGTCCCATTTGAAGCACCGGTTCTCATTCGATCACCGAAGTTAAACAACGTGGAACGTGGAATGGACTTGGATGGGTGACCGCCTGGTAAAAACCCGGGAAGTGACCCCTGGGTGTTTTTCACGTGTTGTTGGTAAAAGGTGGTTCGGATCCCACCGTAATAAACAGTAGGTCCCGCTGAAAAGGCGACAGGGAGAGTGGAAAGAAGGGAGAGATTGGTAAATGGATTTTGAAACCCTGAGGGGACCAAATAATTGTAATCATTGCTCCTGCACCTAAGGCATCGTTCGTCAATCCTCATTCATGACGAACGATTGATCCGCCCCCCGTGCACTTTATCGAACGTTCATTTATTAGAAGTTTTACGATTCTCTCAACGTAATATTACTACCCGCCGTACACAGCGCAGCGTACACTTCCAATAGTTCCAAGTTCCAATTGATAATTGTGACGTCATAAAAACAAACTGCAGGTTAGATCGTCGACATCGAAGATCTTTATAGAAATGAAACTCTAATCCGTTTCAAAATTGATGTTCAGAGCGCATGCGTCTCTAAACTATACCACAAAGCATTCGCATACCATGAACGAGAGCCCTTCTTTTGCGCACGGAGGATTGCGCAAGGCCTCTCCTTCAGACCTAACTATACTTACGTATTTCATTTGATTTACAAAATATTGGGTTGGAGCGAAAGTTCGTAGCGTTTATAAATTAAAATTGAAAGCTAAAATTCAGATATTTATTCATAGATTTATTCAATAATATATTTTTCATTCTGTTCTATTACTTTTTGCCATTTTTGAGGTAACTTCTCGTGTTATTGAATAAACATATGAATAAGTAACTTGATTTTTGCTACGAACTTTCTTTCCAACCCAATACCAGAAGAAAAACTTTAGGATTTTTTGAGATAAAGGCAGTTTGTCAATTTAACCGATTTCCTCACAGAGATATAGTGCACACTACTGTGTACACAGAGAGTTCCTATACTCGCACATAAATTGTACGTTACTATTGCATTTTAATCATAATAAAAATCTATTCATTTTTATGAAAGAGTCGTATTAGAGTATGTTTCGCGCCCATCTTCAAAAGAGTATTAAGGCGCATATTCAATGTAGTAGCACGTTGTATGCATGTAATCTAGAACGACAACGATAAATTCGGTTCGTTTCTCAATTTACTTCAATCTATGCTGGCTTACTCGATTTTATTCTCGGCTTCTTTGGTGTAATGTCAGTTACACGGTGATGTTCAACGTTTGTTGAAACTAATTTTTTTTATTATTGTATCCAATCGCCAATGTTTTAATATATACATACATATATGAAATAAACGAAGAGAATTTTAATTATACGTGTATTATTTAGATGCGTTTTATTTACTGAGTGAACTAACTCTTGGTTTCTTTATACGATCAGGTACGTTCATCTTTTTCCGTAGAGGCATTATTTATTTGTATATTGTACAGTTATTTGGGCTAGCAGTTCGTTAAATTGTTATCTACTGTTTTATATTATGCTAATACCATTTGTATCTTTATCCGAGTATATCTATTTACGTGCAATAGAAATTTTGTATTGATTAAGCAGTACAGTTCTCTGATATGTAATTATCGCAAAACAATACTTTTCAGTTGAATTTGTGGAACGGATTTTCTAAAACGGCCCTAAAAATAATTTAACTTTTACATACATTTATATTCAATTTTTCGTAATTATTAAACCTACTTTACTTATCTTGTATTTTATTTCATTGTACTTAAAATTGTATTACTTTAATAAGTTGGAAGTGTTTTAAATATCATTATTTGTAACTGTTGTTATATTGAAATAATTTAACAATATTTTCATCACTATGTTTTATCAGTATGCTTATCGGTATATGTAACGAATAGATTAGAGAAAATTTGATCACATCTGTTAATTTCATTATTTAGAACACAGGAATATTTAGAATCCTAGTTTGTAGGTATTCGTTCGCAAAATTGGACATTTTATAACATTTCATTAATAAATGCAATTTTTAGAAAAGATACCTTTTAAGATGGCTGAGTCCAGCGATTTGGATCGGCAAATAGAACAGCTAAAAAAATGTGAAATTATTAAAGAAGTTGAAGTTAAAGCTCTTTGTGCGAAAGCGAGAGAAATTCTTATCGAAGAAAGTAATGTACAAAGAGTTGATTCTCCAGTTACGGTATGCTTAGTTCGAAGGAAGAAGATGCATTGTAATCAATATCTACAAAAACACAAATTTCTTTTTAGGTGTGCGGAGATATTCATGGTCAATTTTACGATTTGAAAGAATTATTTAAAGTGGGTGGAGATGTGCCGGAAACAAATTATTTGTTCATGGGTGATTTTGTTGACCGAGGTTTCTACAGCGTCGAAACATTCCTTCTTCTTTTGGCATTAAAAGTAAAAAAAAACAAAAAAACTTGAAAAGACTTTAGAACCTCCATAAAAAAATGAATATGAATAAATTATCATGATTATAGTTGTTAATACAACACTAATTACAGGTTCGTTATCCTGATAGGATCACATTGATTAGAGGAAATCACGAATCTCGACAAATTACACAGGTTTATGGTTTTTATGATGAATGTTTACGTAAATATGGTACCAATTCAGTTTGGAGATGGTGTACTGAAATATTTGATTATTTATCTCTGTCTGCTATAATTGATGGAAAAATATTTTGTGTTCATGGAGGATTGTCACCAAGTATTCAAACGCTTGATCAGATAAGAACTATAGATAGAAAACAAGAAGTAAGTGGTAAACAGTGATTTTTCTTTCTTTTCATATTTCATGATCCAGTATTGAGTCTGACAATAACTTGTAGCTGAATTTATGTTAATAATTATGAAATAAAATAAACTTTTATAGGTTCCACATGATGGACCAATGTGTGATTTACTTTGGTCAGATCCAGAAGACACACAGGGTTGGGGAGTTTCACCCCGTGGAGCTGGCTACCTTTTTGGGAGTGATGTAGTAGCACAGTTTAATTCTGCAAACGATATTGATATGATATGTAGAGCACATCAGTTAGTTATGGAAGGATATAAATGGCATTTTAATGAAACTGTTTTGACTGTTTGGTCTGCACCTAATTATTGTTACAGGTATACCTGCTTTTTAAACCTTTAAGTAATATACCAAATTTAAGAATGATTGTTTAGTAGAGCTGATTATAAAAATTGGATATATTTTTGTATATTATTGGATTGATACAAATTGTCTTGTTATGCAGAATTAAATCAACTTTAACTTATTATTAAATTGCTCAATAATTTTATAAAATTTCTTTTCACAGATGTGGAAATGTAGCCGCAATATTAGAATTAAATGAACATCTGCAACGAGATTTCACGATATTTGAAGCAGCACCCCAGGAAAGCCGAGGAATACCTAGTAAAAAACCTCAGGCGGATTACTTTTTATAAAAAACTTACCATTAAAAATGACTGTATAAACCAAAACATCTCCAAATATTTGTTAAAAAAAAAAAGAAAATCATTTCAAATGATTACATGATATGTATTTAGGAACATGTAAGCATGTCAATCAAAGAAGGAAGTTCATTACAAGAATATAATAGACAAATGACAAAGTTGATCGGTTTGTAATTGAATACTATTTAAGATACCACTTTGATATAATAAATATTATGAATACATGTTTTTTTCCACTATGATATGTTACATAGAATTGATTAAAATTTAAAGCTACACTGCACACTATTAATTTTAAATGTGTTTTTAAAAGTAGTCATATCTTAATTATAAACATATACTTACGTCGATAAAAATCAAAATAGAATTGTATTAAATATATCAAATCTGCAGCTTTCACAATTTTACAAATGATTTTGTGCGGTATATATATTGTATTAACGAAATTAAACAGTTCTTAATTAGTAAATTAATTTTTAAGTTATGCAAGTAAAATTTTATTTTAAAAGTATATAGTTATCGTAAAAGTTTTTATAACATTTTAAATTTTATATTTTATTTGAAATTTGGAATTTATTTCGAACGAAGTACTTTTACTTATGTATTTAAAGGAAATCATATTCAACGGATACTTAAACATACTTCAAAATACTTTTTATCCATAATTATAGTGTGTATTAAAAGGAGTAAATCACAGCTTAGTGAAATTATTTGTCTAAAATCTATATTATAATAAATTAGTAGACCAAGCATTTATAATTAAAAAATTTGTTGTGTTTCATATCATGTACAAGGTGATTCTTATTTTCCTGATTAGAATTCTTATAAAATTACCCTGTATATACACCTGTGGTCGTACTCAGGATAGGCTTATTCGATACGTTATGTTATCGAAACATGAGCATCCTCTGCCGAGCGGTACCAGTATTATATAAGCAATGGCGGAAATTTAAAAAATTATGTGAACGCATCTCCAACTTTATTATACTTTTCGAATCAATAATTAAAATGCAATTTATTTTCAAAAATCAAATACACACTTTTTCCTACCCTTTTACTACTTGTTTCGCTAAATTACAATTGATTGTAATTTAGTAGTTTTCTGAAGTTATGTTCATAGTGCATGATTTGCGCGTTTGAATTACGAATATATATGCAATGTTTCGATAGGACTTACACTTCTGGTATTCCATAATATATGAACATTTGTGTACACACAAATCATCAATTTGAAAACACGAATCTCAATGATTTTGATAGAAGCTTCACTTCTATAAATATACTTGCATCTAAGAGCCACTAAGAGCTAACCATGATTATATCACACTATTTTGTAGATACTTCTGTAGAACGTAGTAATGGTTATAGTGTTCATAAACGTTTTATAACCCAACTATGTATTAAATAAATAAGACGCTCAGTTGCTCAGGTATTGTTTCAAGAAAGAAGAAAAATGGGAGACAATCTGCGTCGGCAAGTGAGTATTATGGTTTTGTATTATTAAACTTGTTCATCAAGTTTTTTGACTGAAAATTGTTAAATTCTCCTATTTCTGGTGGCTTATTCGCAGCTAAAATACATGTACTATATATATAATTTCGTAAGAAATAATAACAATACCTCATTTTGTTTAGGGTTTTCTTTTGGATAAATATACATGTGCTTTCAGACAGTGTAAAATTATCATTTTAACACTAAATAGGTTTATGGAGGTCTAGAAATAACTGTTTCACATTATTTTATAAACATAACAAAAATGTGTCTATCCAAATTTTTGGCCATTTTTCCAATAATATATACCCAAAGAAATAAATTTGGTAAATAATTCCTCAGGGAAGCATCTTTACAATCTTAACACTAAATAAACCTAAACACTGCTTTACAGAGCACTAAAAGCGATGAAAATGTTTTAGCTTATAAAAATGACATGACTCTATTTATTTAGATTTTTTGCCATTTTTATTACAATATGTGCATTACAATATAAGTAACTTAATAATTTCAATAATTGTGAAATGAAAAATATAAAACCGGTCATTCGATTGGCAGTGGTAGGTTGTGTTAATAATCGCAAATTAAAAATATTAGAACCCATCATTTTAATGGGTTCCGTAAACCTAGTGTTAAGGAATGTTTTACTGTTACTTTTTAAGTTTAACAAAAGATGCGAAAATAAAAATTATCATTTATATAGCATGGTATTTAATAATCATAGAATTACTTTTTTCAGGTACTACATACGTTTAAACTGCTACATCGAACCCGAATGAATACCTTTCAAGGGGACGAACATGCACTAACAGGTAAAATTATAGATGATTACCATTCGGATATACAAGTAAGATTATCAATATTTTAATACCTGTCATTCAGTTGTAAGGAACAAGATAAATGAGGAATATAAGAAATATAAGAATGTTACAAACTCAGCAGCTATTGAAGAGGTAAAATTTATTTAATAATTTTATTTCATTAGTATTTCTCTAGTATACTGTTTGAACAAATTTCACTTATACATATATATATATTCCTCTACATTTTATAATTGTCACATTTCCAAACATTCGTTAATATCTTATAAACAAGAATGATAACCGTTACTTACTAACTGTTACGTATCGTTAAGAAATAATATGCTCTGAGTTGTTTACTATGAGATTGTATTAGAATTATCGTAATTATTGTATTTTCATTCAGTTTCCTATAAATAATTTTGAATTATTCAGTTCGATTCCCTAAGTCAATTAATCTTGGATATTATCATGTCACTTCACGTTCATATAATTAAATTATACTCATAATCTTACAGGATTATTGAAATACTAGTATTATTTCAGTTAAACAAATTTGCCTCAGAAGTGGAACATGAAGTGAGGACAGCTGTAATACAGGCGGTTGAAAAAAAGCCAGGGGTATTTGGTAATAATTTTAAAATAACAATATTTCATATAACGTAGAATGTCGTAGAATAATATTTTATAATGAATTTGATCATTTCAGCACTTCGAATTACAAAAGATACTGAGATGGTGGACAATGTACCTTTTAAGGATTGTGAGGAACTGTCTCCTAGTGGTAATTGTAATTTAAAGAAAGTTACAGAGAATAAGACGAAAAAATAATGAAATATTATTTAATAGCCGATTCTTATAAGCTGAGAAAGATTATTTTCATTCGAAACGCTTATTACAACAGAAATGAAAAATTAACTTCAGACTCGTGCTTAACTTTTTATTGAATATTTCGTAGTACAATTATACATTTATATTCGTGAAGAACTGTTTACTGTTATTCGAATTAATAATAAATTATTACGAGTTTATTTAAATCAGTAATGTCAATTCAATTGATGTTTTTCGTAGTCGAATATATGTAATATTTCTAACATCAAAGGTAATATGAAAATAGTTGCATATTAGGCGATCTTGAACATTCAATTATGATTCTTCAACACCTGCTACTTTCATCCTGAAAGAACATATAAATATTTGAAAGAGTTGAAAGAATATATCTTTAAGATGAACATACCTGCTAAGGTATGTGTCTAAGTAATTGTGGCTACGCAATGATATTTAAAAAGTATAGTTATTTTTATGAAAGCATAATCGTGACTTACATTTCCTACTTTCGATGTTACTTGTGTTATTGATGATTAATGAAAGCATATAAAAATACTTCAAATCTTCAAGACAGTTGTCCCGATATACATGGGATTTTTAATTCGTTGTAACAGTTTCAATGTTACTTGAACTTATAATGTAGAAGTAGTGGTTAGTACATGTATAATGTTGTTGGTTTAAACCTAAGATGACATCAATTATTTCACGTTATTCGGAGAACGATTAATTTTAAACAACAAAGTAAATTATATACTAACACATGCTCAGGATGGTTACGGATTTGGTCAAGTAAATCTGCTGGTCTTATTTGATCTGTGCAGATACGGTGTACTGCAGTAAACAATGGGAATTTCTCTAATAAATTACGACCCTTTAACATTCCATGGACTTCATCGGCTGTGGCCGGACCTTGTAATTTTTGTCCACCCAAAAGTTCGTCTTCGAGTGTTTTAATTGTCTGGAAAATAATTTCATTAATATCAAGTACTTTAGTACTTTTTACTTTAATATTAAAAACTTTTCTGTGTACTCTAACTACGAAACCAAAATATACACGAAGTAAAACGTTTCATACTTTGCCAGTTTTTACATATTGCTCGCATACTCTGCGATTTCTGCCGCCGTAGCAGGTAGTGATTAAATCTGCTACACCGCAACTTTCAAAGAATGTTGATAGCTTCGAACCACTATAGAAAGTGTCGACAAACTTTACCATCTCCATCAATCCTAATCTGATCACGGCTGCTTTCGTGTTGTCTCCTAGACCCATACCATCTACGAAACCAGCTGCGCAAGCTACAATGTTCTGAAATCACAATCACAATACGTTTGTAAAATTCTTGAAACTCCGTTTTAATAATATTTTTTAATTTACCTTCAATGCTCCGCATACTTCGACGGCTTCACAGTCTTCTACAACTACTACTCTGAAATTGGGTGTTTGAATCAAGTCTCTTAATAATGGGGCTAGTCGTTTATCTTTGCAACCTAAAACATTTAAGATAATATGTATTAAATATAAAAGTAATTCGAAATCTTTCAATAAATAAATACACTAGGTAATTCTAGATAAATATTAATTACCGATGGTAGTTTCGCAGAATTTTTCTTCTGCAACCTCATTGGCCAAATTTGCACCCATTAAAACGTAACATTGAATTCTCAAGTGTTTCTCAACAATTTTGGAGATTAATTCGATGTTCGTTCCATCTCCTCGATCAAAACCCTTAGCAGAAATTAAAATACGTTTATTACATCACATTCATTTAAATATTCTTATTTAAAATTCCTTTAGGGCTGTGTACCTTAATTAATGACAAACCAACAGCTGTTGGTTTAATTTTGTCTAGCAACGTTGCACACAATGTTGGTATAAATTGGTGAGGTATTACAAATATTAGGATATCCGCATCTTTTGCAGCTTCAACGACATCAGGAACGGCAACCTGAAATTTATGCATTATATCAGTACTTACTTTCTTTTTAATCACGAAGATTTTCGTTTTTTCACCAGGACATTTCCATGTACGATAAAATATTAGAAAAATGAAGTCGTATCAAGATGCTGCCTTGTTAAACGTAATTATCAAAAAAATAAATTTAATGTGTCAATGCTTTTTTGGTCCACTGTAAGTAGAACATAATAGACATGTTGTTATAGACTATTATGACGAAATGCAGACGCAGATGATGATGCCGCATGCATCATGCTAGCGTGAAGATATATAAAGACAGCGCGCTTGAAAATCGAACTCAGGAGCTAAAGACATCAAATCAAGCGCTGCCGATATCAATCGTTGTCAATTCTTAAAGTGTTATTTTCGATTTCATTTTATCTCATGACCGAATCAAACTGTAAATCCAGTTCCGGATGTGTTAAGTCATTGAATACTTGAAGACATTGTATACTAATATGTACTGCTTTAAGTGCATATTGATTGGTGTTTAACAACTAAAGCTGAATTAATCGTTACAATCGTTCATTGTTGTCGATTGACCGCTAATCTTATCGTGTTTTCGATAGAGGATGGTGTAGATAAAACCTAATTTATTTATTTTCTTAAATGTATGGGTATATGCTGATTCATAAATGAGTTCAGAAGCAAATAAGAACAACTAATAAAACTAGTTCTAAATATTATAATTAGACTGCGGATCTTTATGCATATATGAAGAAATTAGTTGGGTGAAAAATAAAAAAACAGTAATAGATTAGAAAAATTCAAGAATATTGTAATGTTGTTTTTAAGGTAACAAAGTCATTAAGGGATGAAATCAATTTTTATTTTGTTCCTACTTCCCACAATCAATGCAGAATACTTTTATTTTGCATAAAGATCCTAAGTAATTGGATAATATACCCTCTGTACTAATTCTCATCCTGTATACATTGTATACCTATAGGGGGTCATTGACAATACATAATACAATTTTTACTTGCCAGAATTTATGGTCGTAGTCAAACAGGACAACATTAACGAAATGTGAGTAATATATTAATAAATAAATATGAGATTGTACACCAATTTTGATATTTTCGAATGAATTGTTCGAAAATGTATTATAATGTTTGATTAATTTTTTTTTTTAAATCTGTTTAGTCTGAAAAATTCGGCACTGAAAAGCGCACAAATTGTATTTTGAATTTTTTATCTACGCCTAATAATTTCGGAAAAATTCAATTTGTATAGATTTTTCATCCCTCATTTTGAGGGTTGTTTTCATTTCTTCAACATGGACTAACCATCAGAAGAATTAAAAAATATTGTTATAATACATTCTAATATCAATTAGATCGTGTTCAAACGATTTATACCTATCACTGTACTGATAGGGGAATAAACTGCGAGGTCCATGGCCCGTAACAAACAGATTCTTGCGCCAAATGTGACTCACAAATTCCTGAATCGAAGTTGTCGCGTGGTGACCCACATTATATGTATATGAGGATAATGTATAAATGATACATCCTATTACATTTTGCATGATAGATGTATTTGAATCACTGATTGTCCAATTTTTAGCGGTATCACGTCAAAGCATCGCGATCTCTGTGTTAACTTTCGAAATACAATTTGAACAGTTGTCATTTATGGAGTTATGAACGGAACAGAAAACTACTCTTAACATACGCTGAAGGGAAAAATTAATTACAAAAGTAGCGTGGTTAAAAGAAATAGAAAGGATATTTTTAATTTATTCATCGAAAATAAACTTATATTGGTATCGTGTTATATAATACTCAATATATATTACTTTTGAGTTTAAAATACCTCAAACATGATCTACAAAAGACGTTCGAACAAGAAAACTCCGATAAAATGAGTGTTAATAATATATAAATAGATATTAATAGTTTATAAAAATAAGGGAAACTCACAATATTTTCTGGAAGCTTGTGGCCAGGAAGATATTTAACGTTTTCATGCATCGTGTTTATAATTTCAGTCAGTTTTTGGCTATTTACTATTTCTTCATAGACGTACATTGTCACACGTGTTTCAAATTTGTTGTTAAATTTTGTGACATTGGCGCCTACAATTTTTGCAATAGCTGAACCCCTATAATACAAAAGTTAATGTTGCTGTAAATGCCATTCGTTCAAAATTTATGAACATGAAGATGAACTTTCTTTTCGAAAATTATCTGTTTTGTCTCCATTAAAAATATAAAAATTTCAATATTATAAATTTAATTTTAACAGGGTTAAAAAAAAATTGATAAGTACTGCAGTAATGAATTAGTTATATAATAATTAAAAAACGTACACTTAAATTTGATCTTATAAATTTCCAAAGGGATGTTTGAGAAAGAAAATGGTTCACTATCGTATTTAACGTTAGCTCATTATTTTATAATAATGTCAAATCGAAGATATTGTCATACGAAATTTGATAGATTTTTAAATACAGAATTCATTACTGTAGTGCGTCTCGTGCATCAAAGAATATTGGAATTTTTATTGGACTTTATCGAGAGTAGTATCCGATGAATGTGACAAGTATTTTAATTAATGTATTATTTAAAAAGAAAAGTGTGTATACCAATTGCCACTTCCAACAATGCATATTCTTTTCTTCGCTGGGGCAGCCATTCTGCAGAATTAAGGATATCACAGAATTCAAAGTTCACGAAATCGAAAGGAGGTGAAGCACTTAACGTAGGCCAATGTTACAATTCGCTTATTTTCGGGCGCCGATGTACGATTGACTGACTGACCGATTAACTTACAAACCAACTTCAGCCTTCTTTGACCTTAGCGGCGATCACAAATTATTTTCTAACGGTTGGCGTACGCTGCTGTGGACCAAGGCCAACATGAACGCAATCGCAAACCGTGGCCAGGTTGAATGTTAAAATTAGCAACAGTTTGATAATACATATGACATATTGTAAAGATTTCAATGCAATATGTTAACCTTGAATTTATCATTTATACCATATTCAATGAATTAAACAACCCCTTCCGCATCGTCATTAACAATAATACTTCACCGAATATAGAAGTGATAGTAAATAAAGAATCGTACAATTCATTCAAGAAACAAATGTATTTTTAAAAATGTATAAAATTATAAGAAATAATTACAAATAGGTATGTACAAATATCTTTGAATTAATATAGATAGATCACATTCATTTTCTAAGAAAATGTAAAGATAATGATCCTTCCGATGACCAGAATTGTTATGTACTTTTGCAGACGTGAAATTTACTTGAAATATATTTATGTTAAAGTATATATAATTTCTCCTAAACTTTAGCGACCATAAAAAAACGGACCAATTACATTATGTTAAAACCGATAGTTTTATTAATAACACAGCTTTTCGAGACTAAGAAGAAGAGACTCAATTGTTATCTCTTGTATCGTATAAAAATTGGTATGAATAATATGTCGTATGTTAAACATCTATCACACTTCAAAAATAATTATATAAATGTATAAAATTTTTTTAGACATTAATACGCGCATATCATCCCTCTTCCGTGTCCTCTAGCATAATCTTCACAGATGGCATTTCGGTGCAGGTAGTTGCAGCATTGATGCGTTAACGTCATCGTTCCTAAATAAGCGAATACAATTAAAAATAGACATCTGTTTATCGCAACAAACGATACAGCCGAACATCATGTATATTATTGTTACACCCGTAAACATGGTTTACATTTTACACACATTGTGGGAAGAGTGTTGTTCAATTCTCTCTCTCTCTCTCTCTATACTCGAAACTACAACAAGATGTTCTGGCAGTATAATCACGATTTTTCACATAAATATTAGTGTTAATTTTGGAATAAGGGCAAATATGACTCTAAACTAAACAAAACTAAAATAATAAATAACAGCCGTATATTTAACTTTCATATTACATTGTTTAGGACAACTTCGATTCCATAAAATAACAATTTACAATAATCTGCAATTTAACAGGTGGCTAAATAACTCATTTTTTTTGGTACATAAAATCTACAATAACCAACAAAATCTCGCTGATACAAGTTTGTTCGATAAATCTTTATATGTTGTATAGCGTGTCTGATAAAATTTTCATTAAAATATATAGTAGCGCATATTGTGCTTTTATAATAGTATCTCTAACATTTCATTATAGGTACTAACGTTTTACTACATGTACAGAGTAGTGTTCTAAATATAATTTCATTAGTTTGAAGAAACTTGTGTTTCTATAAGGGTGTATTGAAAATATTTTTTTATGCATTTTATGATATACATATATAATTAAAATGATAAAACGGACGACAATGCAAAGGACTGAATAAAAAGAGACAAATGAATAACATTTCAATTAGATTAGTAAATGATCAGAAAAATTAATGATAAATTGATCAGAAAATTGATTAATTACCATGGTCCTCTTTCCTTTTCCTTCTTCTTCTGATTCCGTAACATTATATTTACTAATTTGCTTGTTGAAATACGCAAAAGAAATCACATCTTTTAAAAATACAATCATTGGATATGTTACACACTAATTTGTTATGTGTTTAATGGAAGGCATTCTTATACATATGTATAATATTTGAAGAAGCTGCTTCTCATATTTTTATACATTTGAATTTGTTGAAATTTCATACACCCCATAAAGCACAAGAGCAACAGATATTCATGCAAAATAAGGCATCTAATTTTACCACTTAAAACACTTATATTTGTATCAGTAAAACATACGATTAATAAACAGTACAGATCATACTGAAACATATTTTTCTGGATCAATTGGTTTTTACACATAGGTCCTTATTTATAAAAAAAAAGTTGTTCATGATATATAAAGCGGTTTTCATATTTTTCTCATTTTGCCGCCAAAAGTCTTTTGTGAACGTATATGAAATACTTTACTGATAGAAATAACTCATGTTTCGTCTTGTACATAATAAATGCAATAACCGAGTTCGTCACAAAAATATATATCTACTCTTCTTGTACACAGCATAATGACTAATTTCTTTTTTTTACACGTATGTACACGTTTTTACATATCATACATATTAGTTTAATTATTTTAGTGACTACATACAGCTCTACTCAACTTTCTCGTATTGAATGAACGTAAAACAGCAATGTTAGCATAACCGGGACCATGGTTTAAATAATTATTACTGCAACGTCAGGCAAAGGTTTTCTTTTAAAATTGCTTACTAAATACTGAATTTTGTAACAAATTACAAACGTAAGAGCTTATACCTTGCACGTGTATCGCAGTCACAATGAATTAATTTTAATACGTATCACGTATTTACATAACATTCTTTTGTTGATATGCTGAACGTTCTTTTTTTTATGAATTATGGCACAAAAATATTTGGAATCTAATTTGAAAATTAAATTGTACAATACGTCAAATGAAATAACTATCAGCCTATATCATATCCAGATAGAGGTCAGACATTTCAAGTAATCCACCATTAGTTTAGTGGAGACAATTAAGCTTACATGTGTTCTGGATGGTTGCGTATGCATTCAATTAGTTCCTGTGGTTTAATCTCACCAATACAAATCCGGTGTATAGATGTGAAAAGGGGGAACCTATTTTCCATATTTTTTAGTTTCAACATGTAATTTACCTCTTCGGCTGTGAAGGGACCTTGCAATTTCTGGCCGTTTAACATTTCCTGTTCTAATTCAGCAATTGTCTGTAAACATCAAATTTTTATTTTACTTTATTTTACTACTTGCCGATAATAATGTGAGCAGACTTTACATTTCTTATTTATTGCTCTAACCTTGCCAGTTTTAGCAAATGCTTCCGAAACTTTACGATTACGCCCACCATAACATGTTGTAATAAGATCTGCTACACCACAACTTTCAAAGAAAGTCGCTAGTTTTCCACCAGGGAAAAAGATGTCGACGAATTTAATCATTTCCATAAGCCCCAATCTGATGACGGCAGCTTTTGTATTATCACCTAATCCTAGTCCATCAACAAAACCAGCACCACAGGCAACTATATTCTGTTAACAGTTCAATACAGAAACCTTAATGCACAGTTCAAACCCTAAATCAATTCATCGATTAACGCAAAATAATTACCTTTAATGCTCCACAGCACTCAACTGAATCAGCATCCTCAACAACCACAACTCTGAAGTACGATGTTTGTATTAAATCTCTTAGTGTAAGTGCCATACTCTTGTCTTTGCAACCTGAAAATGAGATATAATAAATAATATACATTCACACATTTAATTAAAAGATCTAGTTACATTAAACAGAGTTAACAGAGACTTATGTTTACTTTTTATGTTTCATGTTTATGTTGCACATTCAGCATGTTGTAACATACTACAACTAATTAAAATGAAGGAGTTGAAAGTATACATGTGTAACTGTCTCCTTTAGAACAGAAGTTAACTTATGCATTGACTCACAGGCATAATTAAAGTGACTTTTAATGCATAACTGGGGCCAATTGTTAGCCAATCTGGTAACTCCAATTTAAATAAATCAAACGGAGACTATTCTGATTTAACATCTTGGAGACGGCTTTGTCAACTCGAACTGAGCCTTGAGATAAGCGGAGACGTAAATTAATAGAAGGACGGCTTTAACAATTTCAATTAAGCCTCGAGGTAAAGAGAATCGTAAATGAAATTTTTAAAATCAGCATCGATTGATACCATGTCGCTTTTGTTCCAATGTTTTCAGCTCCTGAGCTCGTACTCGTCTTTGATGTTACTTTGATACCGTACAGACTACTTCTTTATCAGTTCTAACATAAACAGTTGTTAGAATTCAGAGAGACTCTTGAATACAGGCTATAAATAGATCATTCATTACCTATTGTTGTCTCGCAGAACATCTCTTCAGCTACTTCTGAAGCCAAGTTCGCCCCCATTAAAACTGCCATTGGAATGTTCAGTTCTTTTGCAATTATATGGGAAATCAGTTCAATTCCACCTCCCTCCTTTTTGTCGAAGCCCTGTAGGGAATTGTATAGTTATATAAAACTGTGAGAATAATTATTATGTATATTGATTGAATAAGAGTTCTATTGACAGCAGACAATTTTTATAGTACTTTGAAATAATTTAAAATTTCGGAATCACGAATATTCTCGGTGTCACTAAAATATTCTTCATGTCTTGATTGTGTTAACACACCATGGATAGAATACATGTTATCATTATATTCTATCAGTAGATAGTTTCAATATATTTTGTGAAACAAATAAACAAATATATGTTTAGTCCTGGACGTTGAATTATACCAATAGGCTAAATTCATACCTTTATCAAAGAGAGACCAACTGCTGTAGGCTTAATATTTCCTAATAGTGTTTTACATATTCTTTGAATGAATTGATGTGGGATTACGAAGATTAGAATGTCAGCATCTTTTGCAGCCTCTACTACATCTGGAACAGCCACCTAGAAAATAATATATTAATTTTAAATTATGTACTGCAGAAGTGTAATTATACGTAAAGTAATACTTCAATATTAAAATGGCACGAAACAACTCATGCTGTAGTGTATGGGAAACAGGTTTAGCAATAACAAAAAATACCTTGTTTCTTCCTCTTATTGATCATTAAACATTAATGTCGTTTCATAATTGCTAATGCTAATAGGATTGTAAACTATTCCAATAAAAACTAAAATAAAAAGTAAAAACTTATGATCATAAACTTTAATCAGAAAAACAGAAAAAAGTTAACTATTGGAAAAACACATGGATGGTATCTGTGGGAAGTACTCAGAAAGGTATGTAACTATTTATTTTATGGGATTACACAATAAACCTTTAATAAAACCGATAAATGTGCTTCTTATCGTGCATCAAACACCACTTATTTATGTTTCACGACCATATCTTTTATCTTGTGTAAAAGATCAGATTTTTAAAATATTTGGAAAAATTGTTTATCTCAAGAGATCAAAGTGTAAATATCTGATCATTATCTTCCATAGATTAACATTCTTAATGATGCAAATAACTCTTTTCTTGATTTTGTTATTGTCGATTGATTTATAAAAATTTTGATGTGTGACAAATGAAATTGTAATTATAAATAGTTATAATGCCATTTACGGTTTGGTCATAATAATAATTATCCGTATGAAATCTCTGAAATAGGCAAGGACTTACAGGAAAATTAAATGTATAATTTATTCATTCTGCAAGGGGCAAGATGGAGAAAGTGGATGCCAAGGCAATTGTTCAATCAAAGTCAGTTACCCGATTGCGGGGGATTCTACCAGTTGCATAACAGACTATTTTCAATCCTAAGATATGTTCTTTCTTCCCTCCAAACTATACTAAAGAGAAAAAATTCTTGAGTTACCTCCAAGACTGTATACTCAAATTTTTCTCACATGTGGTCAGTATTTTTGGAATACATTTTAGCATTGCTTAAAAATTCTAAATTATATATGTTTGCTGTGCCAATTCATTTGTTGAATGTAATAACAACTATTTAACATTCAGCTATGTTGTCTTTTATAATTCTCTAGAATCTTGAAAATTTAATTGCCAAAAATATCTTGTTAATTATATTGAGTATATGCGTGTGTGTGTGCATTATTCTGACTAACAGGCTTTTATCTTTCATTAAAATCTACATGAATGAGAATACCTAAATATTTATGTTGCTTGCCCATACATAAAAAGAGTATTAATGGTGAAATAGTTGAAACTTCAATAAAACCACATTTTTTAATTTTATTCTTTTCTTTAACCAATTATATATATTTATCTGAAGACAACACTGAACTTATTTAAATTCAAATTTTCAAAATGAAGCTGATTTCAGTTATATAAATACTTTGTGTGGTATTGTATTAAAATATAAAAACTTTCCAACAAATACTTTTTGCTACATACGTTCTGTTAATAGTATTTCCATAATAATGCAATTAATCCAATTTCAAAATGATGTGATGAATTGTATATTAGTGGAAATTAACTTTTGCCCACATAGCTCGAATTTGTTTAAATGGTATTGAGACAAAATTGTTAAATCTCGTATTTGGATATTGTGATTGAAGGCTGTGAAGATATATGGTAGATATAAAGCGTCCAGAGTTACGAATCAATATAACCTCAGCCGCCTTGGTCGCGGTCAAGGTTCTGCAGTGTGAAAGTCATTGGTATCAAAAATTCGGTAATTATGTATAAGCATTGTGTACGTCATGCACACGTTTATTCAAGATAATTCAGCACGAAGTTGAAAAACATTTTTGTTCACTTTCGAACAAAGTATCAAATACGCGCTTCGTGAGAACGAAGAAAATGAAATTGTACAAGTATAAAGCGGTTTTATTGTATTTTATTCAATTACAAAATTATATCTTCAATTTTCGAGTCTAAAGAAAAATTCGTTGTAAGGTTACAGCGACGGAAAGAATTCAATCAGATAAAGTATAAAAAATGCAAACGTACATGTGTACACACGCATAGATAAATTATACATACACATTTCATATCTCACGAGTCGAGTTACGTAAACGTGAATTAGGCTTGTATTCATAGTTAAATAGGAAGTATACACTACCCATTCAAAACATGAGACACGCGCAAGCATATTTGAAAATGTCTAATTTGTTTATTTCAAAGAAAATAGTTTTTGTTTATATTGGAATGTAAATAATGTGTCAACATCATAATATTATTTTATTCATAAAAATCTATGGGAAAGAATATATTGAAATAAATAAATATTTTGGTACAAGGTTGCAATATACCTTAGCCCGACTGTATACTAAACGTATTGTATACTAAATATTGTATTGTATACTAAACGTTTGTAAACAATTTGCTACATTGCGATCAACTTCTACACTTGGTATGGAACGTCGTATTTAATGTCAATAACATGAGGTCATTCAGCATAAATTAATGAAGTTTCACGACATTTTTAAGTATTAAGTAAAAATATTTAAATTTTATACTTTCAATTAAAAGGTATAACAAAGAAAGATTCAATCATTGTAAATGATTAAACCGCATGTCCACGGTAATTATGTGATGAATTATGAAAATTAAATTTTGTTAAAAAATGTAAAATGGAATCACTATACTTACCACGTTAGGTGGCAATTGGTGACCTGGAAGATATTTCACGTTTTCGTGTGTCTCGTTGATAATTTCGGTTAGTTTTTTTCCGTTGATAATTTCTTCGTACACATACATCGTTACAGTGTCTTCAAAAATGCTTTGTGTGCTAGCATTTGTTCCAACTATCTTCGCGATAGCCGAACCCCTGGAGAACGTATACGAAAGGAATTGCATTATGCACTTAACAACTTCATTAAAAGACCCTGACAAAACTTTATTATCTGTACAAATTGTTATATAGCCAAAAATAAAAGAAATCAATGGAACATTTCTTTGAAAATTATGCTTTATGAGCTTCTACGTGTAACTTAATTATATACAAATCCTTACAAACAACCATCTACTTATGTATTTAAAACAATAAAATGCAATGTAATCTAAATCGCACACCGTAGATTATTATTGATAGCCGCTGATATTATTATTTCCGTAATCGCTAATATTTGTAAATATAGCGATGATATTACTTTAAGAAATTTTGCATTGTCGTAAAGACTGACAATTGTTTTTAAATGTAACTTTTGAGAAAGAAAAACATCTTACTTATGGGCTTTAAATATGGAAGTACTTTTTGTAAGAATGATGAATAGAGGAAGAATTTTAAGTCCTTGACGTTTCTGGTTGGTTTTATATGCAGCATGTGGAAATCAATCGCAGTATTGGCTATTTTAACAAGATTAGCTAATTCTGTGACGGGGATGTGACGTTTTCGGTTATGGAAAATAGAAATATTGATATTTAGCATACCAGTTCCCAGATCCAATAATACAAACACGTTGTTTGGCTGCCATGGCCTTGCCTATTCCGGATATCAGAGACACACGTTTAGAATATGTAAAGGATTGAGAAATAGTATCGACGAACTGTGCAACTCCGTGGTAAAGGGACGACTGGAACGGCTCCACTCCCGCTCTGAGAACGAGAAGGCTTGCGCTATTTTCCGTGGAAGTGGAAGTGTACAAATACCAACCACTGTGTAGATATTAAACGAACGCTGATAGACCATTATCGCAACTCGTAAGCATGATTTCAGGTGCTTCAAAATAAAAATGTACTCTGATAAAATTCCTCACCTCCGAATTATGTGATTAGTTATTTATTATTCCGAATATATATTTTGTTAAGTAAAATATCACTACTTATACTAAATTTGATTATTTATATATATAATTCTTAACTTAAGCATAGTTAAGAAATACCACATGTGGATATTGTTAATATTTTACAGTCCAAATCGTTAAGTTCAAATTATTAATGACATTTAACGATGTAAAGTAACGCACGCGCGTATTATTTACTCTTTACGTCAAAACTTTTGATAGATATGATTATATAACAAAAGAAATTCCTAAAATGAAAATTAAGAATTACGTATGTGCAAATTCAGTAAATTGTGAAGGATCTATAGATCTATAGACTATAGTCATTGGTAAATGAGGAGATTTATTAAAAATATATACTCAGAATCTTGCTCTCTTTAGATCTGTATTTTTAAACGATGAAAACTTTTTAAAATGCTCTTACATACACATATGATACTTACTAAGCGAATATATCACTATTTCGAATGCGTCTAATCCGAACGTTGTAATGCCCGTATCTATTATCTTTTTATCACCACGTGCTGCATGATATCAGTAAAATATTACGAGAAAAACTGGTTATATAGTGCTCTACTTCCAAATCGATATCAACATAGTTCATCAAACACTTACTTGATAAAAAAATTCATTAATAAATGGGACTATGAAATTTTCCATTATTCAAATAATTTTAATTTATTGTTCTTGTAATTTTTAATTACATATGAATCAAAATTTTACAATAGGGACTGAAATTGTTTAAAAATTTGTTTATTCGCAAAACCACCTTGTAGCCAAATTTTATATGTATATATAGGATAATCTTATATTTCGTAATCTTTAGTTACGTTCGTTATCGTGTTTACATTATGTATGAATGCCAAAATGAATCATAAACAAAATTGTAACTTCTTGCCACAAGAAACCTAAAATGAAATGTTACTTGTTTCATATTATTTGAAATAATCAACAACCTGATCTATATTTGAATAAATGGTACACATTACCCTTTATTATTGTTTATTCAGCATATAACACGCACAAATAGGGGTTTATTATCGGTTTAGATGCTATTATTTAATTACTCATCCTTCTCGTATCATATAACCGATAATCGACGAGATATAACATTTTTAGTATACACGCACAATTAAATACACATGCCTACATACAATATTTATTTACTTCCATTACATGTTTCAGATCTAATGACAATTTTTATTTCTTTATATTCTTGAATTCTCTAGGTAAATACACGGCAGAGAAATTGTAATAATCGTACCATTTAAAATAAGTTTACAATATTTTTCTTCAATAGTGTACGTACTAGATGTAATTTAACGTGCAATTTCGAACGAATCTTCTTCTTCAGAATTGTAACAAAATTTGCAATGTTTACATAATTTTTCCTATCGATGACATTAACATCAAATACATTTAAATACAATGATTGCTATTACATATCACAAAATAACATTGCTAAGAATGCGTTCTGTAAATGAAACTTTTCTTTTATGGTTTATTATTTATTGGCTTTATTAAACTTGGTTTTAGTCTTCTGTAGTAGATTGCGCAGCATCCAAGATAATTTCAAACGAGAATGGTTGGAAGCTGTAACCTTGTCCAGCATAAAATTTGCTTTGGAATTCGACCCTATCAAGATAATTCATGAAGAAATAAGTATAATAAAATCGAATTGAAGTATGTACATATATTTATGAATTCAACTTTATATATATATCATACCAATGAAGTCGAAGTGTATGTAGGAAGGCTGATAACCCCTCCATAAGTACTAGGATACCAATGGTTAAAACAGCCCAAAATGCAAACACAGCCCACAGAAAAATACCACCTGACCAACCCTCCCGTGTCAATCCATTCCTCATGACCATGTTCCACAATACTTCTGATAATTCTAAAAAGAATCAATTAAAACGCGCATTAAAGATTCCGTGTTTTATATGGACTATAATAGGAAATGTATCTCTTGGCTTACGAGCATGAGCAAGCGATAAAGCCCACAAACGTAAATACGACGCAGTGTGAGAAACACTGCCAAGAACGTATTCAATAGTGTGAATTCCTTGATGAATAAACAATTCACTCATGTCCTCTTCTTCTTCTTCTTTGTGTCCACCTTGAACAACACCGCTGTTCGGCTGAATCGAATCAACTCCTCCTTCGACATCACCATTTTCAGTTCCATGGTTATTTAACTAGAAAGGTAATTTTCATCAGAATATAGTTTCCATTAAAAATTTGAGTTGTTAACAATTAGCACGCAACAGGGCATTGTGCACGATGTTGGTTAAAATAATTATACACATCGTAAACATGTCCATTCGAAGATAGTTTGCATAAGTTACTACGTTACCTGGACATGTTGCTTCTTCTTGTTGTACATTAGCATGAAAGGCCTTCCGAACAACATCCATGGAATGCAGAGAACAGCTAAAATTACAAGAAGTTTTTGGAATCCTTCTTGACCAGCGTACATCCACGGACTGCATTCTTTTGGTGCAACTCCACCGTTAAACAATACCATATTAATGAAAGTAATTAATACGGATGGGGCGCAGAAAGGACCATGCACTATATCTGTGCCTGTAAACATGAAAAAGTATATTATGTAGATAGCGTAGACGATATTATATTAACATATTTCATTAATCCCTTAAGTGACTAGCCTGTGACAGTCACACTCGACTTTTTGGACCACTTTCTTGATTTTCGCGGATCACTTAAGGGGTTAAGGAAAATATAGGAATTTTAAGGAAATACTCTCACCATCGCTGTCGGGACCATACTTGATCCATTTGATGAACATAAGGAGTACCATGTACAAGAAAAGTAACACTAGGAATGCAATTTGTGGGATAAATTCGCAAGTAATGTTAAGCTTCCTCTTGAAATACATATGATTCCATAACCCAACAACTACACCGAACAACATGTGAATAACTCCAAAGATGATTGATATTTTCATTTTGTACGAGTTCAAGAAGATGATTTTGTTGTCTGCTAACTGCCACACAGGATCCATTCCTATCGGATACGGGAATTGCACAAAGTCTAGTTTGTTACTAGGATTTAATTGTAAATCCTTATTCTCGTGTATCGTGCTGTAGTTGTAGCTAACTTTCCAGTACGACCCAAATATGTTCAACGATTTCGAGAACACGTCGTTGTATATAAGACCAGTATACATTGAAAATACTCCCATGAGTAAGATAATGTATCGACCACCGAAGAAGATGTTCGCAATCTCATTGTCTGATTTTTTTGCAGCAAGTCCTTTCTCGTTCGCAACCATCCAGCCACCGAAGAGGAACATGATTAGACCGTGGCCAGTGTCACCGAACATGACAGCAAATAAAAATGGGAATGTTATTATGGTGTACGGAGCTGGATTCATCTCCCTGTAAGAAGCAACCCCGTATGCGTCTATCAGAGCCTGAAATCCTTTTGTAAATTTGTTCGTTCGATTATACGTTGGAGGATCTTCGAATGTTTCCATGCGATTCAAGATGGGCGGCACGGAGCTACCGCTGCGTTCCTAAAACAAGAATAAGCAACGATTGTACTGTAAACCCAACACTAATGTTTGTTTAGTTATGTTATATCTAGCAAATCGTTAGTTACTTACGGTTCCACGACGCAATGCAAGTTGGATAGTCTCGATGTCCAACACTGGAACCCAGCACTCGGCGATCAAACATTTTTGTGTCACGTCCAAGTTGAACAAATTCAGAGTGTGATAGATCGCCTTGATCTTACGGACTTTGACGAACCAATTTTTAATATTCTTCGCGGCAGCGATCAAGACTCGATGACGATGATCTTGGGTTTGGCCAAGAACCTAGCACAGTGTGAAGACATTGTATAAATTGTATAAACGAGATTCACAGAATTATACGAAATCATTTTATAGAGGTGAACTAACTGTATTTAAATCTTCGATTCGAGTCATGACACCCATCGACATTTCACGGCGATCAGCGGGTGCTTCGGGACAGGGGTACAGGGTAGCCCTGAATCCCTCGCAGATCTTTTTAACGCGGGTTTTCAACTGATCTCCTTGGAAGAAAATGATAAATACGGACTTGAATACTTGGTCCCCCTAGAAGAATAGATCAAAACGTTGGTCACATATTAGGTAAAAATTAAAAGGGAAAAAATATACTTGATGAAATTATGGATTTTTGCTTACTGTCGACGGGTCTTCAAGAGGTGTTTCGATTTCAGCTTGACGTAGGAATACATTACCACGGCATGCCCGCCACAGCATACGCTCAAATGCAGGGATGCGTTCCCTTAAAATAACTCCTGCGACGAAACTACGTTAAAGAATAATTTTAGTAAGACATCTGATTTGCAGATGAACGAAGCAGTAATTAAAGTATAGTATCATGGTTAATGTACTATATGATGTGAATAACTCTAATGCATACACACACGCAAACACGCGTACATACATACAAGCACGCATTCTAGATTCGTCGTAAGTAGACTGCGGATTTTATGCATTGTTATAAATACCGTCATTTCATGTTTCACTTATTATAATAAATTCAACAACTTGCTTCTGAAATTTATTTTGCATAAATATCCGCAGTCCAGTCGTGAGTATGAGCTTAACATAATAGAAAAATTGTTCCCACGTGTTGTTTACCAAACGACTGCCATATTTAAAGTTATACGTCAATATCGTTTATTGTTACACATATTATTTTCAACCTGTATCGTGTACAGCATCTTTAATGCCTTATTGGTGATCGAACCGACTGTAATATCGTTTACACTTGTATGTTACTACTGAAAAAAATGATGATTAGGTAGCCATGGTCCTTTATATAATGTCCTGATAAAAACACCTGTTATTATTAATTACAAATTTGAAGTACATTGAATCTCCAGGCAAGGTATAATATACATAGTAGTCGAATATATGTATTACTCGATATATTATAATAATGTGTAGTAATGAAAGTCGAAAAAATAATCGATCAAACAAGCATCTATGGAAAGACTTTTGTTACGTATGTACTGTATACAAACAAACACAGTTGTAAATTAGTGCTAATGAAAATAGATAAAAGTGCTTAGGAGTAGAGTTAAAAAAAATCGAATGATCAATATATACATCGATATCGTGGCTCCTGGATAGTTTTACTTTAGTATTAATCGAGAGTCGCTATGTTAAGGAATGTTAGAGGATAATAATAATGTTAAGTATTGTATAGTTAACACGACCCTGTCGTTCCTACGTCATACTTCTACCATTATACTAGCTATCAAGAGAAAGAAAATGCATTCAACTGATGTGTTTAGATAAATAAGGCTATGTATATATACTTTTTAGTTGTGCAACGTTACAGACGTACGGAAAGAGTAAAAGGCGGATAGTATACGGCGATAGTGTTCTGTAGATCTGACGTTTATGATCTCCGAGATCTGTCAGCAATAAGATTAGTGAAAAAAGAACATTAATAAAATTTGGCAAAGCTCTGTATGAAACATTCGAAGTCGTTTTATCAACAATCTTTAGAGACGTGTAAAAATATATAAGTAGGTTTAGAAAATATAGAGATCTATTAGATATATAGATTGTAAATAGTGTTCTGAAAATGATCATGTAAAAGATGCATGCCATAAGAGGACATGATTGTTGCTGTTCAATCATAAACAATGCAAATATTTGTGGTTAGTTAAATATAAGCATAAAATCATTTCATAAATGTGTATATAATACTCTGGAAACGAAAGATAATAAGAATTTCAATTTGTTCAGGTATAATTAATGTTGTAAACGTCTAGCTGTGAAGAGACGACAGAACACGATTTCATAATTTTCTGAATTTGCAATTGCGAAATAGTATTTCACAACCTAGGAATTATCATATATTTAAAAGACAGTATTATGACAAATTATGAAATGGTCAAGATTGTTTTGAAATTACGAGGTTGCTTGTGTGTCTCGTTCAAAATTGTATTAATCAAATATGTAGCAATAGCATGTACAAACATATTACATCAGTAATTCTTTTTACTTGTAATATTCCGTTTACAAAAATTGTGCAAAAATAGCTTACAGGACGGGGCAAGAATTTGATTTTTATCCCTAATAGTTTTCTAAAAGCAACTTGTAGAACTTCATACAGATTAGTTCTTTTTTTAGTAATATTTATTTTATTTTCTTCATTAAAATGATTAGTTAGGTCTTTTCTTAATTTGTTGGTTACTCTTTTAGAACGATAAGTCGTTGTTATCTGATTCAAAAAGGCCTAAACAGATTTGTATCATCATCTCCGTAATGAGTCGGTTCTTTAGTAATTTAATGATAATGTTTAACTGTTTCCATATTTGGCTCTAATACGAGTTATTGATAAAAACAATGATTAGCAATTATAACAATAAATCATAAATTTAGTATTTTAATAATACACAACAAAATATTATTTGGATTTTACGTTACTTATTATTTTATTGTATTATATTGCAGCAGTTCCGGTATGTCTTTACTATCGAGAACTGTGACAACTTTTGTGGTGGCTTTTACACGATACGAGATAAAGATCTGCAAAGACATTGAAGTGTACGCGACCACTTTTCAAGGGAATGATAGCGACGACGATGAAAATCTATAGGTAGACGGGACACTGCAATCTCAGACGACGACTCTCATTGACAATGAGATAACTATACCAAGTACAACAACATAATACAATTATATTACATCATTCTTTATCAGTCTAATTCTGTAACATTAATCACTACTCTATACTGTATATTATTGTCGATCGTAAAATACCAAAATTTCATTATGCAGTTAACGTATCTTGTTTCACATTTTCTGTATTGTAAGTTTAGATTTCATTCATTTATAAATAGGTTTCTTTTCATCATTTTTAACTGTTTTCTTTTGATCTCATTTATTAATAAATATGCTTGCACTAAAAGCCAGCTTATAAAGTCTTTTTTGTATTGTATCCTAAATGATTTTAATAGGCCTTGGAAACTTAGGAACCAGATGCTGATCCTAGAACCTACAATATCTACAATGAACTCTGTAACATGCGGAAAATATTTTGATCACAATTTATGCGAATCACGGTGTCTTATCATTGTCCCTACGAATCGTAAATATTTCACGGGTTCTGTAAATGAAAAATCATTATCCTGTGACGTGGCATGCGTGACTATGTTAAAATGACAGTAATGTATACTCCGAGTAGAGTTCGTGTATTATGCACATTCACAGAAATCATGAAGTCTCAGAAGAATGCGAATTCGTACAAAGTGAAATAGTATGTAAAGTGAGGGTTGGGGGGGGCATAACAATGATATCTCTGCAAGTAACGTTGGAATTGATCAAAAACGTTGTTCCCAGGGTTGATAATCAAGTTATTATTTATTCGAAGAATGTGGGATAAAATAATGTACGGGAAGGATTAACTAGTCATGGAGTACATACCCCAGCTGGACAGGACCAAGGGCAGACTGGCGGGCGATATTATCATCACTAATCAATGCACGTGTCATGGATTCGGTGGGATTCAAGCCTGCGTGCTCTTGCTAACGACACAACAGACAAGACACAATCACATTAGCACACTAGACATCACCACAATGCTCAAATGCCATTCTGTTCTTGCATAAATCCCTTGCGTTCAACGCACGCACAGGTGTGACTGAAGATACCTTTAGCGATTCCTGTTACGGTATACGCACAGTCTTCGAATTGACAAATCTCACGAAAACACACGAAGTTATTGTGACCTGAATAAATTTATTCAGTTGAACATTTATTATATTAGGTCGGAACGAAAGTTCGTAGCGTTTTTAAATCAAAATTCAAAGATACAATTAAGATATTTATTCATAGGGTTATCGAATAACATGATAAGTCACCTAAGAAAAAAAAAGGCAAAAAGTAATAGAAGAGAATGGAAAATATGTTATTGGACAAATCTATGTATAAAATATCCTAATTTTATCTTTGAGTTTGAATTTCAAATCGCTACGAATTTTCGTTCCAACCCAATATATAGTATAATATATGTACATGTACAGGATGTATGAAAAGTAATGGTCATCCGTTACAGGGGTGAATCTACACCTCTGGATAGGGGGACATTTGTAAAAGAAACTTGCCGCAAAATTGTTTATAACAAAGAGAATTGTTGTTAAAGTCATTTTTACATTAACCGTTTTTACTGATCGAGAAGAGAACATATTTGAAAGGAACCACATGTGTCGCAAACAAATAGTTACTGAGATACAACCAGTGTTGGGAAATATTTAAATAAATGATTATTTGAATAAAAATTTAAATAAGACGTGTGGTGTTTTGTGCTTCACAGTTGCGATTATTAAGACTGTAAAGATGCTTCCCTGAGGAACTATTTACCAAATTTATTTCTTTGGGTATATATTATTGAATATTATTGAAAAAATCTGAATAGACACATTCTTGTTATGTTTATGAAATAATATGAAATAGTTATAGTTCTAAATGTCAGTGTCCTCTGGATCCGACGGAGGAACAGAAGATTCTGAAAAATTTGTAAGTACCTATATACTTTACATCAGTATTTTATAATACAGTATTAATATTCTTCTGTGTAACAATGGATATAAGGTTTTCTTTCATACTTGCAACTTCAGGTGGACTGTAGTCGTTGGCTTTTACGTCTATACGTGTAACTCTACACAAGATCTACTATTTGTTTGCGACATATCGTCCATCATGGGATTTTTTTAAATTTCCAAGGCCACCTTCAATTTTTCTATGCACGATGCTATGATTTTGTGAGCTCAAGAATAAGCATTTTCTTTATTTAATGTAAAGATACATTGATAAAGAAATGTTCCTTCATTTTTCTTATCGTCGCAATAGTATTCTTTAATTGAATATTAAACTCGTTCGTAAGGTGCATACAAAATTGAAGGTGACATTGAAAACTTGCTGAAGTAATACATAGATAATATCAAATTTCATGACCTGATAATAATTAATTAATGACCACGTTAATTAGCCCACTCTGTATACATATATTATATATTCAATATAAATAATAATTTTATTATTTCTTGAATGAAAGTGTACTTTTAAAATTGTTATTCATATTAAACCTGCTTACTGACGAGAAAAGCAAAAGTGGGAATATTAGTTATTGGACGATGCAGTAATTCTTCAAGATATATTCGATGCAGTAATGAGTTTTAAAGATGCTTGTATCATAGTTTGTGGACTGTTTACTTCGAAAAATCAATTTCTTTTACGTTAACATTGATTTTCAGAACCGCCATAGGAATATAAAAAGATATCTTCAGTCGGTAATAATTTCAGTATCAATAATGGATTACCAAACAATACTACATTATATTAAAGCTGTTAATATTTATAATCGTTTCTATTTCTAGAAGAGAAGAAATATAAGAGTGTTATAATAAGCGCGTCAATTCTTACTTAATAGATTATCTGAAAAATTAACTTATGGAAGACTATACCTGTTACATTTAAATACTTAATAATTAAAAGTTGAATATAAAAAAAGTCCGTACGATACATTGAATAATGAGAGGATGAACAAATTTAATCTACGAGTAGATTTACTTTGCGAGAGTAAGTTGATGTAAAAAGAGAATGATAGGACGCTTTAAATAGTTTAAGTGAAATTTTGTTTAGTATAGTAATATCTCGCTACTAGCGCCGGTCCTGGTTGTCGGATCAGTAGTTGGTGATCAAAAGTGGTAAAACAAGCGTTTGAGAGTTACTATCGAGAAATCAATCTTCTTCGTTTTTGTTATCTTGAAAAAAGCATTTCTGAAAAAATTTCGGGAAAAACCTCGTTTGAAGTCGTCATCGATTTCGAATCGTGATCTGGTAGCGAGACATGACTGTATAGATTACAAAACGATAGCGGGAACGCTTATCCGGGACACAGTGCATACAACTGTTTAAGGAAGTACGAAGGTGAAGTTTATTAATTCTGTTGAAATCGATATGAAAAAACTATTCTTCGAAAATCTATTTTAATCCGAACGTTTCTATTCTTAGTACGATAACACATTAATATACGTGAAAACCAAAAATTTTAGTAATTCATTAACAAAACTATTTTGTTTTTAATCATTTTTTTTTAAATGAAAGTCTTACCGATATATTCGTGACGAACACGACAAAATTGTTATCATGATTTACTTGTTTGATCCACGGTGCTGTAGGACCTCGACTATCCGAATTAATTAGCGAAATGTCGGATAATAGAACAGTTAATTTAGCTGCAGTGCTAGATTACTGATTTGTACAATAGTGTGAAAAATTATCGGTTCGGATAATGGAGGTTCCACTAAGATGTGAATTAAACAAGTACACATGATCTAAATTGTATCGTGTTTGGGCTTATTTTAATCAGAAAATCATCACAAATGTATTGGTAGAAATTTAATATAGAAATAGGTAAAAACGCAAAAATATGTTGTCATTGGATTAACACTGTCTATAATTTGAACTACCGTGTACATCTTTTCACATATATCGAGGCATTACCGTGCACAAAACACGACACGATTAAATTCAATCATATCGCAATTTAGATTAATTCTCGGATTGTTAGACAAGTTTTCTGAGAAAAATCCATCTATAGAAAAAAATGGGCCACCTCTGTAGAACCAAGAATTATTGATCTGTAATTGCATTTCGTTCTGTTACACTATTTTCTTCGTCTGTATTCTGACATAAAGGTTCAGTCATGTACCTCACGTGACCAATTGACTCTTCTTTACGTAAAGGGAATGAAAACAATTTTCTGCAAAGCATAATCGGCAAGCAAAAACAGCAACATAAACACAGATCCTTTATTTTTTCTTTTTCTTTAGTCTAGGATAAGAATGATTAAACATTAAACAGCGCCAGTAGTTGTAAGTACAACGTTCCACTAAGTAAGTATAATCGTTTTAAGAGTTAGTGTACATCATGCGAAAAGAAAGCGTACTACAGAACATGTTAAACAAAATACGTACATTATTATATACATACCCATGGCCAGACCATCATCATTTTTGTTATTTACATAAATAAAGTGGCTGCATAATGACTTTTATATATATATATATATATATATAAGACAATAATATATATATATGTCTTATATATATATATAAGACAAACTTTTGTTGTCGATATGTACATAGATAGCAGATACAACAATTCGTGTATACTCTACCCGGGTATTATTATTGTAACACAAGTGTTCGATACAGTTTGAAGGGCTAAGTTTTTTCAACGAATCCGAAAAATATGTTACGTGGGCGATCTCAAACTGTATCAACTGTTATATACAATATTACTAATGTACGCTATATCAATTTGCATTGTGATAATTTCACATGTATACCGATTCTAAGACAATTGTTAAGTGATTGTTATTTAATCAAGCAAACAGTCACATCTGTCATTGAACATCTAATGTCGCTTAAGCAGTAATATTTTTATGATAATTGCCTTTCACTACCATTATGCATAGTTAATTTAAACCCTCGACGACTGTACCTAATTTAGTAACAACAAAAAACATTGATTTTTATAAACACAACATGTCAATTACGATTAATAATCGTGTAATTATTAATCTCTTAATAAAGTCATTACTTCTATATATAAATGTGAGAATTACTGTTGCCACATTTACAGTCTATGTTTCACATATATATATATATATATATTTATATATATATATAAACATTAGATATATATCATCAATTCTATATATACTATCAGAAGACATTGTAGCAGCAATTAACAATTTAATTTAGTGTATGTAGCAACAGATACAAAACCTGACAACTTCAGGAAAGTGTAGCACTTGATTATAAAACACATCTTAAGAATTCCACTCGACAGTGAACCTTTGTTCATTGTTAATATCATAAACATACTTTCTTGTAAGGAATTAATAAGTGTAAGAAAACTTTCAACGTTTAGTGACTAGAAATATTAGTGTTCCTTTTCGACTAAAGGACTTTGCTAGGTAGCTACTGGCAAAAAACATAGACCAAACAAATTTGCAAATTCAAATAACGGTTGATAACAGCTTGCCTGAGGGGATTCCTATAGTGTGCTCCTATGGTGTCTGCCGTAGTATACAGGTGCTGTAACCACAGAACACACTGACGTATTGTGCCCTCTACTTAATTTATATTCGTGTGCATATCCTAATTACACAAAAAAATCTCATAAGCTCTACAACATCCGAACACAGCCTAATGTTTTATAGAATACATAACGAAATGTCCATAGACTGAACATTTGGCACAATATTCTGCGTCTTTAACATCGTCGTAAGTATGTATAATCGGACCCAATACCATAGCAGAGTGGAGAACAATCAATTAAATTAGTCAAAAAAAAAAACCTTCAAAAATATCAATTTATAAAGTATTCGTAGAATGCAATGATTAGCAACGCTTCTGAAATACAGGACGTAAGGATTTTCCAAAATTCATGAAAATTGCTGTTGGAAATTATTTGTCGCGAAATATCGAAGAGAAAGAAAAGTGACTCATCAGGGTGTTTCAAGAACATCTTTTTCTTTCAGGAAATGTAATATTGTACAGTGAATTGGTGGAACGATATTTTCGTAGAGGGTTCAGCAAGTGTTCAGAGAATTTTTTAATATGTTGAAATCGTTACGTCCTATGTTACAGTAGGGCTCGGTTAAATTTACATAACATCTACACGGTTAAATTACAGCTACCTCAGTAGACAATGATAGAGAATGAGTACAATGTATGTAATACCACGACTGGAACAAGTAAACACAGAATAAAGAAAATTTTATTTCCAGTAATTGCCGTCCTACATTTACCATTATAGCACCAACGGATAGCTGAGATTCTCCTGATTAAAACGAGTCCAAACACGAGGTAAATCGAAGTAATTTTACCGATTTAGTATGCCGCTACCCCCGCGCTTCCCCAACTCGCACCTGCGCGGCAGTAGGGGTAGCTCGGGGCAGGTTGCGCAATGGACAAAAATAGTCCGACTTCCATCGTGTGTGGACTCATTTTAATCGGGAGAATCTCAGCTATCCATCGGTACTGTAATTGTGAAAGTAAGACGACAATTACTGGACATGAAATTTCGTTTATTGAATGTTTAGTTCTTTCCAGCAACGGCCTCCCTTTCAAAGGTCGAGTGCTACGTTTATCTAGCTGTCGTTTGTTATACCGATTCTCTCACTTCGTCGAGCAATGCTCGGGTCAGTTCTTGGGGGCAAAAAATGTCTCGCTCGTAAGAATGTACATGTTGGTTTCTGAACAGATGTAAATTGAACCGAACACTATTGTAGTCGAATTTACACCGCATTTAATTACCCGAGCTTAAGAGCCTGGCCGCCAGCGCGGAGGCCCTCTTCACCCAAGAGAGTGACTTGTTCTTCCTCACGGCTGGGGTCTGCCATCTGCGACACGACACCTCCATGCTCAGCCTGGCAACAGACACATGTCACCTCTCTTTTGCCCTATCTCCCGATTGGTCTTATACATTTCATCAAACGAAGTTATAAGACTCACCAATCTGAACACAGGCGATCATTAAACCATTCGGTCAAGGAATAGAGAACGGACAGAAAGATCAAGGATTACAGAATTTGTATGTTTGTGAAACAAAAAAAAACGAAAATAGAATTGTGTACATTTCAATATTTCATTTGTTCGACTCGAACGCCAAAGAAAATCAACCCGCTTTGTACCAATTTTTCATTTCGTATACATGGAAAGGAAAAAGTACAGTAAGTAATGCCTCGGTATATGTATGTGCAAGAGATGCGCACGATATTTGCGAAACTAATCCGATGAAGAAACTCTTTGGTTTTCAATTGTTTCTTCTGTGAAAGTTTCACCAACGTAATTCAGAGCATGTTTCCTTGTTCAATTGAGGATCTGGTAGAACCTCAACTATCCGAACCGATGATATCTAAACTTAAATTCATGTCTGATTGAGTCTTTCCTGATTTATGCAATACTATTCATTATAGATTGAACTGTTACGATGCACGTGTATGGATAATGAGTTCAGATATCGGCTCGGATAATTGAGGTTCCACCGAATCGTAAATAAAACAAGTGAACACGATCTAAACTGTATTGTGTTTAGGCTCATTTTAACCGGAAAAATGTCAAGAATATTTTGGCAAAAGATTCATACAGGAACAATAAAGATTTATTTATTTGCAACCCTTTGTTAGCAGTAAGAGCTCGAAGTTTGATCATATACCGAGGCATTACTGTATCAGTATGCAAAAATAATAAAAATGATCCAATTAAGATTGTTCTTTTTGTATCGAAATTAAAAGTCGTGAGTATCGAATGAAAATGTACGTGTATATGAAAGTCGAATTTTAATCCGAAAAGAAAAGTATTCGTACGATAATATTTGGAACATGATAGAAGTGGTAAAATATCGCTATATCGATGCACAAGAGGATTACATCAACGGAGACAGAGGCCATATATCGATTAACTAATAAAATTTTTATAAATTCAGTCGGGTTTCTTTTTTAATAGTATATCGTACCGTAATCCATACAGTTTATAGTTTATGGTATCCAAGCACAATTGCTCGATTAAACGTATAGAGTGAGTCACAGCAAGTATCGTACGTTATAATTAAAAATATTTTAATCACATCAAAAAATTTAGAGATGTATAATCTGAAAGGAAAAATACGACTAATAATAAGGGGAAAAAGCAACGCTTTAATTGATTGTATGATTGTATTTCGTTCAAAGTCATAAAATCGTATTTTAGCTTACATTAAAAAGTTCACGGATTAAAATGCGGTCATTCACACGTATGTATATCAATTTTTGAATACCCACGTTTTTTTATTGGAGTCGAATCGAAACACTGCATTTCACGCATCAAGAACAAATGCACGTTACAACTGTTACTTCTTACTTATTCTTATTTTTTCAAAAGTTTTCCAATTCTATCGAGAGAAATGTTTATCTACTCTAATACGAACATGTGGCAATTTTTTCAAGCTACTATCGAATACCGTATTTATTACACAAGCCGAGCAAATTACACAAAAATATGTAAAAAAAAATTATTTTGGAAAATATTCATGTTTGCATACCAATTGTGTAAATATAATGTGTATATATGCATATTACCAAGCGAAAAGTCTGCATTAAGGTAACATTATTTTGAAATATTATTTACATTCTAATTTCAATATATGAATTTTTTTAAATCTTTGAAGAGAAACAGTTTCTCTATTTTTGTATCGAGACACCTGTTCTCATACTTCTGGCCGGGAGTATGCATGTGTAAACATTATTAAATTTGAAAAATTGTACCCTTTCTACTAGCAGGATTTGAATTGAACGGAAGGTATATAAAAATTTGTTTTTTATTTAATAAGAGTGAATAGTATAATTTACAACTCCAAATATACTGTAACAGTATTATTATGAGAAGCAGAAATTTAAGTGTAGCTTTACGTTATGTTTCTTTAAATAAATGAGACTATGTTATACTTATGTACCGGTAGTATTTCAAATATGTTAAATTTCCTCATATCCATATCAACTGGAACATATTAAGTAAACCAATTACTTTGATAATTAAATTTCTGCTTATCAGGAAACAGGGTGAAAATAAAGAATTGTCATACTACAGAAATGTTCCGTATAGTAGAATTAGTTTAAAACACACAGTAATGTTTCAAAAATTATTCCAAAATAAAAAAAAAATTTAGAATGGCTTTATACATGTTAATGTCTCGATAGATACAGTTTTGTGTGAGTTAATGCGAACATAGCAATTATTACCTTACATGTTACTATTGATAACTCTTTCGTTTAGAACACTATCTCATACAAAAAGTAAATATATCATATCTTATTTCTGTTTAATCTTCCTTCAAGTGCAATTAATCACATTAATACGTCGATGATTGATTCATAATAAATATTATCGATCGTCCACTTATAATTATCATTATTATACGTAACTTTTTGCCCGACCATTTTGTTACATCACGCCCGACAGGAGATTAACTGATTTCAGGGATAACAAACTAAAATTGTACTAAAATTTGTGTTCGTTTACACAATACTGTGATACAAGACAAAAATAAATTTTAAAAAGGGTAATGGATAAACGATTTTTGAAACATTACTGTATAATAATTTATGAGAACGATTAAATAATGTAATAACTGTTGTAAATAATTAAAAAATTGAATTAGTATAGAGATCATGCATTCATATTTCGAATAAAAATTTAAGTCCAAATTGAAGATCAATGTAGTTATCAGTACAAATGTAAGAAACTACTATTTGATATACACATAGCATAATACTGTACAATAAGTGTTAATAAGATTGGTAACTATATGTCACTACTTATAAATTTTAGTAACAGTATGATTCAAAATCATATTTGTACATACGTTCAGATGATACCCATGATTTTTCGATAATTTTCGATACCATATGCTTCAATACACTCAGTAATTTATTGTTAAACTATATCATATATTAATTGAAAACTTGATATTAAAAAATATTTTTCATGTTTTATTTGTTAGCTATGGATTACCATTTTCTATATTAATGAAACTTTATTATTAATTTTAATATAAAACTATGAAAAAAACAGACTTTAAAAACGCTATGCTTAAAAATATTGTTTCTTTAATTATTTACATAAATGTTTCTTAATTTTTTTAATCGAATGGAAGAATAATATACTTTTAAATAATAAATAATCCTTACATCGTTTCGTTTTTAACTTTCCGTCTTTCGTTATCGTAAATTATCAAAAAATTCATGAATGCCGTGAAGATTCTATTTTTCTATACATATAAAAATATATATCTATATATATAAAATTGTTATTAGATTTACATTATAAACATGCTTCATGCAAAAATCTATGTAATATATCATATATTATATTCTTGAACTGTAACTTTGAGAAATGTAGCCTGAATTCCTATTTCTACATATTCTAGCTATCTGCATGCATGCCATTTGTTTCAACATTCAACATATTAAACAAGCTTAAGTCTAAAATCTCTAATATACATAATAATGCTGTTATTAAGCAATTGATTCTTAACTGTAGCATAATAAATATTATATAAAATACTTATATTTTAAATAGAATACATATTAATAGAAATATTAGTTTTTAATAATGACTTTTACCATTTACGAAATAAATAACATTTCTAGAATAGATATCAATCACATATATATATACATACATAATAAAATATTCGAAATTTGTCTATAAATTTGTAATAAAATAATGAAAGAATTCTAAACAACAGACACGAAAATAATGTTTATACATTGGCAACTGAGTAATATGATAATTAAAAACTTTCATATAAAAAGTTTAAAACATCATTCTCATAAGAGAATACAGATAATGTATAATAGTAAGGTACATGTATGTTGAGTGTCCCATTTTAATCAATCCATGCAAGTACCAATGATATATTCTTGGTACGTGATTAAAAATACAATCATTGTAAGAATATTTTCAATTAGGATATCAACCACTAAGAAGTACTTTTAGTAATCATCGATTGTTAACTCCTCATACCTGATAGTTCTTTACCAATATTTAGTATCTATTCTTTTAAAGTACTACAGTGAAATATTGAATGATCAAAGTCAATTTCCTTATGAAAGCAATGTAAAACAACAAATTAACTATACTAGAATTTCATCTTCTTAATACCATGCAGGTTTTGACTACAACACACTGCACATGACAAAATACATAAGTAATTCATACACGTTTCAATTTCAACTCTACAGTCTCATTTAGAACATTACTTCACAAATTACTTGAAATTATAGTTTGGAAACATATAATTAACTATCTTCTAACTGCCAATATTTCATAATGGGTGCCTAGACTCTTTTGAAGATTGAGATAAACTCAAATATGTAACAAAATTACAGAGCTACGATTATCAATAATTTAAAAGATTATTATACAAACAAATCGATGTAATGTATTCATATGCAGAATGTCTTTAGGTATTTCGGGTAAATTATATCAGGATGTGTTATGAATAATCATAAAGAAACTCGTTATATAAACAGAGACCTACTACTAACGTGATAAAATGTTATACTAGATATTACAGGAACAATAAATATTCTATTAAAGTGTTACCAGATCAAATTAAATCAATAATGATTTATTTATGGAAACTGTAATTATACCAGAGGTGTGCGAGAACCCAAAAATGTCAGATACCCGATGTCAGGACACAGCACACCTCTAGTAATTTCTATTTGAAGTGGTGAAAAATATGACATTTATTATTCTCCAATATTTCAAATCGATTTTCTAATATTTATACTCCAGTTATAAGCTTTACTGTAAAATACACCGGTATAGTATTCTTTTGCTCATAAATTAATTGGTAATGTTTCCCTGACAAAGTTTTTTATACCCTGTACATTCTATGTAAGACATTGGTAGCTGCGAAATGTGTTACAAATTATAAGACACATTATACATAACAGAAATCTCACTCTAAGATAAATATTTTCTCTTTTGTATCTCCATCTCCCCGTTACACAAATTATATTCTGAATATGACTACAGCTGCTTTAATATTTACTTCTCTTGGATTTTCTTTACATAAATTATCATTTATTAAATTTATGTAAATTTATTGAGACTCAATGAACGAAGACATTTTGTTCACAAAAGGAAATGATTATTACAGGTAGTTACGAATAACAAAATGGATATATACTAAAATATTAATGCTTCAATTTAATAAACTGAATGCATGATATTGTAGATAGTAAAGAATTACATATAACAATTTTACTAAGGAACATTTACATATATTACCTCTGAAACAACAAATTCTAAAGGTGCAACTTAATACTGTCACATACAGACCCAGAGAACTTTTTAAAACACAAAGATTCGAACTTGAAAAAATTAATGTGATATCACTTGCACTTACACACTCAATACCTGAATGCAAAATGTTTTTGATGCATGTATTATCAACGAATAACAAACACTTAAAAGATAATTACGAATGTAGTTTTGTTGCAATTTTTTTCGAGTATGTATTGTAAGAATACAATACAAGGGCTACAGGGAGATAGGGCTTGAATAGTGACTTGTGTCTTTTGCAATTCTGCAACTTGGTTAGTTGGCAACACTAACACATTAATAGTCCTAAAATCACTCAACATTATTATTAGTAACACAAAACAAACACTTTCTAATCTCAACGGTCTCTTGACTTAGTATTATTAGCATGTTTTAAAATTCTCTTTAAATTATTATTCTCTCATATTGTGTAATATAAAGTTGCACTGTTTTACAAAATCGCAAAGCAATTGCAAAGAAGGCATTATTATTAGACACATATCGCACAATTTCCATTGTCATGCACTTTAATTGTTTGTATAGCTTACAATGCTATACTTGCATCAACAAATGATTAATCATAGAATTATATGTGTCAAAAGTGTGCACTTCCTAAATTCTATTAGAGTAATTGTTAGTATTTTAATAAGAAGAATATATATTTATATATTTGGTTGTGTAAAGTGTTAAGTTGTATCATGTTAAATTGTCGCTTTTGTAAGCCAAAATAGAAGAGCTGCATCATCAGTAAAATAATTTTTATTTAATTCATCTAACACTAACTGGCATATTCCACCTCTTTCAAGCCAATAGTTTCTATAAAAGTAGAATATATTAATTGGTATTTTATGTGAAAAAATAAATTATAGCTAATGGTGCATGTTTAACTTGATTAAATAAAGCTTACTGTTTTTATTTCAACCTATAAAAATGACAATTGTAAATGACACGATTTAACATTGTACTATAGAATACTGTCAGTATTTATTGAATTTTCTATAAGTTGCACATGAACAATCTATATTCAAATTTCATTTAAATATAATTGTTTTTCTCTGATGTGTATCTGTAGGATACCTTGTATAATAAAAATGATGACTGGACGTTCTGAATTAAGCTAGTGCATATGAAATTTCTATTTTTTCGAATAATTTCCGATTTGATGACACAATATAAAATTATTAATAATCAATATAATAAATTACCTTTCAAGGATGATCCTTGATTTTATGTCTAATAAATGTAATGAAAAAATTATATGTTCCCAATATTGTATTTTATTATATTTTTTCAAAGATTTGCTTTCATTTTAAACATTTCAATAGGAACTCGAAATTATTAATTCATTAATTTAGCTCTATAAAATACTGTAAATACAGACCTACGTTTAATATAAACGTATAAACATTTCCGCTCGGAAAATAATTAAAAAGCAGGATTTTTCTTTTCATAATAAAGACGATTTCTAACAAAGGACAATACAAAAAACAGTTACACATGTACATGTATATAAAACACAAGTACAATATTCTTTACCACTAAACAAAAATTATTGTGACAACTTCAAAATCTATACATATACAAGGTTCTGTAATACTATATGATATACTCCGTAAACCGATTGTCTTTTTTCGCGAATTTTAACACATTTGACCACGTGTCTAATTAAAATGTTTCAAATAACAAAATCATGTATTCTTTTAATCCCATGATTTTTAACATTACGAAAATCCCAGAAGAGATACTTCTCAAAATTATCAATACAATCCATTCTAAAATGTGCATAGTAAAATGTGGACATACTTTTTGTCAATTTTGTTATTACAATAAGAAATCGAAACATTTTAGTGAAAAATAAATATGTTTAAAATTATCAAAATAAGACCTATGTGCATTTTATATGCTTCTGAACATCCTGTAGTAAAATATATTCAGTATAAATAGCTCCTCGAAACTGAAGAGATGAACTTTCTCTCTCTTTTTAATTGAAAAAGTTGTATGTTTCAGTCTACCTCAATTTCATTATTATATACAGCCTATGTCATAAAAAATACTGTATTTCTGTTAATGTAAATTGCAAAAACAGTTATTAAACCAAAATTTTTGTTATATTGTAAAAATAGATTTGAAAGAGTTCTTCCTACCTCATCGAAGAAAACTTGGGTCTTCCTAAGTATGTGCTTTAACTCGGTCAATTCCAAGAAATTTCGTTTGAGAGCTTCCGCATTTTGATTCACTTCTCGCAACTCATTTTCGAGTTTCTCAAACGTTGCTTCAAGATCTATCATTTCCCGAGGCTGTGGAGCTTCTGGACTCTCTCCGCTATCCACCATTAGTATACCATCTTTTTTAATCTCTTTTTCCAAATAACGTAATTTACGTTCCATTTCATCGCAGCGGCGTACTTCATTGACAAACTTTCGTTGGAAAGCATTGACATCGGGATTGAGCTGTAAGTAGAATAATTAAACATTAATGTAATTATACATATTCAGTTACAAAATCGTATAATCAAAACAGGAAAAAGGTCCAAGTTGATATTGTAGGAATAATTTTTACCGTATTTCAAAAATACGTAGTACAAAATGTATATAAAGAAACAATGTTTTACACAAGAATTTCAGACCAAAATCGTAAATTCCCATTCAAAGAATTATTCATTTTTTTCAGTTTTTTTAGGTTTGTTGATAATGTAAGGATGTAAGAATTAAAAATATTATTCGTTTCTGACAAAACTTAAAGACTATGCAATTGCATATTTATTTATTTCTAGCGTATATTTTACAACGAAAAAATTTTAGTGCATGTTCCTTGAATATGGAAGAAATTATCCGAAAAATTTCAAATAGAATCACACTATAGTTTCTCTAAGAAAATGTCGCAAAAATCGTCTTATCTTTAGCGTTCTAAACTTCTCACCCCCCCCCCTCCCCGTCTTAAAACAAGCGCGCGTCATCAATCAATATCAATTCTTGAAATTTTTATTTACGTCTTTCCTTATCTCAAGGCTTATTTCAAGTTGTTAGAATCGTTCGGAGAATATTAACCCGGCGTGTGTAAGGTTACACACTCAACTCATTTTCGAATCTTTATAATCTTGATTTGTGATATCAATTAATTTTAAGTGCAATCTTAATTATCGCGCGACGGAACTTAATGTACCGTTCAATACATGTAGTAGCTGTTCAGTGGAGTCCAAAATCTATATTTGATGTAGCAATTCAGTCAGCTTCTGCAAGATTTGGTGTGCAGATGTGTCTAGTCTAAAAGTTGTAACTGCGTTTACGTCACCTATTTTATAACCTTCAGCCAATGTATAGGTGATTTTGTCAAATGTGCATCATTCGTGATACAATTACAGAACAGCTATTTCTGAAATGATGTTAGTTTGATCTATTTGCATGGAAAATGTTGAAAACATGGACTAGGAGCATGACACAAGCTCTGGGGGTGACGGACATTGGAATTCTGTAGACCATATCTTTTTAAAATCTTGTTTCTTTTTGTTCGGTAACAAGTTATATTGATTAAATATAAACACTTATTTAGAAAACATTTAGTTTAAATATTACTAAACACACTTGATACTATAATGTTCAGATGAAATAATAATTGAAACAGAAATGTTAGTAGTAGGAAGTAAATTTAAAAGAAATGCATTAAAGCATATGCGTAATACTATTTTATTAATTCAGATGATAATGTTTCTCTAATATAATCTGAAGTACTTTCATTGAAACAACTATTTCATAAAACATATACTATAAACCAATATAATAACACACAATGGGAGATGAGGAAAGCATTTATATTAATTATTTCTAGCAACAAAATGTGAGTATTTCAAATAAACTGCAAATTGATTGAACTAAATGCAGTATTTAAAATTAACTGGCACATGTGCCCTTATAAAAATGACAAAATTGATTTTATTTAGACTTTGTGTAGCTCCTATTGTAATACGTGCTCTGCTAAAGATATCTATACAATCATTTTTATTATTTCAATAATTATGAAATAAAAAATCTGAATCTAGTCATTTTGACCGGTGGTGGTTGGTTTAATGTTAAATAAACTACTATTTTACAAATCTATTGCAATGTGTAAGATATTTTATCTTCATAGTTAGATGTGCATTTCCAAATAAAATACTTGATATTTAAAAAGTATTGTATCTAGTAGTAATTTCAAGTCTAATTTTATTACAAACATAATAGAAAAATTCTTTCATAACATTAATATAATTATTATTCTTTTATAACATTAATAGAGTTAAACTAGGATAAAATAAATTTTCCTAACAAAATATTCTGTATAAAAATATTGCAAAACTGTTACATACATTCAAGAACTGAAACCAACAAATAATTTACATGCTTCCATTTATAAAATTGAATAACTCCTAATTTATACATAATTAAATAATAGTGTTTTCTATTTTTTGACTGTATAAGTGTGCATCTGTTTTCTGTGAAACACATTTACCATACGTTAACATTACAGTTGTCTGTGCATAGTTTCTCTGTCAATGACAGTAATTAATCGCTTAATGCACACGCCCATGACGTATACTGGTATGCCAAATTTGGATAGAACGATACTGAACTTAAATTCATTTCGCTCTAAGAATATATTTCATTTTCTGTACGTACATAAGAAATTTTAGCACAAAGAATCAAATAATATGAATTTTCTGGATAATCAAATAGGAGCGTATATAAAAATTGGTTTGAAATTTGTGACTGATACACATACCAAAAGTAATTGTATAAAATAGTAGGAATGATGTATTTTCGGACAATATATCCGTTTTAAATATAGCAAAACTTTTAATTGAATTTGTATATCAGCGTTCTATAACAAATTTTGTTGCAGAACAGTGTACGTTAAGTATAATACCGAAAAAACGTCTAATTAATATTAAAATACGAAACTTACATCACGAAATTGTACAAGTCCCAATTCTCCAAGTTCCGAGACACAAGCATAAGCTGCTTCACTTTGCAAAAAGAGTTGACACAAGGTCATCTCCTCGCTTCGAAAAAGCGAACCCATATTTGATTTTGATTAAGTCGCAGCGATTTTCACATTCGATTAATTGAATCTACGAAAAAGACTTCGCTCTTTCGAACAGAAGTCAGCGCAGAGAAAGAAGTGTAGACTTGTACCAATAATCCACTAATGTAGCACAATTTTTCCATCAACGTTGAACGAAGAAACCAATCTCGTGATTTCTTCTATGTGACTAATAATCAATGAACAAGTCACGAGGTAAGGTGGCCATAAACCATAAATTGATGGTACACATATTGATTCTCACATTTTTTTGTTAACGCCCAAGAACACCACTAGCGACAGTTCGTGAACTTGAATTGGAAACCATCGAAATGTTTGTCCACCATAATTTATTATAATTAGACTTTAGGATTTATGTAGATTAATAAATATTGTATCAATCGGAAATTAAATGATGTGTATATATATTATTCATGTGGGCATGAAACCGTTGTACGAAACGGAACGTATATTTATTACTCATCCTACCAGGTGACAGCACATATGCACCTGAAAAGTGGTATACCTATCTATAATACTTTTATACGCTGTGACCTATATGATCATCACAATATGCAAGGTGTCTAAAAAATGTTGTGTCTTTGGCAGAGGTGGTTCCTGAGGTTATTTGAAGTAATTTTTTCCTTTGTGAAAATGTTCTCTACGGCTTTGATCAGGAATTGTTAACGGAAAACACGGACCAATCAGA
>CM052196.1:9376697-9412840 GCA_028455805.1 Lasioglossum figueresi | reverse complement strand
TACGGCTTTGATCAGGAATTGTTAACGGAAAACACGGACCAATCAGAATGCGGCTACTAGAAATCCGTCCGCAGTAGCCGCACTCTGATTGGCCCGTGTTTTTCGTTAACAACTACTGAACAAAGCCGCGGAGAATATTTTCGCAAAGGAAAAAGTTATTTCAAATGATCCTAGGATTTCCTTCTTTCAATGAAGTACAATATTTTGGAACATCCTGTATACGTGGAAATTGTTTTTTACCATGTTTCGCAAGAGACATTTGATTTTAGTTGATTTTAGTTGATCTTACTTGTTCTTTAGTTTTGAAAAACCCAGTAGCAAACAAAGCCAATGTGTCAGCAAGTACGCCTATAATTTTTTTGAATTTGTTCCCGCGCGAAATGGTCCAATGAAAGATAGAATTCTTACAACGTGAGCCAGATCTGGCTAGATCCCCAGATAGATCATATGGCTTGCCAGCCGCCATTGTTGTTTTAGCCGAACTATACACGTACAACGTGAAGAACATAAGAAAGTTCAGTATGAACGGACGATATTTACTGAATGTGCGTCGAATTACGTTCTTACACATTTTAAAGTATTCAAATGTAGCCACACAGCAAACGCCGGCTGAATATTGTTTTGACTTAGTTAGGTATATACTAACAAATAATAACAAATGAGTGAAATTTATCGACACTGCTACTTGCCTCAAAGTAATATAACTTTTATAAACTCTGTTCTTAATTATTTAACATAGAATATAAAGGATAATTTAATTTCGAATCGTTCAAATTAAGATAACAGTCTAATGATAATAGAAATGTTGAGATTCTGTAACAAAACTGGGAAAAAAAAAAATTATGAAATACTTTTTAAATAAAAACAATGTCGAATTTTAAGTGCACTACCATCATCGTTTTTCAGAAAGCATGACTATGAAAATTTTCTGTGCACATTGACGTTACTAGCTCCAGTTAGATCAGCTGTATTCGCAATTCGAGCATTTAATGTGGAAGTGGCTCTAGTACAAGATCATATACATGATCATAAAATAGGAGAAATGAGATTGAAATTTTGGAGTAATGCATTGAATAGTACGTTTAAGGGAAAACCTCCAAGAAGTCCTGTCCTGCTGGAATTAGCTAGGGTATGATTTTATAATTTATTAAATGTATAATACGCTACATTATCAATTTGATGTTAAAGCTATATGGTGTTTACATCTACAGATTCTAGAAACCCATTCCTTGTCCATAGAATATTTCAAACGACTGATAGATGTTCGTTTAGAACATCTGAGGAATCGTACGTTTCTTGATATGCATGCATTAGAAAAATATGCAGAACATAGTACTTCTTCTATTTATTACCTAATATTGGAAGCGCATACTGCTCGTAGTATTAACATAGAACATGCAGTTAGTCATATGGGGAAAGCGCATGGCATAATTAATATAATTCGATCTATTCCTCATAATGCCAAAAATAGAGTAAACATGCTGCCACAAGATATTTTGATGAAACATGGTGTTTCTACAGAAGCTATATTCCAAGGTGAAGTCAGTCAAGATCTGAAAAATGCAATATATGATATTGTTTCTTTTGGAATACAACATTTAAACATGGTAAATACTTTATCAAATTAAATTATGAGATAATTTGAAAAATTGATATATTACTGTGTGAATTCTAATTCAAATCATTTGTATGGTTTACAGGCAATTTCTATATCAAAACGGCTAGACCCAGATTACACACAGTATATCTTTTTAACGAAAGTCTGTCTATACAATTATATAAAAAAATTAAATAAAGTAGATTATAATATATTTGATACAAAGTTGCAAAGAAGGAGTAATTTACTTGCTCTAGACCTGTTTATACAGAAATGGTTTTCAACAGTCAAGTGATGTATAATATTTAAAAGTGCAAATGTAAACTATCTTTTGATAGGAAGATAAATGTACATTGGTATCCTATTGATAAATAGAATTTAAATTATTTATTTATATGTAGATGATTAATTACATTGAAATTAATTTCAAACAGCTACCTTTAAGTGTTTGAGATAGATGTAAAAAATAAAATAATAGGGGGAACATAAATCTGTTGTACGAAATTATTTTAATACATAAATTATTCATAGTCAATAAATTAATGTCTCTGATAGCTTCTATTAATTCGTATTTAAATTTATATTTTTAAATTATTTAATGTTATTTACATTACAACCGTAGCGTTTCACTAGTATCACTGCAAGGGTTACACGTAAAGATAGAACATTGTTTACAAATCGTATTTCACACACTTGAACAATGTATTTTATACATTATGGAAATAGCTCGAAAAATTTTCACAATCGGTTTCTGTAGAATTAAGGGATAAGTCCCCAGTGCTGCATGGTATTGTGGGTATGTTCGAACCCTGTTCAGTAAACCCGTGATAATCTTCCTTATCCGGTTCTGCTGCAGAAGCTAAATGTAAATTAGTTGATACTAATAATTCATTTGAAGTTTTCTCTTGCTGGACATCAAAATCACATTGCGCATCTAAGCTTATGAGACTAGTTTCATCCTCTGCTTTGCTCACGTCGAAGCTATCATCACCCATGAAGGAGGGAAAATCGAAAGTAGGAGATGGTGTTACGCAATCGTCTATTAAAGAGATTCTCATGTCGTTTTGTTGGGTGGAATTAGCAACTGTATTAGAACAAACCTAAAAGAAATCTCGTTGACATTAATTTCTTCATTAATATGTGTGGAACACATGTGGACAATAATTTAACAAAAATGATTTACTTGTGGAATAATCGGAGGTGGTAACTGATAACTTTCTATATCTTCAGAATCCAAATTAGTTGGCAATCTTTGACTAGGTGTAATCAGTAATGGTGTTCTCTCCAAAACCGTATTTACTTCGGACTCAATCTCTTCTTGAAATCGTACCATCTTTTCTTTTAAATCTAACGTTTCGTTTACCATTTCTGTTGTTTTTGCTTTCATTTCATCGAGAAGTGTTATGTCTTCGCACATTAAGTGTAAACTCTACAAAAAATTGAATTGCATTACAGGAAAAGAAAGTTGTAAAGAATAACAAAGTTTGAACATATAATATGTACTTCACATATCATCAGAGCAGATTCCCAAGTGTTGGCGGGTACACATTCTCCGGACATATAAGCATTAAACTCTTTATCGTCCATATTCAATGATACAGCTGTTAAATTTTCAATGAAAGATACAGCGCAACACTGTAAATTATGATTTTTTTTCGGTTTACAATTAGATTTTACAGTTTGCATTTTTAATGAAAGAAAAATAATAAGTATTCTCTTGTACCAGATTTGTGAAGTAATATCCACCTTCCCCGGTCATTAATCTGCTCGCGTTACAAAACCTAGTAATAAAATTAATGTTGCTTTTAAGGCGTGCAGGATTGGCTTTTAGAACAATGAAAATTAACGCGGGAAGAAATTCGTCTGCCGATGCAGGTCCACCAACGGACTGTTGTAACATTAAAAATATATTCCTACAACAATAAATAACGCAAGACAGTTTTTCTTGTGGAGCTTTAACAGAATCCATGTTTAATAAATCTGTAACAATAGAAAAGTTTGATTAGAAAAATGTCTAGAAATTTCAGTAAAAATTGATTGAATGCTTTACACGCGAACCTGTTATTGAACTATAGACAAGTTCTCTAACTTCTGCGCTGGTTTCATGTATCCTGCATTCTAAATTTTTTCCACTGACCCAATTTAATTGTCGAATTCTGTAAAAATATGATATTTTAATTTAAATTTAGTCTTTGTCAAAAATTTTAAATAAAGTCAAACCTTTTTTGTATTGCTAAATCCTTTTCTTCATCATTTGTGAAGGGAGGACAGAAGAGTATCCTGTAGAGTAAAGTCATAGTATATCGTTCAATATAATCTAATAATTTTTCTTTAATTTCTGGTGTTATGTCTAGAATAATGTTGAAATAATTAATATGATTACTTCGTGAATGTATACAGAGTACATTGTCGGAAACATTTTAAAATACCTGCATATTTGGGATTATTTTCTAAACGCTTAGCAAATACTTGATAAAAGTTTTGTATGATCTCTGAAAGTTCCTCTATTCTCTTTACATCCTTATTTTGAAGTATGTCGAGTATAAAAGAATGCATACATTTTCTGACATCTCTTTCCGCTGGTGTTTTAGCAATCATGCTTATCAGGTCACGATTTTCTGCTTTTACTTTTTCCAGATCCGAATTGTCTTTGGTTAATTCATTTAACAGTTCGGTCATATAATCTTGATATCCCTGTGCTTCTCAAACAATACTAATTTTGCATTTGCTCAATAATTTAGGAAAAGTAAATGTAAATATATACCTTTTGTAGTCGGTTTACGAAAAGATATGTTTAACAACTTGTACTTCTTTTCTTGTTGTACTTTCTTCTCTTCATATTTCTGTTGAGCGCTCCGATTCAAAGACTGACTAAAATATCAATGTTATCTATGAATATAATCATTTGAAGCAATGACACGCAACAGTTAATTCATTGAAACAATGAAGTAAAAAGATAGATATGCTATTCATACAGCCATAGAAAATTTGTTACGGTACAATACAGAAATGATAAGCTATAATATAAGAAAATTGAATTTCTTTAATTATCAAGGACGTCGATTACTGTATCGATTTATAATTTCATTAATAGACATACGTATCATATCCTTGTCCAGAAGCATTACTCTCTGCTTGAGATCTTTGTTTCTGTAAATATTCTCGATGACATTTGCTACAATAACCTTGCCATTCGGCATTTCCATAAAATCCGCAACCATTTTTGCACTTGAGATCCGCTTCATCAATTCTTAAGGAAGGAGTTTTCGTTGAATACATTGTGACACCACTTTTTATACAGTGTTCTGATTATTTTTCTAATACACCGTGCATTTTACGCGTATGAGTGACTTGTCATCTACAACAATCACTATTATAGTCGTATGCTTTAATGCGGTAGCTGTCAAAACACATGCGTATATTGCTGCCAACTCAACTCTAACGATTAATGTAACACATACTATATACTACGAAATTTCATTAGAAATTGTTTTTTAAATAATATCAGATCTATACTTGTAATAGTTCAATTTTTAATGATATTTGGTTCATCAGCACGGATTATTGCACTTCGTATCTCCGTTGTATAGAGCGCTGTGCAGTCATTATTGAAGTTTTCAAGACATCTTAGCCAATCAAGGCGTGAGAAGAAAAATTTTCACGTCTCTGTAATTGCGCCTGATGTCTCCTAAGTTCATTGCAATTATGAAGCATGCGTACAATCTGATTTCAATCAATAATAAAATTATATCCAATAATCGATCAGATATACACTCCTTTGAAAATTGATCAGGAATTGAAAATTCCTACGAAAATTGACAAGTTTATTTGCGATGTAAAAGTCTGTGATGATTTGGATCGGAGTATCACACATACGTAACTGTTTTGTCAATAAGCGGCTGGTTTGAATTTTCGTACCTCAGGTTTGCTAAACCTTTAGTGACTTCAATCAATATTGCTAGCAATGTTAGTACCAAACTTATGCTAACATAAATGTAGTATTATGAAAGATATTTTCCGCGAATAAAACTCCGATGAATAACACGTAATGTCTTCGATTTTACAGCCTCTTGTGTCAAGCAGAAGTCTATTCACTATTCACCTATATATACCTATATATATATATATATATACGTATAAATGTGTACATTCGAAAAGATACAGGTTATGGTTCCCTGGTCGGATATATAGTAAATAAATGTGGAGATCTTAACGATTAATTAAAGCTCTTCATTACACAAAGTATACAGATGTATTGTACAAGAATGTTGTTACTTCGAAAGGTGAGATTGATTGAAATAGAAATATTCGAATGTTATCTAATAGTTAAACATCGTTAGACATTTTATTTGGATATAGGTTATACGCGTTTTTAAATTACACGTTTATAATTATCGTTATATCTTGATGATTTGTGAATTACAGGTTTATTTATCATTTCAAAAGTTACATTAATAAAAAATTACACAATGAATATTATGAAATCTTGTTTACAGAAGGAATTGATGTCTTCCACATTAAAGTATATTATGGAACGGCAATGTATTGTTACAAATAATGTAGATTTTTCAACGAGGCCTCAGTTTCATCAGTACAGTAAAAATGTTAATGCAACTAATACATCAACAGATATACCTAAGGTAGTAAGCGGACCTGAGGGACTTAAAAAATTTTTAATCAGAGTAGGCCTCACCAAATACGTAAGTATAGGTGTTAATAACTAATTTAATTTTAATCTTTAATACCTATATAAAATATTTCACAAGTAATGGTAACATCAGAAAACATTTATTGGATTTGTATGCATTTTAGAGATTAATGGCATTAGGTTATCTAAGATATGGGCATATAGTTAACAAACTCAACTATTCAGCATTTTATCAAGGTACAATCAATACTAGTGTTTGCCAGAGTTGGGAATTATTAGAATAAAAGTATTCGTTTTCTTTTTAGAATTTAAAATGCCAGACACACTCTTTTCTTGGTTCTTGGTCACAGAATTGCATGTTTGGATGCTAATGGTACGTTACATGGGTGAAGGAAAGGATGGTAAACTAGTTAGACATAATCTTGTAGAAGCCATGTGGAAAGATATTGATGGCAGAGTAAATAAGCTTGGTGTAAGTAAATACCGAATCATGTATCGCTTGGATTTGATTGTGATCCAGTTTGAATATATCCCATAATTGTTACAAATTTTTTTGTTAGCCAATTAACGCAAAAATAAAGAAGAAACAAATATTGCGGCTATCATCGCAATTTAATGCTGCCCTCATTGATTACGATGAAGGACTTTTATCAGAGGATAAGGTATTGGCTGCAGCAATTTGGAGAATGTTTTTTAATTCAGAGAATAATAACCCAGAGCAGATTGAAACAGTTGTAATTTATGTGAGAAAGCAGGTAAAGGAATTTATATCATGAGGATAAGAAGTGTACATATATAATTTCATGATTAATTAATTTTTCTGTATTTAGATTCACTTATTAGATAAGATACCATCCGAAGAAATTCTTCGTAATACGAAGTTGAACTGGATTGACTTGAGAAGCGTTAGGTAGAGTTTATTGTTTTTGAAAAACAATTTGTAAATATTAGTTGAGACTTATGTAATAAACATATTTTAATATCAAATTTCATTTTTTATTAGAATGTACAAGTTACAGGTTTTGTATACATTTTTCTAGTAAAAAATTTTAGTTATCCGCAATAGGGTTTATAATTATTCGTTTCAAATACTGTTTCTTACAATCGAGATTACAATTCCTCTGCAATGAAGGCTCAGCATGCTTGAAGAAATTACTACAAAAAGCAATAATTAAAATTTAACATAAACAGAATTATAGCATAACAATATTTGAAATAGTATGTACGTCACATAATTTTATCTTACTTGTAATACTTGTTGACAAGTGTCTCATTATTTAATGCTGCATTTAGCCAATTGTTTAATGATCTAGCTGACAGTTCTGGAACACCATACTCCGCTTTAAAAGAATACGATTTGAACCATGTTGGTCTTTTATTTTCATTCTTATTTGCAATACCAATATCATACATCCAGTTCTGGTAATCATTTATTGCCTGTAAGAATTATTTTTATTTATTCACTATTTTTCCTATTAGTATGTTACAAGTTCTAATTTTAAATGTAGAATGACTTACATAATTACTCCCATTTACATTGTACACTTTGTAATTTGGATTCAATTTTGAGTAACCAGTTATACTACCACCATTCCAAGCAATGTTTTGTGCTACAGAATTTGAATTGTAAAATATTGCCACTTCATCATTATGTGTATGACCATTGAATTCTGCTTTTATTATATGAGAATATCTATTGATTACTTTTATATATTCTCGTCTCCATGTTTTTAAACACGCGTTGCTATTAGCAGGAATATGGGATAAAATATGAACAAAGTCTTGGTTTTCCTCTGCATTACGAAGTGTATCTGAAAGCCACTGTAATTGATTGTCTGGGTCCCTTGGAGTGTACCACAACCACCTATAAATGAAAAATGTTTTAAGTACAGAAAGTACTCAAGTAAAAAGTCCATTGAATATTTTCGGAAATAAATGAATCCAACATACCAATTATAGCTATAACAAACATTGGAATTCAAAGCTATGACTCTGAATCCTTTTGTTGGAGATACAGTGTAATACCCTCCATCATGTATTGTAGAACGTGTTGATTCTGGTAACCAGCCGTAACCAATCCATAAATCTGCTACTAATTTATACAACCAATTTGTGGATATACTGTCTGATGTTATACATTTTGGCGCAAATCTACAAAAATCAGGACATCATTATTTTTAGTATTTTTAAATACAGAAGTCAAGTAATATAAATAGTATTTTTAAAGTAAAGTGGAATAATCTTTCTCGAACTAGAATGATAATAATAAGAGATTCAGAGCTTTCATAATTTTGCCGTTAAACCAGTCTTTCATTGAAAAATTTTCTAATTTTTTTCAAGGATTATGTTAAAATCTTTCAATAAACTTACTGGTTCAGAGGATGTGGCTCGTGATTTCCAAGGATTGGGTATACTGGAACCTCTCCAAAGGTTTCATGAATTTTGTTATAAATTTTTACAAGACTCTTTGTATTTCCTTCCCTCGAAGTTTCCCATACTCCATGGTCTATCACATCACCAGTAAAGTATACGTAATTTATATCCTGAAAATCAGAACAGATTTCTTAGGTTATTTGATTCATATTTTATAATATGTAAATTAATTCTACATTTTATGATCGTAATTTTTAAAATCGTTTCATCAACGTACCCGATGTGTATCATTTATGTGAGTCAGAGCGTCCACGATAGAATGCCATGGCGTATCACAGGCATTATAATCACCCCAATATCCAGCCAGTGATTTTACGTTTGTATTATTCTGTCCTTTTCGACAACAAAGCGGTTCTCCACACTGTGCATTACCACGTGGTTCGTAAGCAGGGTCATAATGAAAATCGGTAATTTGCAAAATTTTTAACGGTTCCTGTGCTTCCTTGTCAGCGACTTCTATAGCAGAACTGTTGTCGATTACAATACTCCACTCATATTCAGGATTAGTTAGGGGGCAGGATTTTGACTCGAAGATAACACCGCAGATTGTATCTGCCGTCAAATTTGGTTTCTTATCTATTATGTATAGAATGGTGGGCTGAAAGAATGGAGTTGTAATAATTAATGATATAATATAGAAATATGTACACCCAATTCTCTTTTTTTACACGGTAGATATGTTCTTGAACTAGTCGTACAATCGCAAAGGGAGTGATTTTACATAAAGAGATAAGTCGTAAATGTAGAATACAATTTTTTCATATAAGGCTTCGTTTTCGAGAAGATCGAGTTTGAAAATTCAGCGACCACGCACGCTATTGCATCGTCTGACGCGTCTGAACACGGCCAACCAATTCTACTTCCTGCATATAGATACGTAAAGCACGCGAATCCGACTGATCTTTAAAACTCGATGTCCCGGAATGAAGCCTCATAGGGAAAAATGTTATTCTATTGGGTTGGCAAGAAAATAGTAAAAACCAATTTTTTAAATCAAGCAATGAACTGTAATCAATAAAATTTTCTTATTTATTCTTTTTGGCAAAAGATCATCGAACAAAATGGAAAACATCTTATTCCTTAAAGTTCATTGCTTGAATAAAAAAATTGGGCTCTATTTCACTTTAAAATAACCCGAAATTACTTTCTTGCCAACTCAATACATTTTCGACTTACAATTAGTTTTTCATACAGAGTTACCCCCTTATTGTACCATCAGTTACCGATCTCCCTGTATAAATATCAATTGAAGGAACATTACTATATTCAATTCGATGACTCCTTTACAAACTGGCTCCTTCTGTATGTTCAGTAACACGCATAGTTTGGTGACCTGTTCTTGGATTTTCTCTTCTGACATTCCTTTTCTTCGCGATTCTATGTATAGTTTCACAGCTGCACGGCATATTGAGCAAATAGCGATGTCTGAACCTTGCGAGAAAGTCCGCCAATCCGAATTTTGTATTTCCGTGGGGATTCGCAAGTGTGAGATCATTTCTTTAAATGACACCGTTGTGACATTTGTGTTTGTCCAGAGATTAATTTCGTATGCAAGCTCATCTACAGCCACATCTGTGTATGAACAAAATGAAATAAGTTGTTTGCACAGTTGATTTCGTTCAAATGTACAAAAATCCCATGTTTTTTTTAGGTGTTATAATACAAATGCAGTGTAAGTCAATATTTGCCTATTTACTTTAATATTATTTATATCTCAAGGATTTAATCGTTATATTAACAGAACCGAGTACCGAGCATAAAATTGTGTATACATTATTTTATAAAAATTACAGCACTGAATTTATTTAGATTTCTAAACACTTTTCCTGACAATATTGGATATGAAGAAAATTTAATAATTTCTAATTGAAGCATCCTTGGAATTTAAATAATTATACAATAAAAAATGTAAAACCTAGTATTTGATCGGTCATAGTACGGTTAGTATTAAATAAAATAATTGTAATATCATTTTAAACGGCTCATACACATCAAAAACAATATGCAGTACTTGACACAGTAGTGTACAAAATTTCGAAGCTGATATTGATTCAAACAGGACTCGAATAAAAAATTTTCTATGCATTTTCAAACATTTACCTTTTCTTGGGGAGACCAGAGAAATCTTTTTCTCAAAAGTAGTTTATTTTGAAATTAACTACTTTTAGAAAAAAATTATTTGAAATATATAGGCCGATCGAAATATTATTAGTAGACAGCGGATCGTTATGCAAAATAAAAATTGTCTGTATCGATTGCAAGAAATAGAAACTAAATTGAACGTTCCTTCTTCCCTTAATGATTTTAATACAAGAGACTCTTCAATTTTTTGAAATTTTACAAAAATTTCTAATTTTATCTACTCAATTTTACTATAAATGCATAAAGATCCGCTGTCTAATTATTACTATCAACTAAAGATTTGAGCATTGCGATATGGGTCGATATTGTTTGTCATGGCACCACGGCAATTATAGTTACTCACGGCCACATAAATATTAAAAAGGTTTGCGGTAATCATTGAATAAGCACAAGCACGTTTGGTAGCGGTATATTGTTAGAGATAAGTTTTGTGTTTCGACAAGATAATGTTGCAATTCATATTAAACCGGTATAGTGAAAAACTGAAGGTCATCAACGTATAGAAACTTACAGTAGGATTAGCTACTATCTATTATTTATGAATTCTTTTGTTATGACACTAGTAAAACAATCAAATAGCACTTGCTTTTAATCTGCTGTACAGTCATGTCAAGTCCTCGACTTGCGCGGTTAGTTTGTTCCAACGCTTTCCGCGCAAGTCGAATAAATGCCTGAGCGTCACCACTGAAAAATTGTACTATCTGCGTTTTACGAAAATTCAAATAAACCAACTATATGTTCATGAAAAATTTATCACTCATAAATAGCTGTAAACTCATAATAGATGTTATAACTTTAATATCTAGATATTACACTTTTGCTCGTGAATGCATTACAATTTTCAACACTTTTTGTGCTTAAACAACAAATAGGACACCATTACCTTGTGAACACAAACCGTGATCCCATTTTTATTGACCTCATTATGTTTTAGCGTTATCACACAAATATAACATTGTTATCTCGTGGGTAGGTACATACCTACCGTGCCACTGTGGTACCATTTTTGTAGATTATTTATAATTAGGTAATCCAATTAATAACACTAGGTTTACGGAGCTCTAGAAATAACTACTTCACATTATTCTATAAATACAACAAGAATGTGTCTGTCCAAATTTTTGGCCATTTTTCCAATAATATATACCCAAAGAAATAAATTTGGCAAATATATAATTCCTCAGGGAAGCATCTTTAGAATCTTAATAATTGCAAATTAAGAATATTAGAACCCGTCATTCTGACGGGTCCCGTAAACATAGCGTTAAATACGTATCTTGAGTAATTCATTTTTTAATTAATTTTGGAGCAAAACTCGATCAAACTTTCATTATGTTTCGTTATGTAAATATTTAATTACATGGTTCAAATGGTCCCCGTGGTGTACTAGTCGATTATTTTTCACTTGTATTTTTTTTATAGATACAGTGTTAACACTGAACCTACCACTGCCGATCAAACGACCGGTTTTATATTTTTCATTTTATAATTATTGAAAGTATGAAGTTGCATACATGGAAATTGATTCGACAAATTTTGTCATCCAAGCACATATTGTAATAAAAATTGCACGAGATATAAATAAACAGAGTTCATTCATTTCAATCGCTTTTAGAGCTCGGTAGGTTTAGTGTTAATATAAAATTTCAATAATTGTTATAGAATGTTGATTTCTTCAGAAATAAGAAATTATTCAAAACAATTACTTTACCTTTTATGTTCTGGATAGTGGAACTGTTAACACTCAGGAAGAGCACGAAGAGTATTAACTTGTTCATCAACATGTTTACTTCCTTTGACGGCTGCACCGCGACTTCTCCAGTAGCACAGGTTCGTCTACAGACTTCTTATGTATTTCTATATCTTGCTCAAGACACCTGCTGATAACATTCTCGATTGATATCCTAACGGATGGCTGAACCCAGAGATTTCGAACAATGTAAACAATTACGATTTGAACATTATTGGCCCGATTGGAGACAATGACAGATAACATTAATTTGAATCATATGTAGGTCACGTTTTGACTCGGAAACAAAAAATCAATGACCGATTATATATGAGGAAGAACAATTTCGTCTGTATAAAAATATTTCGATAAAAGGAAAACCTTGAATTAATTTAATGTAAACAGTGAAAGTCTGTTGAAACATCTGGAATTATTTTTTTAGTCAATTTTGTTAGTATAAGTTCACGTGCGCCTACCAGTATAAATATTGAATATTATATTTAGTTTTTAAGAACAAGTAGGCCATCTCACATTCCGACTTTCCACCCTACATATACTTTTATTAACCATCGAACTCGTATAGATTTATGCAATTTTTTAAAACTGTTGTGCGATTTGAACACTTCTCTATTAGACACATTTTCAGTCGTCGACACGGAAACTATGCTTTCCTTTCGAGTATACTTCGACACCTAATATCTAACAACAGGTGACGATACATTCGAGTCCTCGGAACTTAAATGCTACGATGAAATATGTATTCTTTTGCTTTAGAAATGAGCTTCTATCTTTACCTTATCCAAAGTTCCGTTGACGTATTGTAATTTATTTTAAAAATAAATTATATGCATATATTCTAATAGCTAATAATATGTACATGTATTATTTTCGATGTATTAAGGGTATCCATAATTAATATTTTTATTATTATGATTATTTATATATATAATAATTATTATAAATTATTCGTGGACTACAAAAAAACTAGTCAAATTTATTAATATTCAGTTCGCAGTGTACTCATTGTGAAGATAATCTGTAATTAATTAATCGATATACTAAATGTTAAGTAATATTAAATATTAAGTAATATTAACTAATATTAAAATTATTAAAGAAAGAAACAAATTTTTATTTGTCTCTTATTTTTTACAATTAATACAGAAAATTTTTATTTCGCATACATAGATTTGTAGCATATGGTCTGCGGAATCTAGCTTTACAATATTTTGAAACATTGAATAAGAACTCTTCTTGTCAAGCAAACAATAACATTTGATACACATGAGGAAGAAATTCTTTTTTATAAAGATTTGTATGGTTTTAAACAATATATATATGTATAGTACCTTATGATATTGACACAAAGCGTATTCTCCGCGCAAATATTCGTTTGTATATCGATGATTCATTTCTGGGATATTAATACTTAAATCAGAGACAATAAAGTATTACATGATACGCAGATAAGGAATCAATCATTTCGAGACGGAACTGACAGCTAGAACTGAGTCACGAGATAAGCGAAGCCACAAATAGAACGAAGAGAGTCGACATTGACAGTTTCTATTGTTGTCAATAGGTATTGGAACCTCTTAGGTATACAAATTAATTTGAGGCCCTCTCTTCGCGAATTTGTTGATTATTCGCAAACAGTTCAATTTCCACCATTTTATATGTATTCGCAAGATCTCACAAGTAATAAATGACTTCGAAATTGGTAAGATCTTTCGTGTAAGATTTGATTTCAAAATAAAGTTTTACACGGAATCTGTCAAGAAAAATTGCAACGCAGATTTTGTTATCAATTGAGAAATTGAAATTGCTTTCGCAAGGGATGAGCTGTTGGGGCAGTAATTATCAATGATAACGATCGGTTTGTGTTCTCTACAATGCTTATTGTTGTGCTCTATTGTATTAGTAGAATAGTAGAACGCATAGAAAGACATAAAACTTAATATTAACGTGTACTATATCTATTTGTAAACAGTAAAGCAATTGAGATGATAAGCGAATTTGACGGATATAATAGGCCGGTGGAAAAATTTGTAAAAGAAGTTAAGGAAGTTAGACAAATGATTAGTGACCAACGCATCTATCTAAATCTCATACGAACACATAAGTTAAAAGGAGACGCGAAACGGTTAATCGACATGCACGACGTGATAAATTTAGATGATCTTTGTGACATCTTGCTCAGTGAATATAGTTTAACCAAAAGCTATCATTTACTTATTCAAGAACGCAATACTTTAAGACAAGGTAAACGAGACGTCCGCGAATATACTAGGCGCTTCAATCTTTTACACCGAGATGTTAAACGTGCATTAGATCAGATGCCTACCTTGTCTCTCACTGAGAAACGAGCAGCTTTACGGGTTGAAGAACTGACAGCCTCAGACAATTATATCCAAAATTTGAACGATGAATTAACGAAGGATGTTCGATATATGAGACCGGATAGTTTACGCGAAGCACAGAATATTGCATACGAACAACAACGGCGTAATGAATTGCGACGAACTACTTACATACTCAACATCTCTTATACAACGCAGCGAATGCGATAAGCCTTTTTATAATTGTAACAGTAATTCCAGGATACCGCGGAGAGCCATAACGCCACGTGATAGCGATAGGAAAGACGCATAAAATTTTCAAAATTGTCATACTCAGAACAAAACCTCACGACGTCAGGTTTGCACAGTCAACAAATCCACGGGAACTGAACGAAGAATTACAAATTAGGAGAATATGATATCCAAGGAAGTGGCACGAAATTTCAGTAGTTCGACTCAACGATAAGCCAGAGACTCTACATCTTTTCGAAAATTTGTAGTACAAGTCAACATCGAGCGAGACGGTCGTAAAGTTTTCGGAAATCTCGAAAATTGACTTTTGTATTAGGAGAATATGATATCCAAAGAAGTGGCACGAAATTTCAGTAGTTCAACTCAACGACAAGCCAGACGGTCGACATTTTTTCAAAAATTTGTAGTAGAAGTCAACATCGAGTGAGACGGTCGAAAATTTTTCGAAAATCTCGAAAATTGTCTTTTGTATTAGGAGAATATGATATCCAAGGAGGTGGCACGAAATTTCAGTAGTTCAACTCAACGATAAGCCAGAGAGTCCACATTTTTTTCGAAAATTTGTAGTACAAGTCAACATCGAGCGAGACGGTCGAAAAGTTTTCGGAAATCTCGAAAATTGACTTTTGTATTAGGAGAATATGATATCCAAGGAGGTGGAACGAAAATTCAGTAGTTCAGCTCAACGACAAGCCAGACGGTCGACATTTTTTCGAAAATTTGTAGTACAAGTCAACATCGAGCGAGACGGTCGAAAAGTTTTCGGAAATTTCAAAAATTGACTTTTGTATTAGGAGAATATGATATCCAAGGAGGTGGCACGAAATTTCAGTAGTTCAACTCAACGATAAGCCAGAGAGTCCACATTTTTTTCGGAAATTTGTAGTACAAGTCAACATCGAGCGAGACAGTCGAAAATTTTTCGGAAATCTCGAAAATTGACTTTTGTATTAGGAGAATATGATATCCAAGGCGGTGGAACGAAAATTCAGTAGTTCAGCTCAACGACAAGTGAGGCGATCGAAATTTTTTCGAAAATTCAAGTGTATACCTTTATAAGTCGGACGTTCGGGTGAAATTGGTGGTTGAATAAATATATATGCAGATATGCTTTTTTGTTATATTGTCTTTATTTATTCATTGTAGATTCATACATTTATAACAAGTACAAGATATTACACATTTTATTAAACATTTACAACAAGTATATTGACTGGCTCAGAGATAGTGACAACGCTGTAAAATCTTGCTCCCTCAGACAAATACCTTTCGTGTTGCAACCTTATGTAGTTCACTAGCTAGATAACTAGTTCACTAACAACAAGCTAGACAGCCGAAACTTTTCGGAAACCTCGATAATCATTTTTTGTATTAGGAGAATATGATTACGAAAGATCATAAGATCAAAGAGCTCGAAAATTCAGTTGTGCAACCAGAGCTAACAGCTGTACACTTCCAATTTGCGTTAATATTGTATAGTAAATTGTATACTACAAAGATTTTCATTACATTAAAGATCTTTCAATAAAGATCTTGGAAATTCATCATTCTAAGATCTTGGAAATTAATATCTATGATTATTGCAAACCTATTCCCTTCCTAATATTTTGCAATGTCACGGTCCCTCAGAATAATATATATTATTGAAGTTGGTTCATTTAATATTTGTATCAGTCTGTACCATTACGTCTGAAAATATAAAATGTTGACTGTAAGACTTAATGGCGTTATGAAGAATTTTAATTGTAGTAGTTAATGCATTGTCAAGAATTTTAAATTTAGCGGAACAGGTTAACGAATGTTCGTAATCAATTGTTTCGACAAATTTTTATTTCTTAGATTACATAAAAAAGCGATTTTGAAATGTTTTCATGAGACGATACTCCGTTTAAGATTACATGTATGCTCCCATTTCCAGTTACTTAAATTAATTTATACATTAGAACTATTGTTTCACATAACTCCTTACGCAATTAAAATCACATGCGACAATATAAAATATACTATTGTATAAAGTTTACCAAGGCCGCCACATAGGATTTTGTTTATCAACATGTTCTACGTCAATTTCTTCTTCATCTTCATCTTTAACTTCTACTTTAACCTTTTCTAATGTACGTTGGTACCTCAGATCTTTCACATCTGAAGTACAATCTGATGTTAGTTTTTTATTGTTGTTAACATTTGTTATTGTATTGCACGGAGGGGAAGCACTAGAAACACTCTGCTTAGCTTCACACGTGATCGTTGTACTTTTTTCGGAAGATGTCACGTTGGTGTCTTGAATTATGCAATTTTCAATGGACGTTCCTGGTAGAGGTGAGAGTGGACTTGTTTTCAACTGAAATAACAATACAAAGTATTAATAAATCATAATTCAAAAATTATTGTATTGATAAATTAGTAATGTATATGTAATGTAATAATTATATTACTAGTAATGACTAGACAGCAGATTTTATGCATTTATAACAAAAACGAGTGGGTGTAAATTAAAACAGTAAAAATATTAAAAGAATTTTAAAATACACTGTTATGTTATTTTCAATCTATTAAACATATTAGGACAGAAAATAAATTCCTATTTTACTCCAGTTTGTTGCAATTCGGGAAGAAAGTGTTTATTTTGCATAAAGATCCGTTGTTTAATAATAACTATTAGTAAGCTAGTAGTTTTAACAAATTTATGAAAATATATTTATAGAATAATTTCTTGTTAACAAGGGTATTCAAATGGAATAAAGTTGATTCCAGGAAATTATACAGCTCGTTGATATGTAAAAAGTACTAAAAGTCGATTAATCGTGCGTCAAAAACTTTCGCTTTATTGTTTGATTGAATTTTCGGCGAAACAATAATTACCGATGAATTCGTTGCCCGGGTTTTTTGCAGACCAGCTGTCAAGTACCTCGCTAACTTTTCCGCACCTTCACCTGACAGAGCCGAGAGAAATCTGTACGCTTCAGCTGCACAGTGCCCGAAACCAGACAGCCATCGGCTCTCGTCAGAAACCTCGTCACTTTTGGCAACGGTGTTCAATCCAAAAGACTGCAGGCCTTGTAATGATTGTAGTTTTTGTAAATGACGAACCGTCAGCTCCAGAATATCCGCCTTTTCTAGTTTACTGATATCTTCTCCCTCCGTCTGCAGACAATAGAACATTTTCAAATTACCCTCCTAACACTACGATTTATGTTTAAATTAACTTAAGATTAAATTAAAACGCTGAAAGCATTTACACAATTAATGTAGACAATTTAAATTCTTTATAAAAATACTTGCTGCAGATCTATGTGTAAAATCAAAATTATGTATCAATCGCACAAAGAATAGAAACTACATAAAAATTTCTTTCCTCCCTTAATAATTTTAGTAAATTGCAAATAATTCATAGAGATCACAATTTCCTTTTTTGTTGTTTTTCAAAATTTTACGATAATTTATTCTTTTATGAAATGAATATTAAGATTCAGAGACAAACTTCATTGTTAAGACATATTTAAAAAATCGACAGAACTTTCTCTCATTCCTGATAGATGTTATTTTGTAGATTCATTGGAAGCGACATTCTGTATTGTTCATAAAAAATGAGAAAATGTTTCACATTTACTTTGGCTTACGAAAAACAGTGGTACACGTTGTCAGTACATCAATTACAACGTGTATACAAATAAACTGTTTTATGAAAAATATTTACAATATATTTTGATGGTAAAGAAACCTTTTGATGGTAAGGAAATGGTCCTAGAAATGGTAAAGAACTGGCAAGTAAACGACGTAACCACCGCGAGAGTTGCACGATGCACCAACAGAGGGCAAAAATCAGTGTTGCAAGTATTTATGGAACAATAATCTTTTATAATTTTTCGAAAATGTTACTGTTTTTAAATGTTGAGTATTTAATTTCCATTATACTTTTGACTCTATTTTTATCCAATTATTATAGGCTGTATTTACCTTTCCGTCAACATTTAATTTTAATAACAACAGAAACTGAATAATTAACAAAACATTTACGGAGTATGAAATTACAAAGATAAAATAAGAATCTGAAAATTATATCTGATTCTTTTAGCGTCTTGTTTGTCTTTCCTACACTTTCAAAATTGAAAAGAAATATTTTGAATTCGAGCAAAGTTTAACAGAAAATAGTTGTTGCATCACATTGGTATTAAAAATATCTATTCTCACAATTATCTACCACTAGAAATTGAAAAAAGTCGATTTTGTCGTGTTAGTAAATCCCAAATTTAATTAGAAAGAATCAATTCCCCTTTAGGGGTTGCGGAGTTACAAACTTATTTATATTTTTCTATTCATTTACCACTTAAAAACGTGGTACAAAGACAATCGGACATTTCTATAGATATTTTTTACTTCGACTGCAAAGAGACATTAATTTATCGAAGACCATCTTTTCAATAATCAAGTCTCATTGCCTGATACGAGACATTGATGTGCACGCTTTACGCATTAATTTAATGAAAGCGATTTAAACGATAACGATCGCGCTCGTAATTACAGAGTAGTCGCGTGTTTACTTGACACTTTCGCAACAGTTCCCACGCTCTACGAATATTTAAACAGAGAATCGATTGCACGCGTAGTTGCAGTCAGAGAATGCACTTCCTGTTGCGAGTAATTCATAAAATTGCAGGGGGGAGGAGGGGCGCAACGTGGCACAATCGTGCGGTCTGTAAGTCGAGTAAGAAACCGTGTTGTAAGGAACCTTTCTTCACAGTTTCTTCCACCTGGATGGAAAGAATCATAGCACGTGTTCGCATGTCCGACGTGTTTGTCCCTTCTATCAACAGTTTTATTATTCTGAACAAACAAACTTATTTACCTGTAGAATTATAATTGGGATTTCTTTCAAACTATTCCGGTACAATCATGATCTTTTATGTATCTTAGAAAAACAGAAAGTTAACTAGCGATTGTTAGTCGAACCGGAACCTCTTTCAACTATTTTTTGCGAAGATTACATATTTTTGCATATACTTTTACGAATTTTATTTAGAAAAATAGAAGTCAAGAAAATGTATTAAATTCGCTGTATTAAAATATGTTGATCACTGTGTTCGGAAACGAGTACGACGATATTGGGGACGTTAAAATAAAATATTAAAGTATCATAATTAATTAATTATTTGCTTCTGTCAGATTAGAAATGCGCAAGTTGACAGCTTCTTTTCAAACTTTCTGATATTTTGGATTTATAAATCTGCAATTTGTTTAGAAGTTATTCTAGATAAAAACAAATTCACAGGGTTGATATGATTTTATCATAACCTTCTTTTATATCTGCTTGCAAGCAATCATGTTTATGTACAATTTATTTATAAAAATATTTTATGTATATGGGATTAGTAATAGTAATAATAAATACATACCTCTAAAGCATCTACCATAAGATTCTTTAATTCGTCGAGACATTTGTTTATTCGCGCACGCCTTTTTCTTTCCAGAAGTGGTTTCGTTATCTAACATAAACAAAACAATTCAGATTAAATTAGAAACCAACAATCTGGCTAAACAAACTTAATTATTAATGTATACGGTTGGTTGTTCAGGCATTGTTTTTATTTTGATTTTAATGCCTGTATTTTAAATTCTATTTAGAAATGAAAAATATTCTGAGAAAATTATTCTTAGTTTCGACAGCGTACTAGGCCACCTGTCGTACGACACTGCACAGTGGTTGCCTTGCTTTACGTGCAATATGGGACTGCGTGAAAAAATTACAACGTTCCAGAAAATTTAAATGACGTGTTTCTAATTATTTTAATCCTAAATCAGAGGCATAGTACGCTCCGTGCAATCATTATTTCTAACTGCACGGTTCACGACATGGATACAGTTACAAAATAAACAATTTAGAATAAAAAGCTTCATTCAAAATTACCACAATTCTAACTAAAGATTCAGAAGCGTCTAGATTTTTCATACTTTTCAAAGTATGTACAATAGAACGGTTAAAAAAGATCGTAAAGTGACTTTTGAGGGGGCATTTCAAAGAAGAAGCTTCGATATTGAAATCTCTGGTGGATTCAAGCATGAAGAAAAAATTTTCCATCCTCGTGGAGACGTTTCAATTTGCAGAGGTTTCGACAAAAAACTCATACATCTTCGCCCTCTTTTTATGTAATGCACAAATGTATGTAGAGGCATCACGCTTTGAAATTAGCTCAGATGGATTGTTGTACGATTTCTTTTCCACGAAGTTATACTGCAAGTTCAAATGTTAACAATTTCTAGAAAAGATGTATTTCATGTAGTGAAACCATTATTTTAATAACGTGCACAAAAATCGCTAAAAGACAGTATGTTAAATCGAAGGTGCTTTTTATTCGATTTCTGAATTTCATTACTCACCTTTTTATACTGATACGTCCTAGAAACGGGGTGAGGATAATTGAATGACATCATTGTACCAGTTGGGAACGTAGAACCAACGAAAGGAAGTATTTTGGACCTAATTGCAAATTAATTTATCAGTACTATGCTGTCTAAGTAGAAATACGATCATGCTCAAATATTTCGTTTTCTATTTATCCTTTAGTTTCGTGTTCTCTGTATACTATTACAAGAACAATATACGTTGTTATGATATACTAATTCAACTTAAAACTCTTGATAAACAACTATATTGAAAATGTAATATTTCGTAATATAAAATTACACATCTATATACTACAATAGATCGATACAATTAACATAAACAAACACTATACTGTATAGTTAATAATCCGTGAATCAATTATAGTTAATTAAACTTTCAACTTTGGAAATTTGTTTATTTAACACATTACCGACCGGTGATTGCTGCATAATGTTGAAAAATCTATGGTTCATGGCTAAATACTTTTTAATGGAACCTTCAACAGTGACAGGAATTTTCATTGTGAACTAACAAGTCACCCTCAATAACGTCATCTAATACTTTCATTCAAGATTGTTAATCAAAAGAAAATGTCTACGCTTTCATTTGGTACAGCACAATTATTGAAAATCCGGTCAATAGGGTTTCGGTAGGTAAAGTGTTAAGACAGAAGAAATAAAATTTTTATCTAGACATAAGGTCTTGCAGACAGTTCTCTGAAATTTGTCGTGACGTACGTTGTCTATGCGAAGAATGTATCAGGTGTGAAATGTATTATAAAAGTAGTATTGCACTTCTCACCTGTCGCATCAATGTATTTTTTGAAGAAATTGTCCACGGTAATGTAAAGATGCACATCGTCGCACGATAATTAACAGTTCGAATTAGAGGAACACCGTAGACACGTTTTTGACATGTCGATAGTGAACGACAGTGGTCGAGCCATGGCAGTGCGGAGCAGGTTTCACTGACATTACACAAGCAAACGCACGCGTTGAAGTCTCTAGTCAAACTGACTCTCCACTGCCATTCAACCAGCGGCTACCCTCACCAACTTCGAACCCTCTACCGAACCTCTACTGCTCGGCCTGATCTCTCTAAATGCTTCCAAAGTGTACACACCTCGATATGCAGCGTCTTCATGTGTACCGAGAAACTTCTCCGGTTCAACATATTCTGTAGGATATTTCTTTTAGATTAGTTCTTTCTGATGGTACTAATACTTTATTCATTTAATTAAAATGAATCTGGGTAGTTAAATGTACTCTCTTGCACTCTTTCCGACTTACTAAAATGATTAAAAAGAGCAACGAACGTGTATGTGGCACTCGTATCTTGCAATCAATGCAGACAATTTTTATTTTGCGTAAAAATCCGCAGTCCAGTGCTAACAGATAATTTAAAGATGTTTTTCTCGGAATGGAGTTTTCAAGATTAGTACCAGAAACGATGGAAGACTACCGAGCCAATTTGCATAAAATTTTGTAGTAACATTCTTGAGACTATCACCTAGTCCTCCTCGACGAAGTGGAGTTTTGATTTTCCCTTTTTTCACGAACAGAAGAACCTGAAAATCTAAAGAAGAAATTATATATTTTAGTTGAAATGTAAAGCTAAAATCTTGAGGACCGTTCAGAGCTGCGACTTTTGAAAAATTTGACATTTCAATTGCAACTAAAATTGCGGAATGTTAAAAATTGACTATTTCAAATTGAACTTCGAGAAAGAGTAGCTTATCTCGTCCAGTTCAGCGTAACATTGCTACATTCAGATATATTAATTCTGAAGACGTCAATAAACTTCGTATGCATTTTCAGTGAGGGAAGATCGAAGTGAAAAGTATGCTTCGTATTTGATCGTCAACTTTGCAAGAACAATTGCAGCGCGTGTAGAGATGTTTGCAAAACATCATAATTGCGATGCGTTAACGGGAGAAGAGTAACTCGATCCGCATTGTGCTTCCGATGTAAGCAACGTGTATTCAGAATTACGTTCATAGATATCCATTAACAATACAAATGTTCATTTATTGAATCAGTCAGCTTTGCGTTTGTACATTCTGGAACAGACTAGTCGATACAAGCATAACAAAAAGGAAGACTAAAATTGGTAATTTAGAATCGTAGAAACTAGAAGAAATCAATTAAATCATATTTAATATTCATCTACATCGAAATGGTAAATAGGAAAGCGAAATAGTATAATTTTATCTAAATCCAGAAATAGTTATATTATTAATAGTACAAATTAAATAATTATTCGTACACAGTTCATTTAAGATAATAAAAATTGACTAGGTCCTAGGAAACTCAAATAACAGAATAAATGTTCAATAATATCGATCGTAAGTTGCTTAAGCAAAAAGAAAATTTTTTTAAAAATGATATCGGCGCATAGGTTCGATCACATGTTACTAAAACACTATTTGCAAATTAGCACAATATTATTTCTCAACGTTTCGATCTACATTTAGATCATTTTCAAGAGAATCAAGTAACCTTGCGTTTGCTTAGTGTCACCAAAAAAATTAAACTTTACAAATAAACAACCTGTGGGTAGCATAATACTACTACCATGTCTGCTGTCGTAGCAGCAACATGGGTTGTCACCCACAGGTTGTTTATTTGTAAAGTTTAATTTTTTTGGTGACACTAAGCAAACGCAAGGTTACTTGATTCTCTTGAAAATGATCTAAATGTAGATCGAAACGTTGAGAAATAATATTGTGCTAATTTGCAAATAGTGTTTTAGTAACATGTGATCGAACCTACGCGCCGATATCATTTTAAAAAAAAATTTCTTTTTTGCTTAACAGAATAAAGTTCGGATTTCATTAATTAAATTATTTAGGATTTTTTAGTGATGGGTTGTGGAAAGAAAGTTCGTAGCGTTTTCAAATTAAGAATCGAAGAATACAATTCAGGTACTTGTCCATACGTTTATTCAATAACACGAGAAGTTACCTCGAAAATGGCGGAAAGTAGTAGAACAGAATGGAAAATATGTTACTGAATAAATCTATGAATAAATATCTGAATTTTGGCTTTCAATTTTAATTTACAAACGCTACGAGCTATCGTTCCAACCCAATATTTGATAGTCAAAACGATGTATGGTAACACATTTCTGTATTTACGAATAAATAAAATGACTCGAAGTGACTGCATTCAGTCTAATCTAAGATGGCACTTGCGCCAGAGTAGGGCCATTCAGTGTCGATAACGTGACTGAACACAGTTTCAGGCGGTTATGTCTCGTAATCAGAAATTAAGAACGGTACCTCATCAACGATGCCACAGTCTTTTTCAATCTGGGTGCCGTCGGCACAAGCAAGAATGCTTTAAGAGGCCAGAGTTAGGGTGGACATCTACTCGATTAGCAGATACGTGTGTAACGGGTCTGTGGTATTCAACGGAGTTCTTTGTAAAGGCTCAAGAACTTTGAGCCTTTATCGTCGAGTTCCCGACAGAGCCTCTTCGATGTTTGATAAAATGGCAGACGAATCCCTCCATTAACATTATCTCTTGTCAACCAGATACACCGGCGTTAGCTACGCAGACGCAGCTCTTTAGCAGGCGACTAGGGCAACTTGCTCTAAATGCTTCACAGAGTGTTAAGAAGGAGATAACGTTTGTTCACAGCTTGGTTCGTCTTTCAACTATTAGAAACGAAGAGGACATATTATATTATAACTAGACTGCATTTATGATGAAAATGAGTAGGTGTAAACAGTAGAATAATTAAAAGAATTTAAGCAAATCAATAAATAAAACGTTGGAGTTTATATTTTGTACAAATATAATTTATTTTGTACAGAGTCGATATTATTTTTTATATTTTTGTGAAAGAAACATACAGTTTTCGGTCATTCTAGTTTTCCACGTTTATTTCTTATAATGTAGTTGCATATATCCTACTAAATAGACCGAACATTTTGGAATGAATTAATTTAATTTAAAAATGAATTTTTAAAAATAAATAAAGGATTATTTCGTTTTGAAATGGTGAAGTGACATTTTGGCCACCGTGTATTTTATTGTAAAAATTCGAAAGTCGGTTTTCCATGGTATAAACCCTGGCGTTCTCCTGCATTGCAACTATTTCGTTTACGATTTGATTGGAAACATTCGCGATTATTTTCCAGCGATAATTACGCACTCTTCCGGCGGCTTCCACAGGTCTCGTGTGACTTTTCGTGGTACGCTGTATAATACCTGGAATGAAAACAATAATTAGTGATGTCACCAGCCGTTAAAAGCTCGTGCGGTATCGCTGTTCTGTTATCGCGGCCGTTTATCGTTTGTGCCACCACGCAAACCGTTATCGCCGAGTGAAACGCTCCGTGGCCGAAGCGTGCGAATGTTTATGACTCGTGTCTGATTCTTGATGCTTTGATTTCATCAATGGAACCAGAAGAGTCACGTTTGTCGGCCGAGCTTATTACGTGGCTGTACGCATTCATATTCCACTTGTAAACCACGACCTCCGATGAATCTCAACTGGAGCTCGGCAAAATATTATTTCGAATATGTTAGTTAACGGCCAGTGGACTGTGGATTTTTATGCAGAATAAAAACGGTCTTCATTCGTTGCGGGATACAGGCACAATTCATGTTTTTTCAATCATTTTAATAAGTCGAATGTAACACAACGGTATTTTCGAATTATGTTTTTATGAATGCAATTCCTGAGATCGTTTGAAATCACTTTTTCCTTTACGAAAATGTTCTCCGTCGCTTCGTTAAGGAGTTATTGACGAGAAACGCTGACCAATCAGAGCGCGGCTACAGCGATCGGACCCCGGCTCGACCAATGCCAACTCCGCGTTTAACGGGGCCCGACGCTCTGATTGGTCCGTGTTTTTCGTTAATAACTCCTCAACGAAGCACCGGAAAACATTTTCGTAAATGGAAAAGTTGTTTCAAATGACATTAGGAATCACCCTTTTCAAGGAAATGCAACATTTTGGGATACCCTGTATACAAGTACCCTTTAAACGAGGACAGTGGGAATGTTGTATGTTTTTTACAGGAGATTACATTAGTTCAAGAATGTTTCTTCTTTTGGTCATGTCATCCTTCAATTTTTGTGGACTAGCGTACAAGTCGAGCACGACTCTTAAAACCGATCATGTAATTTAAAGAACGCTTTATTGTGAAATGCGGAGTAATCAGGCTAACTTCACTTGCGTGCTGCCACGATGATTTTTGTAAACATTTTGAAAGTGTACGGCTCGCGTACGAATGGGTGCAAAAATCGGTGTTCACTTCCTTTCTCCTTGGCCTCTTGAGTGATTTTACAAGCGAAGTATTGCGTGCACGTAAGAAGTGGTAGCCCGGTTTCCTTTACCCTCTTTCTCGTCTGGATCTTTTTGCAGTTAATTGCGGGGCCAAGACCTCGACTTTATTACACGCCAATCGGGATGCATCTTCCACTTTGAGGGAAAATCGTACTGAGCTAACATCCTGAACCACGCGAATGACATTAAATTGCGCTTGTAACGAGCGGGCAAGAACGGTCGAGTCCATTGTAAAATGGTACTATGAGGGAAAGTAATCGTATGAAAGGAGTGTCCGCAGCCATTTTGCAATCTGGAGTTGATGGGAGCATAAAAGCATAAAAATCTGACATTACAATTATTTTCAATATTACCGTATTAGACAACTGTACCAAACAAATTATTAGAGAATATATCAGATTGCGGATCTTTATTCAAAATAAAAATTTTCTTCGTCAAAGATCTGACTAGACAATATTACACTTGACAATATTACTGTATTGGACAACTACACTAAACAAATTATTACTTTTACTAGACTGCGGATCTTTATGCAAAATAAAAATTTTCTTCGGTCAAAGATCTGACTAGACAATATTACACTTGACAATATTACTGTATTGGACAACTACACTAAACAAATTATTACTTTTACTAGACTGCGGATCTATATGCAAAATAAAAATTTTCTACATCAAAGATCTGACTAGACAATATTACTGTATTGGACAACTACACTAAACAAATTATTACCTTTACTAGACTGCGGATCGTTTATGCAAAATAAAAATTTTCTTCCTCGATTACAAGACAAAGAAATCATATGATAATGTCATTTTACCTTTAGCAATGTTAAAAAATAGAAAACAACAAATGAACGTTCCTAAATGTCGTAATGTTTCTACTGTGCTAGATTACATCCACCTACTCGTCTCATACTGTTAAAATTATGTAAATTTTAACGTGTGCTCATCTTACACGTGACTTTGTCACAGAGTGCAAGTGACAATTTCGGGCCCGAAGTTTGGCATGTACCGAGGTGTTCCAGGAGACGCGTAAAGGAGGTAGTAAATCCCATTGACGGTGTCGAGCCGGGGTTGAAAAGAAGCTGCGGTGTCCGCGCGGGATGGAAAAGCTGAATGCGGAGCGGTAAATCGCGGGTAGAGGAGGACGCGTGCTTGCCAGGGTACGCACGCGCTTCCTTACACGCGAGTCGGAACGCGGATGAAAAGAAAAAGGGAGAGAGGGAAGAGGAGAGAATCAGGGGGCCCGGAGTCAGAAGACGAGACGGAGCAACAGCGCGCGAGAGAGAAGAGGGGGCCGACTGGGGAAAAGGGGGGCCCTGTTAGAGGCTACCGTGAGAACGAGGCAAGGCCTCCCGTCCCAGACGGACCCCGAGACCAGCGCGCGGCTTGGGCCCGACGCGCGCGACGAAAGAGGGGGAAAAGAAGACGAAACGCGGGGGCACCTGGGGAGAACGGGAAGGAGGGGGGGCGGGGGGCATGGCCGCGAGCTGAAGCGTGGCAAGGTGAGGCGCACTTCGAGACAACTTCGGGTCAAGCCCCGGGACCGTAGAGAGCAGCTCGGGACCCGTGCTCACGACAGAGACAACGCCAGGCGCGAGCCCCACACGCGACTCGCACACGTCCAGGGCCCCCGAGACGCGAGAGCATAAACCGCGTTTCTTTTTACGCCGCCAGCTTCTCTCCTCTTTCTCTATCCTTCCACTCCGTTACAACGCCTCGCACGACCTCGGATTTCCTTCTTTCCCCCTATAGACGATCTCCCTTCTCGAGCGCTGTAGGCGCGAAGGGGTTGCTGCGATAAGGAGCACCGCCATTTTCCAGCAATTCAAGAAAACCGGTCTGGTCCCATATTGTCCAGTTATGCTGAAAATAATTCTTAAAAATCACTTGTCTTCACTGCTGTTACACGAGAAGCCTTTAATAAGACTGCATAATTGTTGGCATAACTTCTTGATAAGAATTGAACTAAACAAATCCTCTAGTACTTCAAGACTATCTACTTATTTCCACAAAAGGTTGGTCCAACAGTTAAACAGAAAATAATTCTTAAAAATCAGGGATAAAACGTGACAGTTATCCTAAATATGAAAAGCAACTGAAACTTGTTTATTATTTGAAATAATTATTTTTGTGATTATTAATATACACATCATATTATTGTTCTTCGACATGATATTGTTGATTCAATTTAATATGGTTGAAGTTATTCTGAGAAAAAATGGATTCAAAAAGATGAACATTTTTGGTGTAGTTCATACAAATACTATTTCATTGATATCAAAATTACGATATCTACTAAACGAAACATTATAAAATTACGATATCTACTAAACGAAACATTGTAAAATTACGATATCTACTAAACGAAACATTATAAAATCTATTTTGCAATGTGTTGCATTATTCCGTAGAGGACCTTCTCGAGCGCTGTAGGCGCGAAGGGGTTGCTGCGATAAGGAGCACCGCCATTTACAACAATTCAAGAAAACCGGTCTGGTCCCATATTGTCCAGTTATGCTGAAAATAATTCTTAAAAGTCACTTCACTGCTGTTACACGAGGAGCCTTTAATAAGACTGCATAATTGTTGGCATAACTTCTTGATAAGAATTGAACTAAACAAATCCTCTAGTACTTCAAGACTATCTACTTATTTTCACAAAAGGTCTAGTCCGATTGGTCCAACAGTTATACAGAAAATAATTCTTAAAAATCACTTGTCTTCGTTGTTGTTACACGAGAAACGCCCCTCAATAATAATACATAAAATCAGGGATAAAACGTGACAGTTATCCTAAATATGAAAAGCAGCTGAAACTTGTTTATTATTTGAAATAATTATTTTTGCGATTATTAATATACAGATCATATTATTGTTCTTCGACATGATATTGTTGATTCAATTTAATATAATATATATAATAGTATAATCTTTATTCATAAATATATGCCTTTCGGCATTACATTTCTCTCTCCTTCCTTCCTTTCTCCATTCTTTAAACCTTTACATTTACTTCGCCCTATCTTAATCTATTATTTACATTGATTCAATTTAATATGGTTGAAGTTATTCTGAGAAAAAATGGATTCAAAAAGATGAACATTTTTGGTGTAGTTTATACAAATACTATTTCATTGATATCAAAATTACGATATCTACTAAACGAAACATTATAAAATCTATTTTGCAGTGTGTTGCATTATTCCGTAGAGGATCTTCTCGAGCGCTTCTTGTCTTTCAGCAATTCAAGAAAACCGAGGATCGCTTGAAATGTCCTTCTCCTGGTAGAACATGTCTTCTAATGTTTTGTAATATTAGAAAATTTCGGCTGTTCGTTGTGCCCATTTGTTTTCCAATCTTCTTCAGTTCTTCCGAAGTCTTGACTGCTCCATATTTCACTTGCTAATCTGGAATCACTATGCTTTCATGTTTTAACAGGCTGGAAATACGGTTCTACATTAATTTTGTTTTCGGAAGAACGAACGAGCTAGCGTCAAGCACAGAAGGATTGTTATAAACGAAGTAACGATTTTACAGTTAAACATTAGAGTTGTCTGCCAGGTTTAATTAATATAAATCGTCCCCCTTTCCTCGTTGCGGGACCATTACATTATGGTTCTTAAAAGTCAAGTGAAACTTTTTAATAAGTAGGTATGTGGCGTCGTCAGTATTACAGTTTATGTTACTTTCTTCAGTTTGGTACGCATGCTCATCCATATTGTAGTACATAAATGTAACACGATGTAGAGCATTTTATTTTCTTCTGTCTGCCAATCTCCAGTGCGTTATTTCTAATAATTATCATAAAATACAATTTTTAATATTTTCATGACTGTAACATGTTAGTAATATCCCACGAATAGGTCTCTACATATAATTTTAACCATTATGAAATAACAAATCTGAAACCAATGGTGAAAGTTCAATTATTCTGTTGTTTGAAGTTACAGCCACCAATTTCTGTCTTAACCCGTCGTTAGTTAGTCTCACAGACCCCAGAGATTTTAGATTGATTGTAACATTGTAACAACGCGTGACAGCGGGTCGGGCCTGAGTGTATTCAAAATTTAATTTCGTGGATCTGCGTTTTTACTCTGAAAAATTACAAGCCTCTTAACACACTACCGACCGGTGATTATTGCATAATTTTGAATAATCTATGGAACATGGCTAAACACTTTTTAATGGAACCTTCAATAGCAGCAGCAATTTTCATTGTGAACTAACAAGTCACCCTCAACAACGTCATCTAATAGTTTCATTTAAGATTGCAATATAAAAGAAAATTTCTATGCTTTCCTTTGGTACAGCACAATTATTGAAAATCCTATTAATAGGCTTCCGGTAGGTAAAGTGTTAAGCAATACCTAATCTTATATTCATGAAAAAGGTATTTATTTCTATAATATTATACAATATATTATTTCGATGGGTCTATGAGACCCCACCTTACCACTTTCGATACATTTTCCCACCTTACCAACGCCGAGTTAACGAATCTTATCTATATAAATAAATAATAATGCCATTTTATAACAATTTCGTCGGAGGAAGCGGATAGAGGATTGCGAGGGAATGTTAACGTACCTTCCCTGCCTACGTTCTGGTTAGTAACCCCCGTTCATTCACAAAGATCAGATTATGTATCGTGAATTAGGGGTTGCCGATGAATTGATGGCGAAGAAAGGAATACGTTGTGTCGAGCGTTCATGAATGAAGCTCGCGTACGCACGAACCAGGAAGAGAGGGAGCGAAGCAATCAGGATATAAGCTAGGTGCTTCTGGCCAAATTCAAATTCATTGTTGTTCGATAAATATTCATGAGTGTCTATCGCACGGTGTATTTTGAATGGGCCCACGTGTTCCCCGATCGTGGGAATCGTATGGTTGCGTTAATGCACGAAAAAAAAAATCGGTTACAGGTGGGCACATGTGCCGGCCATTCTGGAAATTATAAATTTTTTCGTTTTCAGGTGTTCAAGGTTCCACATTTGGAAAATTTAACACTAAATCTACAACGGCGGGTCAAATTCACCCATTTCAGATTTTTCATTTGACAATTATTGATCGATGAATTGATCGAATACATTTTTTGACTCCAATAAAAGAAACTCTTCTTTGCATATCATTTCGTAAACTAATGCTTCTAATTGATTATAATAAATCCGATCGTTTGGTGCAATTATAAAAAAAAGTTATTCTATTTTAAACGGCGTACGAATAGTTTTTACACTCACTGTATGTATATTGGGATCTCCGTGATCCTAAAGACGTGTAAAACGGAAGGAGTTCGCGATATCACCATACGAGGTGTGATCAAAAAGTAAGGTGACTTTTTATTTTTATCAAAAAATATTGATTTATTCATCGATATTTATGTTGTCCCCTTCAAAGTAATCCCCCTCAGATATAATACTGGTATTATACAAGTATAATACACTTGTGCCAGCGCTTTTTCCAATCCTCGAAGCACTTCTGATAAGCACTTTTTGGTATAGCTTTGAGCTCTTCCAGCGATACAGTCTTTATCTCCTCGATCGTTGCAAATCTCCGTCCTTTTATGGGCCTCTTCAGTTTTTGGAAGAGGAAAAAGTCGCAGAGGGCCAAATCCGGTGAATATGGTGGCTGAGGCATGATCGTGGTGTTGTTTCTGGCCAAAAACTTACTCGCAAGCAACGATGCGTGAGCAGGTTCATTATCGTGATGCAAAATCCATGAATTGTGTTTCGAAAATTCCGTTAAAATTGCTTGGCACGAACCAAACGAGATACCGACATCATCGGCAACTTCTCTAATGATAATTCGACGATTCCCCAACACTATTTTCTTCGCTTCTTCAACGTTTTCATCGGTTGTTGACGTGCTCAGGCGTCCAGGGCGAGTTTCGTCGTTAACATCTTCTCGGCCTTCTTGGAAGAGCTTGTACCACTTATAAACATTTTTTTTACTCAGAGTACACTCACCGTATGCCACTGTCAACATTTCAAGTGTTTTGAAGCACTTCATTTCATTTTTTACACAAAATTTGATGCAAATTCTTTGATCCATTTTTTTCGACAGCTGAAAATCGCCGAACACGCAAAACACTTCTAACCTTTATGCTTCTCACGAACAAACAAAAAATGCTATACAGCTGAAACTGTGAACATATGTTCGGGACGAGTGTACCAGCATAAGAAAAAAAAAGAAAACGAAAATCGATTGTAGGTATCCTACGACATTCAAAAAATCACCTTACTTTTTGATCGCACCTCGTATTGTGTGATTATAACCATAAATGTTACATTTTTGTACGTTTTGTACTGCTAATTCGATGACCAGGGACTGTAGATCCTGTATACTTCGAGTACAGATAGAATGGGTCTGCGACAGCGAGAACCGACGCATTCGTGCAAGTTATGAGCTGAAATGTGTACCGGATGTGCGGCGTATCGGTGAAGTAGATGTATGATCATTTAGCAAGGCACACCTGCCTGTTCGTACTTGGTACTTTTGACGGATATCACGGAGGTTCATGGTGCCGCGGGATGATCGGAAGCATTGCGAACGACGACGGCAACAAGCTTGACGCCCGAAATTTATGTATCTCAGTAACGGATAATAATGCCGGGAACTAACGGACTTAATCGTCGGTGTCGTCGGCGAGCAATAGATCTTTGTCAAGAAACGTAAGCGATCACGGGTGAAAGTTCCCGATTCAACCGTGACCGGTAATCTGTCGAATTATAGTGTTCCTTTTTCTTTTTTATCCGCATGTTCGTTTAATAAATTGGAGGTTACCGATTCGGATAATTGCTTGTTTCCGAGATAATTACGACTACCGCGAGTCATCGAACTACCGATTTCATATACCGTATTAACGTTAAACCTACCGAGCTCTAAAAATGGCTGGTACCTGTTGCCTTATAAAAATTACATCACAGAATTTATATAGATTTTGTGATTCTTGTTGTAACATGTGCTTGTATACAAAAGTTTGTATAATCATTTCCAGTGAAAGCACCGTTATAATTTCAATAGTTGTAGAATAAGAAACCGGTCAATTGACGAGCGGTGGTAGGTTTAGTGTTAATACCTTTAGCTCTTCTTATAATTATTATTGCTTTATTTCAGCCTTACAGCTAAGAAATGTGACTTGGTTTACAGTATCTTAACTTTACAGATCTATCTCATTCACACATTCGTACCTTCTCTCCTCTCTCTTTCTTTGTCTCACTCATTCCTACTCTGCCCTACTCTGTTCGTATCCTAAGTATTACTAACCTAATTATTGCATCCTTTCCTATTCCCTAACGTAGCTCTTCTTATAAATAAACGTTAATAGAGCTCGTACGAACCATCAATTGTTTTAAGCGTTGGTTACTTGGACACCTGATTTCAAACATTTCGGTTCATCCTCTGAAAAACGACGCCATTTTGCTGATGGACGACGCGCAGTCTTTCAAGCACTCCTGTTATTTTCTCTTTTGCATATATTCCAGTATTTTGAAAGGAATTTTAAACACGATGCCAGAGAACACTAAATAGAACAAATTTTCGAAAACCACACGTTTCAAGATTTTCTATTTATTTTTATAAGTTAGATTTTTCTGTACTAGCGCGATCAACCCGATAAGAATAATATAACGAATCAAATACTTCTGACGAAGGTAATATCCCCGAAACCTTTCACGTGCTGGGAATGTGTGTTGATGACTCGCTGCTTAAACTGCGAATTTCTTCAGGTATAATGCGCGATGTATGATGTGTAATTACGTTTAATTACATGACATTGGTGGGTTGATCGGTGTGCTCGTAGCTGTATAAAGATTATTTTCTTGCGTGGCTTCCACTCATCGTTTTGTTGCCTCCTTACACGCGAATACGTCGCGTTGTCACGCGAATTCGGGTCCACGGCGATTTAATGAACAGTTCTCGAGAAAAGTCACGATCCTACTTTGTGAATGTATTTTTTAAGCGAATAAGTGTGGGTCCTTGAACACGAAAGCTGATGTAATGAAGTGTTTTAAAACTTGGTTGCAAAAATGTATCAGATCGCGTCAAAATTTAGAAGAAATACATTCCACTGTCAAAACTAAATTCCACCATTTTCTCTGTATTCCCTCTCCATTTTGTAAATAATTACTAAATCTTCAATTTGGTGGATAAAATATTTAGATCTAAAGTAAACTTACTACCGATTGAATTAATTTGTACAATGATTATAGAACTTCATCCCTAATAATTTCACAAAAGAAAAGACAAAAATTTATATTTACTGCATGTCAGTTGCAAAAGAATAGAATTTTATTTCGTGCAAAAAGAAAGACGCAATATTTGTATTTAATAAATTCTGTTTGAAGAGTTCGTCAAGAGACTGATGTTAACAGATAACATACAAATGAAGTTAATTGCAAAAGAGAAGTAAAATTGTCTCGTCGAAGTAAAAATAACAAATTTCCAAATCAAATAGAATAGGTAAAACTCTTCGACGCAAACACATCATTGCCGAGGAAATATTAGCCGAGATAATAGAGCTGAGTTGACAAAAAGCAAGATAAAAATGTTATTTGGACTTGAAGAAAAGTTTATCCCGATAACACGCTGACGATAACCAACCCCTAGTGGCACAACAAACCTCAGAAATCTATTTCTAGAACTTTTGAAGTTAGGAGACCACTTTTCCCGGTGAAAAAACGTGAGTCAGTATTTGCCAAGTAGTATTTGCTTATGAAAATAATTCAGTACCCTTGGCTTCACGTAATCACTAGACTGCGAATCTCTATGCAGAATAAAAAATGTTCGTATTGATTGCAGGACAGAGGAGCCAAATAAAAATTGTATTCTCCTTTTAATTATCCTATTTTGCTGAAACTAATACATTGATGTCCTTAAATATTTTTAACATGTCCACTGCTTTAAATTGTACGAACTCATTCTTCTCATAAATGCATAAAATTTGCAGTCTAGTAATAACATTGAACGTCTTAATTATCAACAGGATTAACTCTTATAGCAAATTCGAGACTTCTTAGAAATGTTAGATGGTTACTAACATATAACAATTGTTACTGTAATAATTTAGAATTCTTGGTTTCACGTATTCACATTGAACGTCTTAATTAACAATAGGATTAACTCTTATAGCAAATTCGTGACGTCTTAGAAATGTTAGATGGTTACTAACATATAGTAATTGTTGATGTAATAATTTAGAACTCTTGGTTTCACGTAATTGCATTGAACGTCTTAATTATCAATAGGATTAACTTTTATAGCAAATTCGTGACGTCTTAGAAATGTTAGATGGTTACTAACATAGAGTAATTGTTACAGTA
>CM052196.1:9343096-9369917 GCA_028455805.1 Lasioglossum figueresi | reverse complement strand
GCGTACGTATACGTGGTCTAGCGGTGTGTGAGTGTACTGTGGTGACTGTGTGCAGTCACACGCGAGTTTCGTCTGTCTAGGAGACGCAGTCCTTAAGGCATTTTAATGGATCTTATTGAAACACGGTAAACATAAAAATGGTCGTCCTGACGGACGCAGCGCGCGTGGCCTGACTGGGATTTCCTTAAGAATTCGCGTGACGCTCAACGTGTTAAATACGAACGATGGCCGCTAAAGAAACTATATGACTAATATTTTCTGGAGATGTCACTTCGGCATCGTCCGTTGCTAAGGGCAGAATTTCGGCCTATAATTATGAGGATAAAATGTAGCAGTTTATTGGCCGTTCAGGCGCGAGCACGGACATATTCGCAAGATTGCAGAGTCCTCTAAAAAGTTGAATCGACGCGTAACGCGGTAGGTGTAGCGCGGCTGAAAGGTCGGAGCCCATAGTCGTTCCAACAACATTAACTACCATTTTTATAGTAGCAGGCAGTCGTAAAGATTCAGGGCGGTCTTCAAGATAATCTTGACCTACGGTAGCGAAATTTACGCGAATCTTTTAGCCGGACCGCAAAGCAGTTTACACAGGCATCGAAGTCAGCTGTAGTTCGGAGTATCGCGATGCATTTCTCAACAATCTTTACGACCGCCTGTACACCGATATTCTTGGGGAAGATAGATCGGATAACGAGGATACGTAGTGATTTTCAACGAGTGGCCCGCGGAATGTCTGTGAAACCGATACACATCTACCGAAAGTTCGCCACTTCTCTCTGGCTGTAACATTATTCACTTGCACCGATTGCGCGATCAAAAGTATGCGTGTCCATATGTGTGCGTGGTTTTTTTTTAATGGCAGTGCAAACACTTCTGAGAGAAAGAGAGAAAGAGATTCGGCCAGATACCGAGCAATTGTGCTGCTGAAGGCTAAATTAAACAGCTGCGAGGTTGCTTCAAAAAGTTTCCGAAACTTTTTTATTCCACCGAGATGAATCACTGTTCACGTTGTTCGCGCCGTTGTTGTTTATATAGATAGGCTTCTCGAATTGCGAACGCTTGCAATTGTTGCACGAGGTGGATAAAAAGTAATCGTCATTCGTCCTGCGGGTGAATTTATTGGGTTGGCAAGAAAGTAATTTCAGTATTTTAAGGTGAAATAAAAGCCAATTGTTATATTCAAGCAATGAACTTTAATCAATAAAATATTGGGTTGGCAAGAATGTAATTTCGGTATTTTAAGGTGAAATAAAAGTCAATTTTTATATTCAAGCAATGAACTTTAATCAATAAAATATTGGGTTGGCAAGAAAGTAATTTTGGGTATTTTAAGGTGAAATAAAAGCCAATTTTTTTATTCAAGCAATGAACTTCAATCGATAAAATATTGGTTTGGCAACTAAGCGATTGCGCATTTTAAATAAGAAGGAGAAATCAAAATTTTTGCATAAAAATATAACTTTATTCGATTAGGTATTGTCCGTTTTTGTCGATGACCTTTTGCCATCTTTCAGGCAGTGTCGTAATTCCATGTTCATAAAACTTCTGATTTTTTCCAGCAAGAAACTGAATTAAATGTGATTTTACATCATCAGTGTCATCAAAATTTTTACTATTTAAGGAGTTCTGCATGGAACGAAATGGCCCTTCATCTGACCCTTAAAAGGCCATTATGGAAAAATGTGTATAGCGCCATTACATGTGCACCCTTTATATGAAGAATATTTTATATAAAACATTTGTTCACGGACGTGTTGTTCATTTGTCGGGGTTGAAATTGTAAAATAATCGGCCAGTTCGGAGCCCATTCGCATGCGTTTTTTGCCTGCTATAACGTCCTTTTCATGTATATTGACCGTAATCGGGCCTTTGTGCCCGCGGTAATAATATGAACAAGCGACGAGCACAAACGAGAGATTCTCGAAAAATCAATATCTCCTTGGAAACGATTTCTTTCCTAGAACGGATTACCTTTTTATACAACCTTACAATCCTTACCGATGTTGCCACCTCTTCTTCTTAATCGTCTGCGGCCAGTTTGAATCGTTAATTATTCGTGTTAAGTTGAATATGAAGATTAACATTCATCTAAAAAAGGTAGATCAACAAAATTAGCGTACATTCTGCTTTTTCGCTTACACACTCGCCAGTCAATTCCAAGAAACGTTGTGCTCGAAACAGAAACGAAGGACGAAGTTTTAATAAGGACACACAAGAAGTTAATTGGGGCAACATGGATTCTTCTTTGAACAGTGTCATCCTCGCCTTGTGATTATCATACAAGGACATATAATTTCGACGGCGAATTAGACTGGCAGTATATACCTTGGATCGGTGCTTCCGAGAAGCCAGATTTCATTAAAGTCTTTTTGTAGAGTCAATTTGAGCAAGTGACAAAGCGCAATTGTGAACATTAGGCGGCGCCGAGTTAATGGACCAACAGTCGTGACAAGGAATTTGACTTGCTTGGTGGGAAAAGTCCTCCGCCAGACAAATCCCATTTTCTGTCGCTTTTTTCACCGTCAGGCTTTAAATTGCTTTGGTTCCATAGCGTACAGCTACTCTGTGAAAAGACATCTTATTAATGCTTGTGTAGTCACACGAAGATTAGCTACAACAATCATGTTTCGTTAAAACATACCTTTTTGACCAAGTTAACTCATTACCTGCTAATTTAGAAGAATTAAAAAATACTGTTATATCGTTAGGTTGTTGCACATGAAATGTACGATTTTTAGCAGTGACATTAAACAAACGCGATTCCCATGTATTCTATCTACAAATTTTAAGTTTCTTGATTGTACTACGGTAAAAATAAGATATGCTCATTCGATTCATTAAATTTTCAATTCATTGAAAATTTAGCCAACAGTATTTTGTTAAATAATTAATAAAGGACACGCATAGACAGTCATGCCACTGCCTTCACCTATTTCTACAGAATTTTAAAGACAAAGACTGAATTAGTTGGCTCGAAGGAAGCAACAAGAAATAAGCCGACAGTATAATTTAACCGAAGAGTATAGCATTTTTTAGTTTGTTCACTGAAATCTGCCGTTTCATGCGCAGCAACGTATTATTTTTAATTCATTGAAAATTCAGCCAACTGTATTTTGATAAATAATTAACAAACGACACGCATAGACAGTCATGTCACTGCCTTCACCAATTTCTACAGAATTTTAAAAACAAAAACTGAATTAGTTGGCTCGAAGGAAGCAACAAGAAATAAGCCAACAGTATAATTTAACCGAAGAGTGTAGCATTTTTTAGTTTGTTCACTGAAATCTGCCGTTTCATGCGCAGCAACGTATTATTTTTAATTCATTGAAAATTCCGCCAACAGTATTTTGATAAATAATTAACAAACGACACGCATAGACGGCCATGCCACTGCTTTCACCTATTTATAAAGGATTTTAAAAAGGAAGACTGAATTAGTTGGCTCGAAGGAAGCAACAAGAAATAAGCCAACAGTATAATTTAACCGAAGAGTGTAGCATTTTTTAGTTTGTTCACTGAAATCTGCCGTTTCATGCGCAGCAACGTATCATTTTTAATTCATTGAAAATTCAGCCAACAGTATTTTGATAAATAATTAACAAACGACACGCATAGACAGTCATGCCACTGCTTTCACCTATTTCTACAGAATTTTAAAAACAAAGACTGAATTAGTTGGCTCGAAGAAAGCAACAAGAAATAAGCCAACAGTATAATTTAACCGAAGAGTATAGCATTTTTTAGTTTGTTCACTGAAATCTGCCGTTTCATGCGCAGCAACATACTATTTTCGAACTGAAAAAAAGATAGGGCCACTTGTGTCCGTTCGAAATAACATACCTGTTTTTTGCAGGTGAAATTATTAAGCCAGCCGAAATTCGGAGCGTGACCTTTGGAAGCGAGAGACGGGGTCCTTAGCCTTACATGCCAACTTTGTAACAATTGCGTAATACATATGTACATACGACTCGCATGAATGAATGTATTCATAAAAGACGACCCGACGCGGCACGCACGTTAGAGACACAGTGGACTGCAATCTCAATAAGAAAATATGTCTATTATGTTGTTACAATAACGATATCAATTCATTGACTGTGTCGTGGCACTGTGCGAGCCCATTATCTTCAAACAACGGTTGAGCGTCCGTATTTGACAGGCGGTAGAAGTCGTTCTTTTTCTTCTTGGTTGTCGACGGAGCTCTCCTTTGTCACTGCGCAACCATGATCGCGAGAACATCGCGATCGGATTGACACGATCATTAAAACAATTAACAGGACACTCCGTCACTGGAACATTAATCAATGAAACGTTTGAGATTTTACAATTAAGGAAGAAATGGCACCATTAAAATCTAATGTTAAGGGTACATTAAGCTTTCTCGAAAATTTTAATTTTTATGGGACTGATAAAGTAATGAAAAACCATTTTTCGAGTCCGTAATTTTTTTGACATATATCTTAAGTCATCAAGTACAAGAAAAAATTTTTATATAATTTTGTAAATGATTTTTCATAGGGGTTTCTTGCAGCCTCGTGCAAAATGTTGGAATATGTGCGACTCCATTTTATTGATCTTTCAATGTCATTTTTATGCAAGAATTTTACACCGGTGTACAACAGAGTGGTGAAGTAAAATCCGTCATATATTTTAATTTAATCTATTTGATCACATTCTTATTTGTAAGTTATTTGTCATTCTTCTTAAATGAAAATGTTTATTTAAAGTGTTTCACAAAGTATTCCGTTTCGGCCGTTTTAACATCTACATGAAATAATCAGAAGATTAATTACAACGTTGTGCAAAGAATATGCACTGTCATTTCAATAATTATCTGTTATAAACTTACGAAGAAAATAAGTGAGACAGATCATGTCAAACTTGACTTCAATAAACATTTCTATGGTATCCTATTTTATGCTGAAGTATTTTCATAACAATGTCAAACCACTCTGTACTACTAAATAACAATGGGAATTTTTAAAGAAATGAAAAATTTGTTCGCAGCTGTACATGTAATAAAATAATGTAAAATTCGAGGCAGTTCAGTTTCAACGTGACGTCTGAATCTAAGTGTGGTAGTTATCTCGAGGCACTTAAATATGAAACTAATTTATTTTTGGGCAAAGGGTACGACCCTTGCCCTTGTCAAGGGTCAATAAGTCGATGTTATTATTTCTGAGGATAATTGATTTCGTCGGCTCATCACGAATCGTACTTCCTCCGGACAAAGCTGATATATGATGTTTTAACTGGTGGAGTACGTCCTGGTAATTGAATTTAAAGAACGGAAGCGAAGAAATCTGGTCCCCTTTCGTATTAACCTAATCAAGTTCAGTCGGCGGTACCGTTGCCCGTCGCGGTCACAATAGAGACATTAAATTGTCAGTACGGATTTATTAAACCCGGCGCTGTCATAGAGCCATTTTGTGTCAGGTCTCTACTAGCAATCACTAGACTGTGGAGCTTAATACAAAATAAAAATTGTCTGTATAAATTGTACAAAACAGGAGACAAATTTCATTCTTTAATCATTTTAATCAGCTGAATTTTATAAATAACATAATAACATGTTATAGATAGACGGCGGACCTTCATGCAAAATAAAAATTTCTTACCTGAATTGCAACAAACTGGAGTGAAATAGAAATTTATTTTCTTCCCTATTACGTTTAGTAGGTTGAAAATAATATAAAAATACGTTTAAATTTTCCTAATATTCTTGCTATTTTTAATTACATCTACTCATTTTTTTCATAAATGCATAAAATCCGCAGTCTAGTTATAAACCAGAAATCGCAATTAAATTTGTTTAGAGTTTGTCAAAACATTACAAGATTTTCATAATATTTATTTATTTCTATGAAAGCAAGTTCTATAAATTTATATTTCACGCTTGAAATGAACTTTGCTCGCTTTCTACTACCAACATATGTACAAATAAATTAAATATCAATTTTTTTAACAGTATTTATACAAAATTTATGGTCGATCGAAATTTCGTATATTCTACTGTTCTACTTTTTATAACACACTGTATTCGAGGTCACGTGTGAGCAATTATAAATACGATTCATAAATTAAAATTACAATAATACCATCCGATTATCCGTTGATGCAAAAATAATTATAGATTTTTAACAACAAATTGGGAATGTAACAAGCAATTTAAGCAGTAAGATTTATTTAAAACACTATTTGTTCTTACAACACATGTCTTCATAAAGAATTCGGTTATTATTTTTGCACCGACCTGTGATAAAACATACTATAGTAAACGAAACTATACATGTTTGTTCTTAATTGTTCAAAAAATAACGAAAAAGGAAGTGAATCTAAAAAATTGTTGTGAAATCACTTAAAACAATAAGCAGTTTTACATAAAATGAATTTTTGAACCATACAATTTTACACTACAATTGTTGTACATATTTGAAACATATTCGCCTTAGAATATTCAGGCGCGATATGATCGTTATACTCTTTAACTAATTATTGTACACATGTATGTTTCGAACAAGCATTTCTAGTCGACGATATTTTATTTCTATCCTTAGTTAACTAATTTATTTCTGCTACACATTACTCGCATATTCATTTTTTAAAATTCATTTAAACTCTATCCTTATTTTCTATAATTATTTCGCATTTTATAATTTGTAATTTCTTATTTTACATTAACTTTCGTGCTTCTCTTCCCATCTCTTTTTCCGTGTTTATTTAATGTGCGCAATTGCGCGACATCATTTTTTCAACGAACAGAATAAAAACTCGTCATAGAGGTGTACATACGTACTCTATTGTTATGGCAGGTATTTGCGTTACAGTAAATTGCAACACTTGCTGCCATCATGCGAGAAATGATGACTTTTTCGTGTTGAAAACTACCAGTCACATCGCCGTGACAGCAAATGGCAGTAGCTCTAATGTCACGCGAACGTTTACGAGTTAAAGGAACTAGTGACATAATATTAATTAAATTCCAGTATTGCTTTTCGAAACCTTAATAATAGCCGTGTCAATATTTATGAACGGGAATGCGTGTACTCAGCATGTGTTCATCGAATCTGTACAGATTGATTTAATATAAACTATGTTGATATTTTTCACGTCTGCGTGTACAGATCGATAAAAGCAGAATATTAATAGTAATTATTTTATCACTACAAATTCGCAACATTTTGAGCAGTGTATCAATAATTCATTTTTCGCTGAATGAAATATTATATCTTAAGTACATACTTCGAGTGAATTAGTTATGACTGATTTCATATAATTTATCATAATCGCAATATGATATAATATATTATAATTATTGGACGATTTATCTACATATTATGAACACGTATTACGAACATGTATTTTTCACTTTTCATATTATTTTTCTGTTACTTGAATTTCAATATTTACAGGAAGATCACATTGCAAGTTATTAGAACTTTCATTAATTTATGTATGTAATTAATTAGAAATTAAATACATATGCTAAAGCATTATTTATAGTTAAACATTAACAAATTGAAAATGTATTTATTTACTATGATATCTGTTTGCTTTGTTCTAACGCAAATAAAAATAGTATTGCTATCATTGGTAATAATACAGTCAACGAAGTGCGAAGGGATAATAACAGCTGTTTCAGGAATAATTTGTTGTTAACATTATAAAGTACTTCTTATTAAATATTTGATATCAATTTTGTATAATTGTATGCTAGACTTTCATTATAAATAAACAACACCTGTATGAACTAATGTTCTATTAATATTTTCTTGCTTTTCTAATAGTAAATTCTTACTATTATTTAATTCTGACTATGTGCTATTAAATTCTTACTATAAGAAATGGTATTGAAAAATAAAGAATTGAATTTCACAACTTTGATTTCTACTAGAGATAGCAAGTAAAAGTTTTGTCTTTGGTTTTTCTTTCTCGCCATTGCTGCAGACAATTTTTATTATTCGTAATCAATTATTTCTTAACTCTGGTGTACCAGGGTCCCTCGTGAACCCAACAAAATTTCTGTACACTTTCACTATACTGTACGATAATTGCAAATGTTTCTTCAACTTCTTCAGAATTAAATTATGTATACGTTAAAGGTATCTGAGAAAATGTATACAGAATTTTCGAAAGATCCAAGATACTACGTAATCGCTATACCAATCAAGGGTTAACTTACTCGAGAAGGAATGCAAGAATACGTTTACTGCAACATTCGTTCCAGAAGCCTTCACGTCTCTAAAATCGAATGATACTTCTTTCTGCATAGTTGCCTCGGTGTTTCGACACCAATCAGCCGATCACACTCGTTTTCTCACAAACCAGTTGCTCAAACCTCTCAACATCAGTTCGAATGTTACCTTCTCAAAAAGAACTGTAAGAAAATGTTGCTTTTCGAGAAGCCTTCACGTTCCGCACGTCAAATGATACTTCTTTATACATAATTGCTTCAATCTTTCAATGCCTTTCGACCGATCACGGCCATTCACATTTTCCCAAGCATCCATGAGCATATTGTGATACCTAACTTCCTCGAACAACCTTAGATACCTGTGCGTGTTACACGTGGGGAATATCATCTCGAAGCGACCAGTCCTAGCGATTTCGTCTTCGTGTCGTATCAGCACTCTCACATCACCGGGCGTGAGGTTCTTCAAGATCGTCTTCAAGTACCTACTCCTGCTCATCTTGGAGAAAGTATACTGTTTCTTCCTGTCCGCCCACGTCAGGGTGCTCGTATACAGTTGGTGATTATAGCAGACGGTGTTTTCCTTGTAACTGCTCCTCAAGATGCTCAACTCCTTCCCAGTTAGCACATTGGGCACGTGAAATCCCACCAGATTCAGATAATCCTTGGCCAACTGGCACTTGACTATCCTGCAGAGAGGCGTGTCGGGCTTCATGGACGGGAAGGTGTTAACCTCCAGAACCCAGGGTTGATACTTCTGATCTAACAATATATCGAACCCGAACAGCTGGTAATAGTTGTACGAGGACTTCGAGTTCTTCTTCCAGGCGTTCACGAGGAAAGCTTCGGTGGAGATCACGGTTTTAATAGCGATGTCCTTGATCTTCGTCCAGATGTCCACCGGGTCCACATCCTCCGTGGACAGGTACTTCCACAAGCAACTCAGGGACCACATGTTACCTTTGCATTGTGTGGGGTCGTCGTTGGGGACGAAATTCGGGCTGTACTTGTTCACGCTGGTGTTCGTCAGGTGCATGAATTTATTGGACAAGGTGCTAACATGATTTACGTATTTGACGGTCGCAAGCTTGACTAAGCCATCGGGGTAGACGTAGATCCTTAGGGGATCGACGCTGGTCAGCAGCACGTACAGTCGAATGTCGAACTTGTAGTCGTTGATCAACTTCGGCTTGGCGATGTAACGCTGAGCGATCAACGACCTGCCATCGGGCACTTGTTGGATACGAGAGACTATTTTGATACCGCTCCCAGCACAGGAACACGGCGGCTTCAGGATCCAAATGCCGCCATTTTCCTGCACGTACCTCTTCAAGTCGTTCTTCTCCTCCGGCAGGACGAACGTCAGTGGCATGAAGTCGAAGTTCTTGCCACCGTGCTTCGTCTTCATCCTCTGGAAATTTTTCCAGAGTAGGATCTTGTCGCCGAACTGGTTGTTGTTAGGGAAGAGGTTCACTTTTGAGTATATGCTAGTGCGTTGCAGCTGGGAAGACGCGTGCTGGCTGTCGCACCAGGTCCCGCACCAGTTGGATGCACGTTTGGTGGTCGTTCGGAATCCTGACTTCGCGATGGTGGAGGAAATGACGCACGGGAAGCGTCGCTTTGCTTGCCACCAGAGAAGGTGTCTCGTGATCACTGTCGGTAGCTTGTCAGATTGCTGGGGATCGTCGCGGAAGATGATGAATGGTGGCACGTGGGCGAACAGGCTCTTGCGCATTGGCAGCGTTTGCGTTTTGTTAGGGTTGTTTGATAACGAACGACGACGGTTTATGCTGATCCGTGGTTTCGGTACAGTCGCTATCAGCCATTCTGTGATCTCTACGTACGCGTACATCTCGTCGTCTTCGAAGTATTCATTCGTACACAATTTACCGAACATCGTACTCGTTCCCACATCTTCCGATGATTGAATCTTCATGGTTGTTTGTCAGTTCTTGCGTGGGGGTTTCTGGTGGGCTGGATTAGGTGGTTTTGGTTTTTTGGGGTGGAACGGCTCACGGGAATTTGAAGGGTTTGGCCGAAAGTGTGTGAGTGGTAGGTTAGGGGCTTTTAAAAATGAAGTGTGCGGTTCATCTTGGGCAGTATGCCCTCGGAAGTTGTCTAATTTGTTTACATGGTTATATATCGATTAAGGATACAACTACCACCACCGATTCTAACGAAACGACGGTTTTTTCTTGTATTTGTTGCACATGGAAATTTCCAACATAGAAGCGAACGTGGATATTCATGAGAATTAATATTTTTACTGCAAGCAATGCTGTATTAAATAATTGTTTGTAAAATGTAACGGGTAGACTGCTGATCTTTATGCAACATAAAAATTGTCTGAAGCGATTGCAAGAAATAGAAACCTCCCTTAATTATTTGAACACAGGAGAAATCACATATATATATATTGACATCTTCAATTTTAACAATTTCCCAACAATTTTGAATTCCATCTACTCAATTTTGGTATAAATGCATAAAGATCCGTAGTCTAGTAATAAGTGAAGTTAATAAATTATAATTGAATTGTAAAGATCTTTCCAAACACACATGGAAAGAGTTCAAATTTATTTTTATTCGACCATGTCTTGCAAGCAAATTCGATTTTGTGATTTTTATAAGGCCACGCGTGCGCCAATAATTTTTAGCGTGTGGCAGGTTAATAGTTGAAATATTAGCTTAACGTGGAATGCAAGAAACTGTATCCTTATGTTAAATATTATTTACGTGAAAGCTCCTTAAACCTTAGAAGTGGTAGTTAGCATTTTGCACAATGTCTAAGCATTACTTAATAGTAACAATAAAAGTTATTGCTGTTTACAAGAACGATGTATCAAATGTTTACATTTCTGATTTTATTCAATATTTTTATTCGGAAAGAAACGTGTTCTCTTACCCACTAAGTTCTCAGAAAAATTATACAAACCTGGCGTATGTTTTTGCGCTGTCTAAAATGTTTCTACCTTAAGAATCCAATCGAAAAAAAAAAAAAAAAAAAAGAAAAAGAAAAACATATCGATGCATCTTTTCATTGTAAAATGATTTATTAGTATAGAGATTTAATACATCAAAATAAATTTGCACAACCGTGAAAAAGGCACATGATGCGGTCGTTTCGTAACATGGTACGTCGGTACTATAGTAACTCGCATATAACAAGACGTTGTACAGCTTATATAAAAAACAGAAAAAAAATTAAGAAGGTTTGACGCTTTTCGCCGGCGAACATGGAAGACGCCAACGGCACGATTCGATGCCCCTAATTCAAGGACGCGAGCATACAAAGTCTTCCATTAAAAGCGATATATCTTTCAATTGTCACAGCCACCATGTTTGTTAATGAACAGTCAAACTCACGTGACATTGTTATGCAGTAATGTTTGTCAACTTGATAGATGGCCTTGTCAATGATCAAAAATTTTGGAACATGCCAATCGCCAGTCAATAATCGAGCGATTGCATAAAAAAAATTGCTGTTTGGTCTGATTGTTGGTGGAGTAATTAGCCCTTATAATTTTTTAAGAATGGAAAAGCAGTGAGACTGTAACTATACCGTAGACTGTCGATCTTTATGCATTTATGGCACGTGAAAGCTTGTAGAATGCACGATTAATGAAAATTGATTACGTTATTATTTTATGTTTACCAATCTTCTAGTCTACGCAAGACACTTCTCTCAGATTTTTAGAAAAGAATTCGTGATAACGGGGATTTGCATAAAGATCAGCAATCTACCGATTGGCGCCATACTGCTGCCGAAACTACCGCTCCATTGAGATCAGAGTTCAACGACAGGATTCGAGAAATGCAGCTGTCAACTGGACTCGACGCCATTAGACTTTGTCTAGGGTAGCAATGCTAAGTTCTTCGTTTATTCCAACAAACCACGAACAGTAACTCAAACATTATTCGTACGACGATCTGATTTCTGTGCCAGAGTTATCGAAAATCGAGCTCGCGTGTTCACTCTACCAAACGCAATCGTGGTGGCCATTCGAACGATGTTTCATGTATAATGCTAATACTGTTCATTATACGCTATTAAGTGGTATCGCTCTTACTGGGGAAGACCCTTTATCTGTTGCGCCAAATGATACTTCGCCTCGCAAAGTTTCTGTAATCTCGATATCCCTTTCTCCCGGTTCTCGCTGTACTTCATCTCCCACGCGTCGAACAGCATATTGTAATACCTTGGAACGTCGAAATACTGCAGGTACTCGTGGCTGTCGGCAGTCGGGAAGATCTTCTCGAACTTGTCCAACTGCGACAGCTCGTCCTCATACGCGATCAAATGTCTGACATCGTCCGGAGTGAGGATATCAATGATATCGTCGATGTAATCGTCCCTGTTCCTCAAGTTCGCGTACATCGATTGCTTGGTTCGCTCGGGATAACTGAGAGTGACCCTGTGCAGTCTAAAGTCCTGGCACACGAAGTCCAACTGATACTTCTGCGCGATCTTCTCCACGTCTTCCGGCGGCAGATGATTTGGCAGTTGATATCCGACTATGTTGAACACGTTCTTGATCAATGGCCCTTTTACAGCCATGTCCAGAGGGGACGAGGATTGCAACGACGGCGAAATGTTCACCTCGAGCAACCAGGGCGTCAAGTTCTCGTCTAAAAGAATGTCGAAGCCGAACAGCTCGTAGCAACAGTATCTGGAGGTCGTGTTGGTCCTCGTGAGGGTAGTGATAGGGGACTCAACCGCGATCATGGTTTTCACCACGATGTCTTTCATCGACTCCCACAGCTTCGCGACGTCCACGTGCTCCTTCTCGAGATAAGACCAGAGCGTTCGGAGCGTCCACTTGTGCCCCGAACAGGAATCGACGCTGTCGTTGCTGGTGTAGGTGGCGCTGGTCTTATTGATACTGTAATTGGTCAAGTGCATGAACCGGTCGCTGAGGTAGTTTATGTCGTCGTTATACTTGACCGAGGCGAATCGCACCAGTCCGTCCGGGTAGAGGTATATTCTCAACGGGTTGAAGCTCGTCACGAGAACGTAGAGCCGCAGGTCGAACTTCGCGCCGCTGATCAGCTTTGGCCTGGACAAATACTGTTGCACGACCACGGCGCGTTTCTTTGGTATCTGGGACCAACGGTGCACCACCTTGATCCCGGTCCCTCTAGCAGATGCCGGAGGCTTCACGATCCACTTCTCCTTCTGGCTCCCAAGCTTCTTCCAAACTTGCCGGAAACAGTTCAGATCCTGCGGCAAGACGAACGTCCTCGGGACGAAACCGAACTCTCTGATCCCGTATTTCATCATCATCCAGCTGAGGTTCCGCCATAGACGGTCCTTCCGGCCGATCTGGAACGTACCCGGGAAATGGTTGATCTTCTGCGACTCCTTCAGCGTCTTGAAGCAGACCGACTTCATGTGCTTGCCCCACGTGCCGCACCATTTTTGCGACTTCTTCGTCAGTCGAAAACCTGAGTTCACTAATGTACGACGTACGATTAATGGGGTGATCGTGCTCAGATGCCACCTCAGGTGTCTCGTTACTTCGTACGGCGCAGTTGGTCCCTTGTAGTCGAACGACTGGAATATGATGAACGGCGGCACGTTCGGGAATAGGCTCCTCCTGAACGGACTCTTGTCGCCGGTGGCAGAGGTCAGCTGGTCGATCGATAGGTGGCCTCGGTCGATCGATAGGTGGCCTCGGTCGATCGATAGGTGGCCTCGATCGATCTCGATGTATGGCAGTATGTCGTCCACTTCGTCCTCGTACTGTGCCTCGACCTCGCCGCCATCGATGCTATTGCCGATGCTCGCGATCTCGCGGTGGTTGTAGGTGATTACGTCCATTCCGAACAATCTGTAACATCTACCGTAACGTACCGGTCACTTTTAGGGTACTTCGACTCGTCAGAGTTCCACGCTATGCTAGTCGAGCTTCGTCAGGGTTCGCTTACTCTTGCCGCTAACTCGAATAAATTATTTTCTCACGGTTTTCAGCTTATTTGGGGGTTCTACTGTTAACCTTCGCAAGGTAATGTGGGGTCTCGGAGACCCCAGCTTCAGATTTATTAAATGAATTTTTATATGGATAAAGTTAAATCTGTTTGTTTAATTTTTCTCCTGTGTTATTCTTTATTCCAAATTTATTAAAAACGAGGCTATTTATGAAATTCATTTGTCGGGGCCTGAAAGATCCCACGTTACTATTTATGTGTTATTAGACTTTACCTTGAGGGTTAGGAATCGAGTCAGCTTTGGATTACGGTTGATAATTTTATTAAAAATGTTTATAGCGAATAGTGAGATTTGTAAAAGTTATACAAGTTTGCCCTTTAAACTGTTACTCTAACGTTTCTAACGTTAATAGGTTCTAAGATATTTGCTAAAATATCGAGGTTTTTTTAACATTGGGTTTACGGAGCACTAAAAGTTATGAAACTAACTAGAATGTGTCCATACAAATTTTTAAACATTTTTTGAATATTATATAACCAATCGAAGATTAAAAACATTAGAAATTTTAGCGAGCTGAAAGTAATGCATTTTCAAATTCTTTAAATGCTTTTGTCTTGTCTAGTTACCAATATTCAAGCATTGACGTAAACAGACGTACCATGAATATCAATATTATTTTTCTTCTACGAAATGATCAGAGAGTACTACTCATCGCGGTGGTGAAATGAAGCATACGGCAAAGGGTTAACGTTGATTTATTATTTTTCTTCGGTTTTGTTAATCCGTGACACTGGCACGGTCCAATCAACCTGCAAATGTCACTTCGGTTTCCGTGGCCAAAGTATATCGATAAATATGCGACATGCGACAACTTCTCATTCAGTTTTGAATTTTTATCAACCCTCAAACACGAACGTTTTTTTTACAATTTTGTATAGAATTTATTTTCGTGAAACAAATCGTAAAGTACCCATCCTGGTCTCAAAAGAAATTTTTTCAAAAATTGCAATCAATCGGAATTCTAGAGAAAGCACTAAAAGTTGCACTTTACAACTTTTTTATGTGTGGGCCTATATCGAAAGTTCAAAAAATACATTTTGTAGGTCTGCGTCAATTATATGTTCTGTGAAAGTTTTATCGTAATCGGTTGATGCGAGAAAAAACGACAGGGATTGGAAGATGTAAGAACCCTTAGATTTATTATAGTTAGAGGCCGAAAATCGTGAAAATTTCCGAATACATAATTCTGTATGTTTAATTGACACAGATCTACAAAACGTATTTTTTAAATTTTCAACATAGGCGCACACATTAAAAAGTTGTAAATAAAATGCAATTTTTAGTATTTTTTCTACAATACCGTTCAATTGCAATTTTTGAAAAAATTTCTTTTCACATCCTGTAGTAAACTAATTGCTCTAGAATCCCAAAAAAGTTCGAATCGTATAGTACAATATTAAAAAAGTTATCGTCTTTTTTAGAGCGTCCGAATATTAATTCGGGTCACTGTGTATCCGAGACGAGAAAGTTCATCTTCTGTGTGAATCGGCGAGGGGATAATTGTTTATAACATTCCAATATGCATTCTCAGGGCTTTCACGCGCGCGTTGTCCAGCAGCAATAATCTTTATCCGAACAAAATGGTTCCTACGTACCTATTCAAATTATGGAAACAACAGCTGTCAGCATTCTATGGACGGAATTGTCTGTAACAGAAAACGAAAAAATTACCGTGCATTATTTCGTCGATTAAACATTCGAAATGATTTCGAAATGAGAACTTGATTAATAAACTCGTCGATCTGATAATTAATCACTGAAATTAAAAATGGCAGATATGTACACAATGAGCAAACTTTGAATAATCTGAACAAATTATACGTCTACAACACAATTTTCTAAATAATTGTTTAATCAACGATTGAAATATAAAATAGAATTGAAGAATGAACACCTCTCTAAACCCATCGACGAATTTATTCGTCTACAGCGTTGTCAAAAATAATTTTGTTCTGTTATTTATTTCTACCAAGCACCAACGTACTTCTATACAATTTTCTAAATAATTGATTCGTTAATAATTCGAATGAAATAAGACTGAAGAGTGAACACCTTTCTAGATACATCCGTTACAGAATTTGTTCGTCTCCAGCGTTGTCATAAATAATTTTGTTCTATTATTTATTTCTACCAAGCACCAACGGACTTCTTTACAATTTTCTAAATAATTGTTTCATTAATAATTCGAATGAAATAAGATTGAAGAGTGAACACCTTTCTAGATACATCCGTTACAGAATTTGTTCGTCTCCAGCGTTGTCATAAATAATTTTGTTCTATTATTTATTTCTACCAAGTACCAACGGACTTCTTTACAATTTTCTAAATAATTGTTTCATTAATGATTGGAATGAAATAAGATTGAAGAGTGAACACCTTTCTAGATCCACCGGTACAGAATTTGTTTATCTCCAGCGCTGTCGCAAATAATATTTACTGCCTCAATAAAGGGATAAAATACGATATAAATTCTGGGAAACGGTGCAAGTTTTATTAAAAATTTATAATGGCGTAATTCGGGACGGAGTTGGTTGAAGCGAAGCGCTTACACGGGCGGATTCGATTTCGAGTTATAAGGAAGTCGGAGGAATTGAGACGGATAACGCGTAAACTGGTCAATTAAAATATCTCCTGCGCTTTAACGGTTTGAGTACGGTCGATATATGCGTGGGGTACTCACGCCGATTCTCATTATCGATCGATCAAAAGCGGACCCGGGTAATAAAAGAGCGTGCCAACTTCTGTGCCACGCACCAACGAGCTGCTCTTTCTTACATAAAACCGGAGAAATGTTCCACGCCGGATATATATATATATATATATCCCAGGGAAATTTTTGGGGAAAAAAGTGTGACGAGTTTTTAACTGAATAGCCCGGTCGTTTAATCGGTAATGAATCAAGTATCGGCGATCGGCTTGTAAACGCGACGCGATTAAAAAACGTCGTTCTCTTTATCCGCTGTCGAGGGAAACATCTGGCGGTCTTTCAATAAAATTGTCAATCTCGATGCACCGGCTATCCTTATTTATGAAGATTAATTGAATTTATGCTCCTTCATTTATCAAAAATGATTCTGTACTTCCGATCCCTTTCAATAATTCAGCTCTGCCCTGCGATGAAAGTAACGAGCACTGAAAACTGTTTTTCAATCGTTATTTTTTAACGATGTCACGGTGAAAACTTTTAATAATGGGTTGAATTGTTCACATTTTAATTCATTGTCGACGGTGCCTATTGCTATTTGACTTTCGTCAAGAAAGAAGAGTTAAACATTTTGCAAAAATCGTGTACTATTTTTATTGCCATTTTTTCATCGTAATGAAAATAAAGAATCGAAATCATTGGCCAGCCGTTTGGACTTTAACTGTCATACTTAGAAGTAGAATAGAAAACATATCAATAGAAATAGTTTAAAGAATATTGAAAAAAAGTGATCACACAAAATTTATACGGAAACATCTGCAAGATAAAAATTTCCTTCTTATTTTAACACTTACACTCCCGCTCAAAAATATGTGGACACTTTGTTGCAAGTATAATTTATTTTAATAGTACCGAACTGTACAATTTAATTATTACAATCTCTTGAAAGAATAAAAGTTTCTTCGACAGGGCTAATACTGTTTCAATCTACGATGATCCATTAGCGTGGATTGCTGTCTTCTCGAGACAATAATAATAATTATTGGTGAGATATCTAATGAATTTATTATTAACTGTATAAACTAGACCGCATAAAAAATATTAAACGTGTCGTCCACATATTTTTGAGTGGGTGTATATATTAAATATAATTCATGAATTAACTAAATTGTGCTTGAAGAAATTTATTATAGTATATCGAATTCAAAGAAGTATTAATAGAAACATTTAAATTAGACATTAAAATGATTAAGAGAATAAATAAATGTATTTCTCGTATTTTGTAATTAAAGCGGTCAATTTTCTGTTCTGCATCAAAATTTTCAGTGTACGCGTCTTCCGAAATTGCATTCGACGCGTTCACCGTTTAATAATTGTGTTAATTAAACGCGCGCCTTTGTTGCATTTCACGCATATAACAGAAGTAACAAGAGCACTTATCGCGCTGCGTGTAACATGCTGTACTTCCACGTCCACAATACCTGACTGACTACATGAACGTTTTATAAGTTGCGTGCCGTCGGCGTAAGCGGGCCACACGCAACAGATTGCATTGAAAAGCAAAATCCAGGAACCGAAAAAAATAAAAAAAAACGCACTTCGTCGTTGATTACGTTTTGATTGAATAATGTCGTTCACCGGGGGTAGCGTGAGTACGTTGAATATCGTCGCTCCATTCATACAACTAATACAGAAACATTCCAAAATAATCTGCGTGCCTATTTTACGTATGCACGAAAGCGTAAAGATGCAGCATGCAACCTGTTGTTAAAAAAAGTTTGTATTACACAAGTTTTTATCCAAACATATATTATAAAATATGTCGATCGATAGAACTTGTTTTTTTAGACCGACAATAAAAAATTTAATTGACTGTGCAATAACGTGGTATTTTTTTAATATTAAAATCTAGTCAATGGATTAAAATATACATAACGTTAAAATTCTTATTATATATTTCACATGAAACTTGTTATTTGTGTAACTCTGTGGATCAAGTTGACAAATTCTGTACGCAATGGCGTCGCGAATAGATTACGCATTTGTATGCATTTATGGAAATTACATGCTATGAAAATTATTGGCATTTCGATTTTATAAAAATGTTATTTGCATGGACATCTACAGTTTGATTATAAGACGCAGAATATACAAAAACTGGAAACATGAAGCGGTTATTGATAAACGTTAGGGTGATATTATTTAATCCCACCATAGTTTACGCAATGTTTTATATTTGTAAACATACGTGCAATATTTAGAAAATAAAACTGACATCGAAGAAGAATTTCTTGAATATGTATAACCTGAAAATTATTTTTGATTTCATTAAGATATGCTCAATTTAGATTTAATTTCAATGAGGTAGTTGTAACTTAACAAAACTAATGTAAACTAATTGTAAGTTGGACATTAAGCTATATTGTAACATAATCATGTATTGTATAATATCTAATATATATGCTATGTAAATCTTGCATGGATTAAAGCAATAAATAAATAATAATAATATGTAATACATATTTTCATTACAATTACCTCGTTTTTCTTTGCTCTTCATGGACGAATTGAATGTTTGTACTTTGTGCAGCTAGTCAGCCAACAAAAAATGATGGAATTCTGTAGCTTATGAAGCTTTCAAAAACAATTCCAGAGAAATCGGAGGAATTTAACGATTATTATACTCGGTATCGGAATAATTGATGGTATACGACAGAAATTCTCAAAGGACATGTCTCGTACGGTGCACCCCATACTTTGCAAATACGACCACTCCCTTCTCAATTGTACTCGAGGTTACGGAACGACTTTTTCAAGGACTTGCAAAACGATTAGCGGAGGAAACGGCGTGTCCACGAATGCGAAGGACAGTGTATCGATTGATCAAAATTAGGTTATCGCAGAAATTTACGTTTCTTCTCGCTCGACAACTCTGACGCCTTTATATCCGAGTCGTCAACTTGAAATCGTTCAATCCAGAGCCATATTGTTCTAAATCTTCAAAAATTATTTAATTGTTTCTGACTGTAATCAAAAGACCTGTGCGTACCGACTATAATATGATATTTCGCGAAATTTCACTCCATCTATATATGTACAATACGGTTCACACGTTCCATTCTAGCTATGCAAAGAGGGATCAGTTTTGTCGCCTCGTGTGCTGTGTGAAGGCTTGAATAAATTTTTACCGTACTAAAAATAGCAACTTTAGCTATGTTAACACATTACCGACCGGTGATTATTGAATAATTTCGAAAAATCTGTGGTACATGGCTAAATACTTTTTAATGGAACCTTCAATAGCAACAGCAATTTTCATTGCGAACTAACAAGTCACCCTCAACAACGTCATCTAATAGTTTCATTTAAGATTGCCATGTAAAAGAAAATTTCTATGCTTTCTTTTGGTACAGCACAATTATTGAAAATCCTATTAACCCTTAGCAACTCGAGTGGCGCCTCTGAGGCGTCACTAAAAATTGCTGTACCATTATTTAAATAATTCTTTACATTATTGGATATGTCGGTATCTAACCAATTACTAAACATTTAAGTATCGCATAAGGTATTATATCAATTTCATATCTACCAAATTTAAAGAATCATAGAGAATGGAGATATTCTAGGTCAGAAGAAACGTTTGAATTTCGAGTTAAAATCGCTCCGAGTGCAAAGGGTTAATAGGCTTCCGGCGGGTAAAGTGTTAATAGTAAAATAAAGCATCTGTCAGGTTAAAACACCTGGAAATAGTTGAACCATTTTTAACCGTGCTAAAAGTAGCAACTTCAACATAACTATAACGTCAATAGGAAAATAAAGTACTGGAGTACTGGAAATTGTTATCCAAAGAGAAGTTTGAAGGTCGCAATAACGAGGAACGAGGATGACGAGGGAGCAGGGTAACCAAATCTCAATTCTCCGATTACGATTAAAACAATCAGTTTATTCATTTTCGCGCGGCGTGCAGTTGATTTTAACAAACAAAAAAAAAATGTAAGAGGAAGACGCCAAGTGTCGTATCGCGTTGCGTTGCGTCGCGCAGTGTTTAAAAATGCATCTTAAACATAACAAATTAAAATTTATATAATAATAATCGTTCTACGTTACGGGAAAATAATTATCTCAGGTACAAAATTGAACCCTATCACAGATATCACTTAAAGCTTTACCACCTATATACAGTGCGAGTAGAGAGAAACAAAGAGAAGAGAACGTTCGACGGCGCGCCGTGGAGACGTGCAGCTTACAAAAATCGTATCTCTTTAAAGGTAAAATGGACACCTCGACAGAGAGAGAGAGAGAGAGAGAGAGCCTGTTGCGAGGCTCAACAATAATTCAACATATGGAAGACAATGATTCGTCGTTTTCCCTCCTATCCGCAGAGCTTGAGCGTCGACGAGGAGGGCTTCTTCACCAGGAAGGAACAGTACAATCGAACAATGGATGACATTATAATCTCGAGACGACATCGTCCCGATCACCAGGGTCTCCAGACACCGTTGGAGGACTCGGAGGAGTCGCCGGAGGAGCTGGCCACGCTGACAGGACTCTGCGGTGGCGTGTAAACGTTCTGCGGTACGTTGACCATGACGTTGGTAGTTGGGCTGGCGGCGACTGCCGGAGCCTTGTTGACAGCGTTGACAGTGGCGGAGGATGTGTTCGTGCCGGCGACAGAGTTCGAAGCAGGTCCTTCGAGTCTTCGGAGGCAACCGCCGAGGTGTCTCATCAGCTGAGCACCGGCAGCTGGATGAACGGCAGCGGCCACTGGGGTGGACAGGAACGAGGAGACTTCCTGTGCACACTGCGTAAATCCTTCCCGGAATCTGTCAGCGTAACTGTTTTCCGGGGTTAGGGTGAGTCTTCTGGCAGCCCTGAGCGTGTGAAGATGACGGACGGTCAGCTCGAGGATGTCGGCCTTCTCCAATTTGGCGACGTTCTCTCCTTCAGCCTGGAGGGCCGTCACCATCAGGTCCTTCAGCTCGTCCAGGCATCTGTTAATCCTGGCTCGTCTTTTTCGCTCCAGCATCGGCTTCATAACCTTTCTGTACTGGTACGTCCTGGACACTGGCTCCTCGTAGTCCATGCTGCCGACCGGAGTATAACTTGTGTGCGGCGCCATCGTGCGAACAAACGTATCTTCTCTTCACTGGTCACTTGACACAAGACAGCTCGAGACGATGGGATTGTTGTATCCCGGTGATAACGAGCGGATTTACCCAAAAATATATATGTTCTCGTCAGAACCGACAGTGTGGTGTGAATGCGTGGGTGTGTATCGCAAAGCAAAGACGTTTCTCGGAGTGCCGAGAGGTGCGTTCGCTACCGTGTTTACGACGGTTCTGACCGGTTGGAGGGGACCGACGCCGTACTTATACGTTCGACGGCCCCCCCCTCCCTCCGCCAGACTGTCCCATCACCGGTGCCCCTTCCGATGACTCCGGGGACTCTGCTCATGGAGAGAACGTTGTAGGCTGGGGGGACGGAAAGGGGGAGACGCACGAGTGAACCCTGCAGCCCGTGCACAGCCAGCCAGCAGCCGGAGCGTATCGTGGGAAGCTCGCGGGCCGAACAGTTCCCACAGATCGGGGGCCTGTTGGGCCCGGCACAGGTTCCCTCCACTCCTCTCTTTCTCTCTCTCTCTCTCGCTCTCTCTTTCTCTCTGTTTGTGTGTGCTCGCTCGACTGGCGCAGGGGGCCCCTTCGTTGGTGCCAGCGCGGGAGAGGACCTTTTCGTGCACACCTGCATGCTCTCTGCCTCGTGGAGAATGGGGATCTCGATACCGCCGCTGTTGCTGCTTCTGCTTCTCCTACTATTCCTCTCCTCTCCCCATCCACCCACCCCTCTTTCTCCTTCTTCTCTCTTGTCTCTCTTTGTTGCTCCTGCACAAAGCGCTAACCCCGGAGCAGACCGAGTCACCGAGGAAAAAAGAAGCGGCGAGCACACGCCATGTCGCGCGACCAGCACGAGGACGACCCGCGCGCGATCCTCTTCGATCCTCACGCGCTCCACTCTTCCGTTTGTCCTTCTTCTCGGTTTTCCCGCCGTTTCTCTTTTACTCCTTCGTCGCGCGGCACGCTCGTCGCGAGCGTAAATCATGCCACCGCGACGCGACGCAACGCCGCGTTCTACGCGAAATATAAGCGATTGTTGCTACTCTGATTGAGATGTTTCGCGGTGGCTCGCGGACGGGGATATATTCGTACACGATAAAGCGCGGGGATGAATTTTAGGAACCTTTAGATGGGGTCTACGGCGATCCGTAGACCATGGATTTTTTCTAACTTTGTTCTAAACAGATGCCTGTCATTTCACGATCACAATGATTCGAACTTGACGAGACTGACTCGTTTATGAAGTTTTCATCCCTGTTTGACAAGATCTAATTACGAGATTTTTCTATTAGCACAATTGCTAGACTACAGATTTTGTGCACGACGAAAACGAATCGATGCGATTTGAAACCATGGGAATATCGAATGAATTTAAGTACGTCGGTAAGAAGAAAATAAAGTTGTATACGAACGTATAATCGACGACGACAATTTCCATTTTGCACGAAGATCCATAAAAAGAGTCTAATAAAATATGAGAATGTTTAAACGTTCGTTTAAACGAATTCATCGACTACCGCGGTAAACGGAATTGATTTTGCCTGGATCACGACGCGACGGTCCCCTGTTATTATAGTTCTGCCGACTCACGAATTTTATGAACCAATTGCACCGCTAAGGACGCGCATTCGAAGGAATAATTGTTTCCTGATGGATACGAATTAATTTTTAATTGACCGGCGTTGAAACCGTTTTACGTGAAAGCTTAAAAAAAAAACAAGAACGCGTCGTGATCCAGGCAAAATAAATTTCCATTTTGCACGAAGATCCATAAAAAGAGTCTAATAAAATATGAGAATGTTTAAACGTTCGTTTAAACGAATTCATCGACTACCGCGGTAAACGGAATTGATTTTGCCTGGATCACGACGCGACGGTCCCCTGTTATTATAGTTCTGCCGACTCACGAATTTTATGAACCAATTGCACCGCTAAGGACGCGCATTCGAAGGAATAATTGTTTCCTGATGGATACGAATTAATTTTTAATTGACCGGCGTTGAAACCGTTTTACGTGAAAGCTTAAAAAAAAACAAGAACGCGTCTCTGCGACGACTCGTTAAAAACCAGCGCAGGTTTTATCGACGACCGTGCAAATGTTTCTCGGCGAACGATCTCGGTTTCATCTACGATGCGGATGATGCGAATAAAAAAAAAGTGAACGTAACTTAAAACAGTATAAGTACGGTGTCCGGCGTCTGCTCCTGTAATTTACTCGAAGAACCACACGAATCCCACGCGGTGCGTGCGAGCGTGCTACGCGTATTATCAAGCAGAGCGTGCGGAAAGAAGTTTTTCGCAAGGTTTCCGCCATAAATATGAAACCTCCAATGTTTTATTCATCGGGCGCGTTCATTCCCGAGGCAGCCACGTTCGGCATTAAAGCGTTTAATTAAGCGACGATTAAAGAGCGTGCGACGATTGACACGTTTTATGGTCGCTGAATGTTCTCGTTGAAAACGTCTGTCGTAGTTTTCAACATCTCCACCATTTTTTGCGAACCTGCCACGGACAACCGGTTCTCCATTTTACAATTATTGGCATTATAAACATTGTTTTGTGGGAATTGATCGAGAAGATTTCATTATTCAACCACGAATCGTCTCACTGCTTCGCTGGGTTAAAAATTACCCTCGTAAAGTCGCTCCACTATATTCTCGTACCGGGGAATGAAAATTTGTGTCGGAATCTGATTTCTAACAAATTTTATAGACCGCGGTCTTTTTATAAAATAAAAATGTTCTGCATCAACTGCAAGAGAAAGATAGATCCAGACATACGGTTCATTCTTTCTTTAACCCTTCAAAATGTAATTCATTTTTCAAAATTCAATCATCTTATAAAATCATAATTTTAGCAGACATTTAGCTTACGTATTCACTCACTGGACACCGCATGTTTAGAATGGGGTTGCATTTGATCCACAATTTTATTTAGAGTAAGATTACGTTTGTTCACAATATTATATTCCAATTATTACATTTAATCGTATACGATTTTTCTCATTTTTATGACTATGAAATTGATACAATACCTCATACAATAATTAAATGTGTAGTAACTGATCAGATACCACCATATTTAACACATTACCGACCGGTGATTATTGCATAATTTTGAAAAATCTATGGTACATGGTTAAACACTTTTTAATGGAGCCTTCAATAGCAACAGCAATTTTCATTGTGAACTAACAATCCACCTTCAATAACATCATCTAATAGTTTCATTTAAGATTGTAATCTAAAGGAAAATTTCTATGCTTTCTTTTGGCACAGCAGAATTATTGAAAATCCTATTAATAGGCTTCCGGTATGTAAAGTGTTAATATTATATTATATTATTATATTATTATTGCTTTATTTGACTTGATCTGTCTTATTCGCACATTCGGTCCATACCTTCTCTCTCTCTGTCTTTGTCTCACTGATCCCTACCCTGACCTACTCTGTTCGTATCCTAATTATTACTAACCTAATTATTGCATCATTTCTTATTCCCTAACAATTTCTTTTTAGTTTGGTATATTTTTTTTACCAACATATTTAACCCTTAGCGCTCAAGTGATGGGGCTCTGAGGCGACAATAATAATTGCTGTACTATTAATGAAAATATTGTTTCCATTATTAGATCTGTCGGTATCTAATCAATTACTCAACATTTAAATATTGTATGAAGTATTACATCAATTTCATATCTACCAAATTTAAAAAAATCATACAGGATGGAAATATTCTAGATCGCAAGAAATGTTTAATTTTCCAGTTAAAATAGCTCCGAGTGCAAAGGGTTAATTATGTAAATATGTGACTCTGAGTCCCCCCGCGACTGTTAATGGTTAACCCGGCGTTGGTAAGGTGGGGTCTCACAGACCCACCGAAATAATATTGGGTTGTTCGGAAAGTCATTTCGTTTTTTTTTGTGAAAATGAAAGACAATTTTCGTATAGTGAACAAATATTTTATTAAATTATATATTGGCCAGTCTGGTCCAATACCTTTTGCCATCTTTCCGGTAGTAGCATGATTCCACGCTCATAAAATTTTTGGTCTTTTCTGGCAAAAAACTGATCGAGGTGGTTTTTGACCTCCTCGTTTGAAGCGAAGGTTTTACCGTCTAAAAAATTTTGCAGTGACCGGAACAAATAATAATCCGAAGGTGCCAGATCTGGAGAATATGGTGGGTGTGGCATTGTATCCCATTCAAGCTGTGAAAGCTTTTGGCGAGTGACCAAACTTGTATGAGGTCTCGCATTATCTTGGTGGAACACTACACCTTTTCTGTTGAATAATTCTGGCCTCTTTTGTTGAAGTGCATCATTCAGTTTGTCCAGCTGATGACAGCAGACTTAATAATTAAACAAAAAAAACAAAAAAACAAAAAAAAAAAAATAAAAAAAAATAAAAAAAAAAACTTTGTAAACCAGTTCTGGCACTGGCGTACTGTCAACACATCTTCTCCATACACATCGGTTAATTTCTTTCTGTCTTGAATAGCATTTTTACCTTTTCTATAGTAAAAAAGTAAAATATGACGAAAATGCTGCTTATTGCTCTCCATATTCAAAAGGGCACCAACCAAAACCTACTGCGTAGAATCAATTGGACTTTCTCACACGCAAGCCTTGCTAAATAAACCCTGAAAACATATAATGATTATGCCGCTTAAGTGTGAAGTTGGGTGCAAAAAAAAATACAACTAAATCCTATGTCGGGAAAAAAACGAAATTACTTTCCGAACAACCCAATATATTGTATTATAGAAATAAATTATAATTTAATTTTTAAAATCTCCCACAAAGCGCGGAATTAAAATCAACCAATGACGAGTATGCACGTCGAACGCAGGGCAATGCGTCCTATTATAAACTTTACGAAAAACT
>CM052196.1:9312150-9342596 GCA_028455805.1 Lasioglossum figueresi | reverse complement strand
TCTCATCCAACCACAATGCACGATAATTCTACCCATCTTCCCCCAACAAGGCCTAATACCTAAACAATCACTCCTGCGTTAACGTCAATTAAATTCATCAAAATCCCTAGATTGCTCTAGCCCCAAAATTTGACGTCAGTCAAGAATCTTCCAATTTTTATTTTGCATAAAGAACCGCAGTCGGATAATGAGAGTTAAAATATTCTCCACTCACAATGGACGACCATTCATCCCCATCTTTCCCCAACGAGGTCTGACACCTAAGCAATCACCCCCTGAAGTCAACCAAATCCATGAAAACAGCCGAAACACCAAAATTGCTCCAGCCCCAAAATTCGAGGCGTAGTCAAGAAACCATCACGTGAAATAGGGGACCACCCCCCGCTGCACCACTGATTGTCTCAATCACGTCTGGCTGTGACAGGTTGTCCGTAAAATTAGATCCCGGTCGGAGAGGATCTATCGGTGGTCCTGATCCACCAAATCATTTAACACCCCGTGTGCACGGGGGTCAGGAGAGGGCGGTTTGTGCGCCGGGTGCGCGTGTATCCCCGATCTCCGAAATTAGGGTCGAAAATCATGACACGTCCTCCTCTCGGTTCTTTCTTCGTGAACATACGCACACGCACACGGACGGGGTTGTACGGCCTCATTCCGTCGCACAGGTGGTGCGTTTCCCCGTGGGAACTCGACGAACGGAGTCTTCCCGTGTTGGGAAGAGGCCCGAAGGGTCTGTCCTTTCCTCTTGCAGTCCACCCCGCGGCGAAGGGCCACGAAAAAGCCCCGCAAGTGTGTCCTATACCCACCCTGAATCGGGCCACTGTTCTCTCGGGGGCCCGTTTCGCCTTCACCAAAATGGGAGATATACCTTTTTTCTGACACAGAGCGAGAGAGAAAAAGAGAAAGAGGATCAGCATGGATGCGGGGCCCATCGACAATCGGGGATCGAAAAAGGTGCGTGTGCTCCGAAGGAAGTGTGCTGCTCGTGTGCTGCTCGTGTGCTGTCCTTGTGCCGCTACTCTCTATGGATCCGACAGCGGTTCTCGAATTGCTTAACGCCCGCCTTGATCGGCCAGTTGTCAGCCCTAACACTTTTACCGACGCACAGAGCTCGGGATCGAATAATTTAGTGACATTTGTCGCGTACTTTACTCCTTACATGCCCACGATTCAGTAAAGTTTACGATTGCGATAAACATTTGAAGTTGCACATTCTCACGACAGCGTTATTCCCGAGGAAAGGTATTTTCTTCGGTCAGTCTCATAATTAACTCCCCCGAGTGCTGCGCCGGAGTTCATTTTTGATCGGGGACATTCAAATTGTCATTTAACACATTACCCACAGGTGATTATTCCATAATTATTGAAGTCTATGATGCATGCCTGAGGATCTTTTAAAAGAATCCTTCAATAGCAACAGCAATTTTAATCACAACCCAACAACTCACCCTCAATAACAAAATCCAATAACTTCCTTCGGGATTATTGTGTAAAAGAAGATTTTTAACAGGTTACCGGTAGATAAAACGTTAAGCACTCAATTTGTGGCAATTAAACTATCTGAATAGCTGTTTTATTGAGGATATCGGAAAGACTGATGTGTCCACACGAGATATCATAAAAAGTAAATTTTTAAAAATGATTAATTAGAGCTGCGAACGGTCCTAAGCATTGCCAATTATATAGCTATAAAAATCGTCCGTTGTCGGAGGGTCAACGGCACACACTCTGATTCGCTTTAAAAATCATTAGCGTGTCCTTTTAAATTGAACGACCAAATTAGTTCCTTTGTAAATGTCGTTCTGCAGTCGTTAAACGTTATTAAACATTGTGAATTTCTTCCATCTTCTATTCTGATACTTCCCGGCCCGGAAATGCCGCTCTGTATAAAGCTGCTACGTCACCGTTTGCATGAAGACCGTGCAAAAAAAAAGAACCTGGTTATTTAAGGATTAATAAGGCAGCGATAAAATGAGTACACGCCACTCTGAGCGCGCACAATGTGTCCTCGTGAGCGAAGCAATTTCCATGAACGTGTGGAAAAAAATTAACAGATTGAGCGTGCCCCGTTATGAGCAACTTGTAAGCGCGACATTGAACCTCTTTCCAGTCGGTGGTTGTTAACAAAATGTAGGCATCAGAGTCGTTTACGAAAAGACTGTAATTCGCATTTGTGATTTTCCAGGTCGCGTGTATGTGTAGGTACACGGCGCTTGCAGTAAAGGGGTTAACGATCCTCGGGGTCCTTGTAATCATTAAAAAAAGATCCCATTACCGTATCACTTCTTTCTGGGGCCGCAAAGACTTAATTTAGTCGGCGCAAGAATCTGACCATGTCTGTTATCTCAATCGGGCGTTCTCGCTACCGAAAATAATGGGCACCGATAAAGAAGGTGGAAGCGCGTTCCCGTGAAGCCGCCCGAAAGGAAGGCCCACAGAATATTTATTGATCGTTACGTGAATGCCAAATACTTGGCAAGCACCGGCGCGCGGCGTGCTGCCACGGTCCATTTCGTGTCGCGGTTTCACCGTAATTTCGGTATGATTTACAACATCCGATTGATGAAAACGAAGCAAGCGCGCAATAAAAAGGCAAGCTCGATCCCTCGATTTCGATTCCGCCTCTGTGATCTCAGTGAAAATTCAATATCTATGTGTGCTGCGGCTATACCTTAAGAACATACTTATTTACCATCAAAGAAACCCTATAAGTCTATACCCGGTTCTCTCGGACCACAAAGTAACACGCTAGAACTTAAAAATGTTTAGAAGTATCATAAAATACTTGAAGTACATAGTTCGGTGCTACGAAGTGCAAATATTCGAAAGATGTTGAGGAAATTCTATATTTCCCATTATCCTGCAATATAACGAAAATTGAATGCAGGGAATTTTTCTGTTACCGGTTTAGGGTCAATACTCGAAGTTAACCTTCTTTTGAAATTTTTGTTATTTCAATTTTGCTAGAGTCGCAAGAGTCCCCATCGAATCTCCGATGGATTCAGTCACGAAAAAGAATTCCAGACGTTTCTAGGAACGTTTTGTTGTGCAAAAATATTTTACGACTGAACGATGAAAAATTTCATTGGCATGAATTGCTTGTATTTCGTAAGCATCAGCGTTAAACGAAAACAGAAGTGTTTGAATAAAAGGTAAGCAATTTTAGCAGTACACTGTTCGTACACTTGATTGTTCCGTTAATCGATGTTTCGATAATCAAACCGTTCTTTAATCGATCACCCCATTAAACGGTATCCGGGCAATTAACATTTCGCTGTACACGCGAGCTCGCACCTGATCGGAAGCAGTTTCTCTTGAAGTCGTTGGTTGTTGAACAGGTTTCATAAATGTTTTGTTAGAACAATATTGAAATTGTTCGGTAAACATTTTTATCCCAATTATGGTATAGTAAAATATCTTTCCTTACCTTTTTATTCTGTTTCTCTTTGTTTTCGAATTTGTTCGATTATCCTTGCATCCAGACCACTTCCTGCTTTTCTTGTTTCCAATCCTTCGCATCAATTTCTGTAAAATCATGATAAACAAAATAATTGTAGAAAAAGTTTAAACAAATCGAATTTTCTTGAGAATGATTGTTTTACTAGATGAAATGGAAAAGAAATTGCTGCAATAAATAGTAAGCTATTTAAAAAATAGTACACTATTTAAATAACACAAAATAAATGCGTTCCTTTCACAACGCTACAGTATGGTGTTAAAGCTTTTACTTGCACGTGTGTACGAGATTCTTGTTCGAGGCAAAATTTAACCCAAAATAACTGGTAACTTTCGGAAGCTATTACGTAGTAATAAGTAACTACTATGCTGTCATTAACTTTCTTAAGCGATCCAGACTCCGATTCAATTGCTCTCGTTGCGCGAAGTGGGTTATAGCCAAAAATTCACAATGTAAATAAATATTCAATACCATAATTGCTAGTTATCGAATGGTAATATTCAGAACTTCTCGCAATGTTTTACGTCCACTGCACGCGACATAATTACACATTCCGTTGCTCATATATAATTATATTATTGCATTTAAATTCAACTTGCATTGAAATGCAAATAACGTTGATGCAACATTACAATTAAAATATTTATCATGGTTGTCAAACTCCTATTTAATCCCAATTTACTAATCATCATATTCTTTCCAGTCGTGTGCTAATGAACAATCCACTAAAGAACAAAATTACTATATTAATAATATTATTTTGTATTGTTTGTGCATAATTATAAAAGTGATTCAATTAGTATGCGAGTGTGTTATTTCTTATAAAGCGTTTGCTAGGAACAACAAACTTCTAGTCGATCGTTTTCCCCGCAAATTGGGTCAGGATAATATGGGCGGTAACCCACAAATATATAAAAATTTAACGAAACAGCTACTTCCTGTTAATTATACTACAAGGGGCAGTGTTACTTCAGGAATGGACGATTAATTATTCGAAGTGCACCGTAACGGAGCGTGATGGCGGTTAAGGTACGCATAACGCTTTTGGTGAGATGGTCCGATAAAATCAGTTGAAACTTAATATGCATGTATCGTGATAACTTTAATATAGATGAGATATTACAATGTAAAATGGGACATTGAATACGAGACAGTGTAAGATTTACGCGGAGCGTTTATTACACGTAAATGATCCCTGAGTACGCTCTTTCCCTTATAAACATAAAGTTTACGAACAATTCCATTTCAAACCAATCTGCAGGCTTTTGGCTTTCTACTGGTAATCATCGTCGCAGAAAATGCACGACAGGTGCAACCGTACACGTATTTTATTTCGAAAATATTATTTCTTCGAAGATCGAGGGAGACTTTCCAAAATGGCGTTCTTTCGATTACAATCTGATACAATCTGATATAATTAAAAGCTACATATCTTGTAGGTACTCGGTTACAATTAACGACCTGATACACAAATTACATGATAATTTTCTACTGACATTAATTACTAGGATATTTTGTAAAATCAATTTTTCAATTTCTGATGATCCAAAATCACGCAACGTTGTTCTTATTTTCGACGATAACTTTTGCAATATCATGAATTTTAACTCAACATTTTACAGAGACATTCCGAAGAACTTGAACTGCAAGATTCTATACATAAAAAGATGGATTTTTTACCCCATAAAAGTCCTCCCTTAATCGTATTTAAGTATTTACAATTATTTCGCAAGGCTGATACGGAAATCAGTGTACAGAGCACCCGTGCATGGTTAAACATTCCTATCAGCAGAATAGAATTTCATTCCGGTTTAATAAAAAAAAAATTAATAACATTTATATTTAAAGTATTACGTCTGAAGTCTCCATCACACGAGTCTATATTGGACATCAAAGGATTAAATGTAAGATCGTCAACTGGCGCGAATGACTCCACCAACACGACCACCCACGGTAAATCCGCGCGACTGTATTTCCAAAGGGACCGAAAAATCGGATCTAGATCCCGTTGATCCGCAGCCGGGCCACCGGCGCGACGTTTCAAAATCGAAAGAGGAGCAAAACGAGCCGAGGAGAAAGCATCGATAAAGGAGGCGACAGATTCCGGCGCTGATCGTAAGTTAGTCTTAAGCATTCCATCAATTTCGAATGCACCTCTTGGTTGGTGGGGGTACGCTTGGTCGGCTGTTTAACGACATAATAAAGAAAAAAAAAAGACATGGCCGAAGAGAAGTTATCGTGGCCGGGTATCAAAGCTGCCGGCGAACATACGAGGCAGGAGAGTTCTTGACAAGTAATCCTATCACGGTGGTTGCCGAGTCATCCGTTGGTTGAACCCGGGGCCCCGAGGATTTTCGGCGGACACGTCTGAACGCGAGGGACCTCTCAAAGGATTAGAATCGAGACTGGTGTTGGATCAAAAGAGCCCGATGGCTGGCTCACGGTGAATTCCATGCGTGCGCGCACGCATCGCGGGGGAATCCGGTTGGTCACGCATCCTGTCCGCAGCCCGGCGATTTCCTTTTGTCAGGCAAATTGACGATGCGAGCCGCGACACGTCCTCCAACGACCTCGAGAAAACAACACATGCCTTCACACCGCGCGTTCCCATAGACCCGTGGCGTATTGTCCACGTTCCAGCAGCTCGTGCCTCGCCTTGCTTCCCATTGCCTCGCCTTTCCTCCCGTTGCCTCGCCTTTCCTTTCGCCTCCCGTTGCCTTTTGTCTCCCATTAACTCGCATAGTCTTTCCTTTGGTCTCCATTGCCTCTTATAGTCTTTCCTTTGGTATACCATTGTCTCTCATACTCTTCCTTTTGGTCTCCTATTGCCTCCCCTTTCCTTTAGTCTGCTACTGCCTCCCATTGCCTGGCATAGCCTTTCCTTCGGTCTCCCATTCCCTCCCATTGCCTCCCATTGCCTGCCATAGCTTTTCCTTTGGTCTCTCATTGCCTCCCATTGCCTCTAGCATAGCCTTTCCTTTGGTCACCCATTACCTCCCATTGCCTAGCATAGCCTTTCCTTTGGTCTCCCATTGCCTCCCATAGTTTTCCCTTTGGTCTCCCGTTGCATCCATTGCCTGACATAGCTTCTCCTCTGGTCTCCCATTGCCTCTCATAGGCTCTGCTTTAGTCTTCCATTGCCTCTCACTCGATCGCCGTGTCGTGCGCTTCCGCTTTGCCCGTGTCTCCGTCCCTTCTTATTTTCATCTAGCGGTCAACTTCTCTTCACCGGTCTTCGACTTCATCTTCCTTGCCCGTCTCTTCCTTTTACGCAATTGTTACACGTATACCAGCCACTACAAGCGCCGAGCATCGATGTTCCATGAATTCCAAGCGATTCGTTTCATTTAAAGCTGCCGAATGATGTATCGCTTTATGCTAGCGACGAGGACCTGATACGCTCATTCGTGGAAGCGTTAGGGTCAAGTCAGTTTTCAGTTGTCCTCAGGCAGGACGAGTATCTGGAACGGGTATGATCATCTAGAGAAAGTGTTGTGTTCTGTTGTGATACACTGTTTTGACTCCAGGATCTTGGCAGGGATCCAGATACGACCTTTTTTATTTTTTCCATGCGAAATTGTTTGATGTCCATGCGAGACAGCGAGGCAGACGTCGTCAACTTATCTTTTCTTGTTATTTTCATTTAACTTTATCGAACAAAAGTGAACACTATCTTTGTTTTTATTAAAGTATACGGATGCACTGTTACAAGGAAAACTAAATTGTTTTAATTGCAAAGAGCGACGGGTATCCTGCGTGCACCCTATTTGTGGCGAATGTAACAGTGAACATTATTTTTAACAAACACATCGTTACGACAGCACCGCGAACGGCACGGGCATAATGGCGGCGACGTCGAACGACCGCCATGTTACTCTGGCGGGCATGAGGCAACATTGATCTTCGAAACGACCGTTTTCTCCGACTTCCTCTTCCTTCCACGAGCCGAGATAGATCGCGCGGTATAAATATCAATCGCGATCCAAAAAACTCGTTGGTTAGGTTACCGAGTATCCTGGTCGCATTAATATTTATACGCAAGTGTCTGGAAAGACGGCCGGGGGCCTCTCGACGCAAAAACATCTCGCCACGGATCGTGCACGAGGATCAAGAGGATCGCTTCGAGCTCGGGGGAAAAAATGCGCGTGAGAAGAGCGCTAGGAGGTGTATAGCCGTAGCCACGCCGGCGTCGTCGTTTCTTCGAGAACGGCGCGATTAGTCGGTGATTTTTTGTCGGATCGATAAATCGAAAGCCAAACATCCCAGGGACGTGTCTGTGGGAATGAGCGTTCACCGTACATAACCGCGTTTTCCGCGCCTCGCAAGAAACACTATGAACGGATCCAGGCGTCCGCCGCCGCGGCGCTTCTGCTCCTTTTTTTTTTTTTCTATCGAAAGCCTCCTTCATTATATCCCGGTCTTGTATCGTGGACTTCTTACGCAATTTGTTTTTCACTTTTTCCACCCGTTCGTTCGAACTTCGACGACTGTCCAGTGGAAGGGTGCGTTTTCATCAAATCTGTTTAGATATATCCAACGAAACCAATTTTTTAAAAGAATTGTCTCTGTATTTATTAACCCTTTTTGCTCTACGATTTATTTTACGATTTCAGTGACTAAAGCTTTCTCTGTGATCTTTAATTTCCTAAAAAAGAAGAAACTTTATATCTTTTGTACGCCTATATATTCTCCAATAGCTGTACATTAACGAAACCAAAGTTGAATTTTATTTCGGTTCAAAGGAAACTAATAGCACACATGTTTATTACACTCTGTTCAGAATCTGTAATACAAGACAGACACGATATTGTAGGGTACGGGATTCGCGTTCTCATTTCTCAATGATACAAAAATGGGGGTTTTCAGTAGTCAAAAACGCTAGATAAAAGATCGATCTAGGGAGCTATCGCCCTCAAAAGTCCTATTTTTTTTTGTTTACGAAGCGTAAGTTGCATTATTCGGAAGCATACAACTGCGCATGTAGCAATTTTCAAAGCTACATGTTGCCGAATAATGCAAATTACCTAGCATTTTACCTAGCGTACCTAGCGTACCTATTTTATCTAGCGTTTTTGACTACTGAAAAACCCCATTTTTGTATTATCGAGAAATGAGAACGCGAATCCCGCACCCTTTCAATCCTGGAAACGAATCTACCGCCTTAACCCCTTGCCCTACAATATCGTGTCTAACTTGTGTTAAAGATTCTGAACAGAGTGTAATAAATATGTGTGCTATTAGTTTCCTTTGAACCGAAATAAAATTCAACTTTGGTTTCGTTAATCTATTTTATCGTTTACGAGACGTAATTTGCATTATTCGGCAGCATGCAGCTATGAAAACAGTTACATGCGCAGCTGTATGCTTCCGAATAATGCAAATTACGCCTTGTAAACGAAAAAATAGGACTTGTGAGGACGACAGCGCCCTAGCTCGATCTTTTATCTTGCGTTTTTAACTACTGAAAAGTCCCATTTTTGTATTATCGAGAAATGAGAACGCGAATCCCGCATCCTTGTAATCCTGGAAAAAGGAGTCTACTTCCTTAAAACAGAGTCCCAAACAGAATCGCCAGATCAGGGAAATTGAGGGGAAGGAGTTACCCCCTCTCTGCCAGTATTGGACTAGTCACGTGACGTTGTGACATATGCCCAGCAGAAGTCGTGGAAGGGGAAGGTAGAGTGGGAGGAGAAGTCTCAATCTGACCACTGTGGTCCAAATCAAATTATATTTATTTTAGCTTCGAAAACGATTAATATTTTATTACATTTAATTTACTTGTTACTGTATTCTCGACTCAATTTCACAGCTATCCATAATATTAACAGAGACATAACGAAAACGGCCAGTAAGAAGCTGTGTCGTCGGTCCAGTCATAAATAAATAATAAATAATAATACCTGTCGAGGCTTCCATAATTTCACGAATTTATTGCATCATGCGACAACTATCGCCGGCTTAAGAATGTCTGCCTGAAATATTTCTGGCTTTGCCGTATAGCGGTGACCTTAATCATTCTCAGAAACTTTTAACCGTCTTGCTCGTCATCTTTAAAGTGCATTCTCCATTTTTCAACCTACTTTGAGGATGCATGCACATTGAAATTTGTTCTTAATTTATTTGTATGCACCTGGATTACATTCATTGCTAACGAAAAACATTCCTTCGGGATGATGCGAACGATAAAGACATGTAGAATCAAACACTCCAAACAATTTTCAATTGGATCTACGTTTGTGTGCGATAAAATAATCTATTAAAAGCAATTTCTTAACACATTGATCACAGGCCAACAAAGAAAAATAGACAATAGAAATTGTACTCTAATTAAATACACAATGCTTCTTAAAGAAAAATCGCAGGACTTTCTATTACAACGAAACATAATTAGCCGAGTGCAAATTTATGAAAAATTTCCCAAAAAAATGTAAGAAAGTGGAATAACGTTCAATATTATCTGCTGTGATGCCAAGCTCTGCTTGAAGAAAAATGTCGAAAATTTAAATAAACTGTGAGTGTGGAGGTACCGACAGTCTAATAATTACTGTCACTGGAATCGAGACGAGCCCGAACAGGTACCGTTGTAGTCTTGATTATTGTAATTCATGCCAATATAATCTGATACTGTCCATTACGCGGAAGTTAATAATAATCGCACGATTAATACGCGCCTTGGAATGATGAACCAGGACAGCCCTACCAAACGCGAAAAGATAATTACGTAGGTGAAAGCTGTGGGTTCTTTATCGTTCGGCCAGCTGTCCGTGTAAACAAATTAACCGTAATCCGTACTTTGTAGTCCGCGTTATTATATTTCCTTCCTCCAGTTCGCTGTCGTTCGAATCGGTACAAATGCTAAAGGAAACGCGAGCCCGAGAGTTAATGCGAATGTATCGCTATCGAACTTTGATAAAATTCGCCGATGGAAGAGAGAGTTGACGTACAAATTACAGCAAGCTCTCCGGTGTACACCGAATTCTTTCGGTGAGTTTCGAAACAGCTGGCCAGAGAGGTGTTAAAACATCATCGATCTCGGAATTAATGCGCTTAATAAGTGAGGAAGATACCAGTTTCTTAATAATTAGGTGCAGTCTGCTCACTGCAACGAACGTTTACATTGTAAAGTTGTCACGAATCGCGAAAGTTATCCCGTTCGCAGAGATTGCGCCAATTTTGTGCCGCATTCAAAAGCTGCACGTATCAAATGAATCAGAAATTCATACATTTTAAGCAGGGAAATCGTCGATTATCGAAGATGAACAGTTTCGCAATCTGAATTTTCAAAGTACGGTTAAAAATTTGTTACAGAATCATCGTGCCCATGTAGTGTACTTTTTAATTAGATTTAAGACCATTGTCACGTCCGGTGGTTCAGTCACTAATAATAATTAATTAAGTCAGTCATGTATAACATATATATTCTGAAGTTCTTTGTATATCTGTGCTCTACTAATGTTGCACAGGAAATAAACCATCAAATATTATAATTAACACTAGGTGTACGGAGCTGTAGAAATAACTATTTCACATTACTTTATAAACATAACAAGGATGTGTCTATCCAAATTTTTGGCTATTTTTCCAATATATACCCAAACAAATAAATTTGGTAAATAATTCCTCAGGAAAGCACTTTTACAATCTTAATATTCCGTAAATCTAGTGTTAATAATTAATATTGAATTATCGTATATTATACCACATTGCGAGCGATAGAATTAAGGAAAATCTATAAGATATATTTCGATAATTTTATAGATATTCCTTAATTCTATCGCTCGCAATGTGGTATAATATACGACAATTCAATATCAATTATTAATTATAATATTTCATGTTTTATTTCCCGTGCAACATTAGTAGAGCAAATATAAAAAGAAATTCAGCATATATGTGTTATACATGATTGAATTTATTAATTATTATTAGTGGCTGAACCAACGGGCGCGACACCATAAACATTGAGAGCGATTTTCATGCTGGTGATTTCTAAAAATGGGATTTCTAATAAATGTATTTTTTGCAGTTTTTAAAAATTTGGGAAATAGTCAACTTCGTTCGGCTGTTGTAATTAATTGTATTGGAAATTAAATAGCGACGGTGTTTGTTGCATTATTTTTGGAACAGTCTGTATGATGGACACCGTCCATTGACGTACGTCGAAAAGTAGTGCAGAAGGTTGTTGGAGGCCGTGATTTTCAGCATGACTGCGTGTCATGTGCCGCGCAACAGTGATTGTCAACGGCATACGTCATACGGACGACCCTCGTGATTCTAATCACGAAGCACGTGAGTAGAAATTTCTATCAGCTGGATAAGGACTTCCTCGTGGGGCTCTGACCGGCCATGCGAGCACTTTAATAATTCACCATTTACCTTTGTGATTAAAAGACACTTTATTTCTCCGTTTTCACGTTAAATGAAAATTTTATCGTGCCATGAACAAGTGGAGAATATTCTTAAGGGAGTACACTCCTTTTTTTAGAATTGCGAGGGTGCGGATTAGCGTTCTCTAAACATGTTTAAACAATCGTTAAAGACGGGAGACACCACTTTTGCACCAATTTTTGAGGACATTTTTGAATTTACCTCAAAAAATAAGGGTCCAGCGTAAAATCGAACTATACCACGTGATAGAACAGACTTTTATCTTGAGAAACCACCTTTTCAAGTTTGCAACGTCGACGTACTTTTCGATCCATAAAGCAAAATATCTTTGCCCGAGATGAGGGTTCGACTTTTTCGGCGAATGTCCCGCGTAGAAAAATGAAGGGCAGATTCGGAATCAGCGCGAAAAACTCTATAAGAATCGCATAGTGAGAATCGAAACGTACAGAAAAGTTGAAATTTGTTGGACCGTGTTATTTGATAAGAAATAATTGTATAGATGTCCTTAAGTAGAGCACGTATTACAATAGGAGCCGCGCAAAGTCTAAATAAAATTAATCTTGACATTTTTATAAGGGAGCATGTTCCAGTTACTTTTGAGGCTCAGTAGGCTTAGTGTTAATTATGATTTAATTGTATTCTGCACAGATAATAAATTATTATTTCAGCAAAGACATTAACCTTTCATTTCATACTTTAAGTAATATAAAAATGTCGAACATTCTTGAGAAAGGAAGTGTGAAGCAAAACGAATCTTGAATGAAAAAGCGAATTAATCATTTAAAAATCGAATAGACACATCAACCTGCGCGTACAGTAAAATAGACAAAATACAACTGTGCGTTATTGACTTAATTTCACGGAGCTGTTGCATCAACGAGACGCATGTAGTTACTGTACGGATAAAATCAATTTCTGCCGACAAAACTCGCGAACAGTTCGATGAGAAGCAAATAAAGCGACACTTAAGATGAAAGGAACTGACGATGGGATCGCGAGCTATAGAAAACGCAACGTCATTCGTTCTGCATTAATCCGCAAATGTGTTTAGCCCGGCATAGAGGAGCGTGTACCGAGGGGATCGTTGCGAAATTATTAAAAATGCGAGAGTAATTTCCGACGGCAGCAATCACAATTATATAGAGTTTAAAAAGTGACATTATTCGGCACACTTGAATAATGTATGACGAATGATTGCAATTATATGTAGCCTGAACAGTGACATTATTCGAAAATTAGAAAATCTTTGCATTCGGTTGAAAATAAAATTTTCCCTGAATATTAAATTGCACTTCTTCGTCTGCACAAGATGGCATCATTCAATTGCACGTTACGGCACACACATTTTCTCCACCCTAATGTCGTTGTACATTACCACATAATGGATTTTACCATCTAACACGTTGAAAATTAATTTTTAGGATTGTACGATAACTAGACTGCGGATTTTTATGCAAAATAGAGAATTGGCCAAGTCTATTGTAACAGACTAGAGTTAGATAAACACATATTTCCTCTGTCGATGAGCTTAAAAAGTTGAAAATAATGTTTAATAAAGTCTAACGATGACCAATGTAGGAATTCCATCCTGTGCAAAATAGATATTAGCGTAAATTTGCACCGAGTACAAATTTGAAACACGATTTAAAATTGTTACCACGCTGCATTACGCGACGAGCAGAATGGTGTTTGAGGATTAAAAGCAGCTTCTAAACAATCTATTAAAAGTGTGCGTTCTCATCTTGAAACATCCTGCGCAGTGAATAAGATTGCAGCATGGAACAAATCACAGGCTTCTGCATATCGAGTGTGTTGCTACTATGCGAGCTATTTAGTTGGAAAAAAGCAGCAATCATCTTTGAGCAACATGATCGTCTTAAACAGTGATGAGCAGGTTACACGTTTGGCAGAGTGGAATTTCTCATTTCCCGGATATGCTGCGTATTATGATGCGCTCTACGTATGGAGAACTATACAAAAGATCGACAGCGAAAATGGGAGAGGATAACGAAGGATGAAGAAAATTACTATTGATCGCGGCGTACAACCAGTTGCTCCGGTTTCTTTTAACCCGGTCGTTGTCCAAGTTAAGTTGCGGAGGAAGACGAAAAAATCAGTTGCAACAGTGTGGAAGGTTAACCTGATTGAAAATATAGGAGGACTCTGGGTGAAGAGGCTGAGGAAAAGGCGAAAGTAAGCAATGATTACATTATTGACGAAGATTTATATCAAAATCAGCAAATTGGTGAACAGTTCATCAAGGAGACCTAGCAGTTAGTCATTTTACAAGGTATTTGACTTTTTATAAAATAAACTAGCTGAAAATGTTGAAAATATGCTTTTTATATACTATATTAGAAATATTTTATTATTAAGAACCAAACTAAAAATATACCATATTAGAAATATTTTATTATTAAGAACCAAACTAAAAATATATTATATTAGAAATATTTTATTATTCCAAATTGGTGATGGGATTATAGATATCAATAGATTCCGGATTTCTATGCAAAATAAAGATATACTATAATAGAAATATTTTATTATTTTATAATATTATATTATATTAGAAATCTAATATACTGTATTAGAAATATGTTATTATTCAGAACCGGTGATGAGATTATAATTATCAATAGATTCCGGATTTCTATGCAAAATAAAAATATACTATAATAGAAATATTTTATTATTTTATAATATTATATTATATTAGAAATCTCATATACTGTATTAGAAATATTTTATTATTCAGAACAGGTGATGGGATTATAGTTATCATTAGATTCCGGATTTCTATGCAAAATAAAAATTACTATATTAGAAATATTTTATTATTCAGAACCGGTGATTGGATTATAGTTATCAACAGATTCCGGAAAATAATAAGTTTGTGCATCAGTTACAAGATTCACCAATAATTTTAATAAAATGTAAATAATATATTTAGAAATGGCTTTCGATTGCTTAACTGATCTCGTTTTAATGGAATAGTATTTGATCAAATGATGCAGCAGGTGCATTGGATTCGTACACACTCATTACTCGCGAGGTGATCCGATGGAAACAATCGATTCGATCAACGATCGAGATCAAGGGGAGATCAAGGCTACAGCGTTTTCGAGGACGAACCAAATATCTTTTGTATTTTTTGCGAGGTGTCTGTTGCAATGTCTCGCAGTTGAAATCAATTTACATGCGACAGTCCCATTGAATAACGACAACGGTAGTAAGAATGATTCGGATGAGGGTAGCTAATGATTCGGTCGCCATTTGCATCATCGATATTTCATTGTGACATGCATCACTTTGCATCGATCCACGAGTACGCTGAAATCCTGATGAAAACTCAAAATCAGTCTATCTAGTTTGTTTATATGACATGCACATTTTCATAATTCACGAGTTGTTATAAATTTTTTAAAGTTTAGGATCATATGTCGAGATTTATTTTAGAACAATCTTGCTAATCGATGGTTAAATTTTTTGGCTATGTGTGATCCTGCAAGATCTTGGATAAATCTTTTTGAGTCTATGAACTCGTTACAGAGAACACTGTCGATCATCTCTGAAGGATTAATTACCTCAGTCCCCATATTTACGGATTCATTGACTTATTCAATTAGTCAAATAGCTGAATATTGCCAACAAAATTACATAGAATTCTATTTCAATTCGAATGAACCGAATACGATAAACATTTAATAGATCATAATAACTAGACTGCGGATCTTTATACACTTATAGCAAAATTGAGTATATGAAAATCGAAGTTGTTGAAAAATTTTAAAAATTGAAGATGTCAATATATAATTTCTCCTCTATTAAGATCATTACTTGAAAAAGTAACATTCAATTTAATTTCTATCTCTTGCAATCGGCGTAGAACATTTTTATTTTGCATAAAGATTCGCAGTCTAACACTAACATAAGGGGTCGTGCATTGTAATATCGAATCAGAGTCGTGACGAAGATATCGTCAAAGAAGTTCTAATCGCAGTAGCCATAAATCAAAAATGGCAACGCTTGGGGTTAATAGATAATGAGCGGCGGCAGCTTATTGTTAGCTTTATCTCCGCATCGGATGATCGTTAGTCTCAATCTAGCGAAACGAGCGAAACCGCTAAATGATTTGCACGATCAGCGTCGAGTGTGGGTCACCGTGATAAGCCGAGCGGCGCGGAAACGGTATTAAAAGCTCGAGTCGTCGGCGTGCACGCGATGCACGGTGTCATTGGTGATTAACCGGGTGTGCGTGTGCGCGACTTCGCTCGCTCAACTCGGATCCATCGCTCGGCTTCTCGCGCTAACTCGCTTACTCGCTCGGCTCGCTTCGTTTCTCTCGGTCACTCTCCTCTCGGCTCTCACGGCTTCTCTCGCTCACTCGTTCGGCTCTCTCGGATTCTCTCGGATTCTCTCGCTCACTCGTTTGGCTCTCTCGGCTTCTCCCGCTTTCCCGGCTCAGCTCGCTCGGTTTTCGCGCTCTCTCGCTGAATCGCTCGATTCCTCTCGCTCTCTCGTTGAATCGCTCGGTTCCTCTCGCTCTCCCTCGCCGAATCGCTCGAATTCTCTCGCTCTCTCGTTGAATCGCTCGGTTCCTCTCGCACCCTCGCTGAAGCGCTCGAATTCTCTCGCTCTCTCGTTGAATCGCTCGGTTCCTCTCGCTCTCTCACTGAATCGCTCGGTTCCTCTCGCTCTCCCTCACTGAATCGCTCGAATTCTCTCGCTCCCTCGCTGAATCATTCGAATTCTCTCGCTCTCTCGTTGAATCGCTCGGTTCCTCTCGCTCTCTCTCGCTGAATCGCTCGGCTTCTCTCGCTCCCTCGCCGAATCGCTCGAATTCTCTCGCTCCCTCGCCGAATCGCTCGGTTTCTCTCTCTTTCTCTCGCTGAATCGCTCGGTTCCTCTCTCTTTTTCTCGTTGAATCGCTCGGCTCCTCTCGCTCCCTCGGCTGCGGAGTGCGCGAAGTGGCGTGGCACGTATCGGGCTGCTACCTACGCCTCGCCTCGCCTTGCCACGCGGCGTGCGGTGATCGCCGACACGATCGGATCGGTCGGCGTACACGCGGCAAATCGGTCGAACGACGGTCAGAGAAGGCCCATGGACGGGGACAGAGGGAGGCTGGAGGCACGCGGCAGGAGAGGTGGAGAGCACGCGATGACGTCACGTCCGGCGCGAGGGCAACGAGTGTGGGAACCGGCGGCAGGTGCGTCCGAGAGTCAGAGAGTTGTGGGCCTCGTTCGAACCGGCCCGGGGAGGGGATGAAACGGCCGGGGAAAACACAGCGGCGACTCGGTGGCCAGAAGGGCACGGAGGGGGCCCAGAAAGAGAGATAGGAGGCAAAAGGGAACAACAAGTGGCGAATGGGAGCAACGAGAAGAATCGGGAAATGAATGGAACGAAGTGGGAAAAATCGATGCGGAGTGAGAGAGAGAGAGAGAATAAGATGGAGCGTGAGCGGAATTTCTGAGTCGGACGGGTAAAAAGCAGCGATAAAAAGGGACGACGAGAAAGGCCCTAAAAGTCGGGGATGAGGAGGGACAGGAAGTGATAGGAGAGGATGGGGAAAAGAGGGAAAAACGTGATGCACGAGCAGCGGACGTCGAGTTAAGTAATGGTATCGCGAGATTGTGGAATGGGGTGCGCAACGATACCGACAGGAAGGCGACGCGACGGTCAGGCACTGTGATAATAGCAGTCGGCAGATACGTGGAAAGTATTCTATTGTTTCAGGTATTCTAGCGCGAGCCTGTGGAGGAATTGGTTTTCTCGAAGAATCTAGTTTCAGAAACAGTCGCGCGTTTGCCAAACCGATTGACATCACGGAACAAGCAGTAGTATTAACCCTTTGCACTCCAGCACTATATTAGTTACAAGTGTATATATAGAAAAATATATAGAAAAAATATTTATTCCTTAGCTATATCATGTGAAACAAGTTCAAGTTTATAAATCTTCAACGAAACGATAATTTTATGTTTTGTAATTTGTCATAGTAATGTCGCATTATCGGCGACAACAGAGTGCAAAGTGTAAAATAGAATAAAAAATGTATGAAAATTTCAATCAATTCTAAATTAAATAGAATTTTTCAGTCTTAAATCAGACACGAACTTTTACAATCGTTCAGCGGCATGTTGCGCTGTTTTATTTCGCGCGGTATTTGTTAATTGCTGTTCGTATATTCCCCGCTCTCCATTTTTACCATTATCATTAGCATAATTATTGTATTCAATGTACAATCCGCAATCATTTCGTCACATCGCGGCCGTCGGAGGAATAACAGTGAAGTCACTTCCACTGAACCGACTTTTTCCCAGAGTTCACGCAATGCGTAGGCACGCGTGATTCGTGTGCGTCGGTATGCAGGGACGCGTGCATCCTGCAACACGTGTGCCCGGCTTAATCTATGCCGGCGAAGCGTGTGCGTGCGTGTGCACGGCGCGCGACCTGCACTTTTTTTCCATTTCTACCGCTGCTCTATGGAAGGACGAAGGGCGAAGGGCAGGTTAGGTTAGGATTTCATTCCACCGATACCCGTCACCCTTGATTCAACTTCTTTTTACTTCTTCTACCTTCCTTTTTGACTTGTACGCCGCTTTTTCTTCGTTCCGTGCCACCCTTCTCTACCGCACGTCTCCCTTTTCTGCTACTTTATCTCTTTTTTAGCGTCATCGGCTTACACGCAATGTGCCACTTGTTGATGTCCAGAACGGCGTGAGAACCTATCAAGAAGTCTCGCAGTTTTGAAAGGAAAGGGACGAGGTTCGTTTTGGTAAAAATTAAAAAGTTTGCGCAGTTAAAACGACGGGTTCCGAATCTTTCGATTTCCGATTATTCTGCGAATTTTTGCTACTCGTTCAGCCAAGTTTTGTTTTTTCTTTCAGTCAACTTTCTAATACTTTAATCGGGCAACGTGCTCCTTGAAACGTATTAATCGCGCTGTGCAACACGTTCCACGATTCTTTCTTCCAATTAACTGCGCGAGGCGGCAAGAAAAACCTGTAGCTAAGCGTCTTTTTTTTTTCGTGACGCAACCTCCAATAATTCTCAATTATTTTTCAAAGCCCAGCGCCGCGACGTGTAACCTAGTTCTATGCAATTATCGGTCGAGACCCGGAGGGAACGAAAGAAATAGGGACGAAAAAAGAAAGAAGATGTGGAAATGGTAAGAAAAAAAAGGAGAATGCAACGTGCTTCATTAACGCTCGTAAAAGCATTCACGATGGCGCCGATCGCCAACAACGGCACACTCCGAAGCCTCTCGAGGTCTGTAATCACAAACTTATAATAATCTAGTATCCCCGTACCTCCGGACCGATTGTAACGGCTCGAAATTACAAGCGATATCAATTTCATAATGCTTATAACGTCAGCCTTAATCGGCGACATACCACTCGAGACCGTCGTCCCATTCCTCGCCGAACAATCCTAACTCGTTCAACAGCTCGGCGTTTCTTTGCCACTGGCCGAGCTATTTTCTAATTAATCCCTGCTTTACGGTTCTGACATTGCTTCGCGGCGATTCAATAAACTTTGTTTCCCTCGGCCAGAATGAACGCGCGATATTTGATTGGAGATTACCCCAGACTACGCAGGTTTTTGATGTGATAACGTCAATCGTAGAACGTGATGTTATTTATTTTGCACGGAGATCCACATTCCACATTCTTTTGGGAATGAAACAGCAGAGAATCGTTTAAAAAATGAAACTGTAATTAAATTCTTGTACATTTCTCTTTGATTTGATAAATTTATAATCAAAATGAGCAGTTTCAACGTACTAAAATTGTGAAGAGAAATTTCTGGTTGGCTTCCATTTCTTGAAAATGATGGAAACAATTTCTATTTTCCACATTCCACATTCTTTTGGGAATGAAACAGCAGAGAATCGTTTAAAAAATGAAACTGTAATTAAATTCTTGTACATTTTCCAACATTTTTCAGATGCTACACTATTTGACAAAAACATGTAAATTAATCAAAATTTCTCAGCTAGACTTCAGTCTTCTAAACGATCATGTTTAGGGCTGCTACTTTTCGTCTATTCGTTGCCCCTAATGTAACAGGTGTTCATTTAACCCTTTATTGCATTCCGTTTGCAATTAAGGACTTACATTTCAAATGTTCTATAGTAAATTAAAGAGGCAATACTGAAGACTCTGAGCATGTTGGTTCCAAGTGGGAAGATTGCGATTATGAATAAAATCGCATATGTATAAAGTTCCTATACAGGAACAGTCATAAAATGCAATAAATAACATTTTCTAATAAAATTTTTAAGAAGACTGACAGATATATATATTTTTTCAACTCGTCATAAAAATTCATGCAATAAAGGGTTAGGAAGCTGCATCGCGTTAAATTAATTTTCAAAGTTAAAATTCAGATATTTATTCAATAACATATTTTCCATTCTGTTGTATTTCTTTTGCCATTCTCGAGGTCACTTCTCGTGTTATTGAATAAACGTATGAATAAATACTTTAATCCTTTGCACTCGGATGGCCCCTCTGAGACACCACTAAAAATTGCTGTACCATTAATGAAAATATTGTTTACATAATAGATATATTGGTATCTAATCAATTATTAAACATTAAATAAATTTCAAAAATCGTAGGGAATGGAAATATTCCAGATTGGAAGAAATGTTTAATTTTCCACTTAAAATAGCTTCAAGTGCAAAGGGTTAATTTTATCTTCTATTCTTTATTTGAAAACGCTACTAACTTTCAGTTCAAAGCAATATTTGATCAAATTGTGCTACTAAGAATATAGTATAATGTAGTAGAACGTAGATGAATAGTATACTAGAATATAGAATACCATACATAAATATACTATAACGCAAGAATATAGTATAATATACTAGAATATACTATAATATATTGAAATGTAATACAATATATACAAAACTATCTATAAAATATGTAACGTATTTTGCTCATAAAAAATTCATAAAACTGTGTTCATTCACAAAAATGATAATAAATAACTAAAAAAAACAATTATGTATTAGTTTAGACAAGAAAAATTGTTGTCTTTTTCGAAAACAGTACAAATAGTAGCAGTACTATCAGTGTTGGTATCACGAAAATATTCCAGGAATTTATCTGATTTTTTTGGTCGCTACCGTATTCGTTCGCTTCTTGTTCCACGAATGTTCTCCATCAACGCTTCAGAAATAATGATAGTTCGTTCTAGTTTCTAAAATCGATCAGGCTGCTTCAACCAGATGCCTTAACGATATCGGCAAGAAATTGTAGGGTAATTAGTACTCCCGACGCCACAACCTGAATTGCAATCAGAAATTCTGTCTGGTTCGAAGGAAAAACAGAAACAAAAGAAGCAGAGGATGTGTGAGACGGTACACTATGTTCAAAAAGCTCTGAGGTAAGCAATCAGACAACGTCTTTGGCATGTTTATTTTACTCGTCACACGTCCTGAAACATTCAAAATATTGCATCTACTGTTTGAAGTTTCATCCACTAATTTTCATGACCAATTTTTCCTTGTTCTTCGAGCAAGTCTTTTCGTTGTGTTTCAATTATTCAATGACAGAAGAGAAATTTTAACATGAGAAATCTGTGTAACATGGATCCACAACAATAAATTCTATAATCCAAAGATCAAACACTGTTTAAATTCCAGCGACGACGCGGAATGTTTTGAAAACGGAGACAAATCGTGAGAAGAATCGTGAGTTACAAGCGTAGACAAATTCGAGAAATCGTGGATCAGGATGCGCAAGAACGGGTTCGACTCCGGCGGACACCAATGGGCGGTTTGCATGCTTAATTGAATGCAATTACGCTGTTCGAGTCGGCGACGGTCCGAGTGGGACTATGTTAACGATACTTTTGCGCAAACTCGGTCCAATTATGCTCGTTGCCGTCGGCCGACATAAATTCGCCTGTCGGTACGAAAAGGAAATGGAGCAATCCTGGGCGCCGCCGCGATCCCGGGCTAATTGTTCCTTAAAATGATCGTTTAATTCGTATTTATCGGAAATGCTATGCGACTCGCTCGTCGGTTAGGATCGCGTATGCAAATTATCGAGCGGAACGACTCGAGCGTAGGACGGAAACAGATAGTCTGTACGGGGAAACGAAGGAGGACATAACACGGATGCGAGCATCGCTAATTAGGAAATGAAGCCGGAGGCCCGCTGTGAACCGAAACCTGTTCTGAATTTATGAGTTTTCTTCGGGTACAACTTGGCTCGAGCGCGCGCGCACGCACCCTTTTGTGAACACTGAAAAGTAGATCGAGAATGTCGTTGACAGACTGTTGATTCAATTTCCATTTTTCGGCAGTTCGCGAGAAGACGACATTAAAAATGTTGCTTACGGCTTTTCTGGTATAATAACTTCAGAAATGAACAACATGTACAGCAATATCTCCACATATGCGAGCAATGCGTATTAACACTAAATGATTTCCATGTAATGTTGAAATAACAAGCATCATCTAACGGTTCGCTTTCGACGATATCGTAAAACTTATATCGAATTAATTTTGTTTAAAATAATGTGATGCGAAATAACTGATAAACTCATTTTTTGTTGTATTTCGATTTAGACCACTTTCATAATTATGGGCACAATCTTTAATAATCTTTAATAATTTAATCATTTAAATCAGAATAACTGTTTTAGGAATCAACTAAACTACTTCAATTTCTCTGTAAGGATAGAAGAATTAGTTTAGTAAATGACGTCTAAAAAATATGTGGAAGAAATGCATTTGGTCGGAATTGTGAAAAAGAACAGTAAAAATTGATTTTTACGACCTCTTTAGATGGGTCAATAACGAAAATTTAAAATATGTGTTTGGTCAACTCGTATAAATTATATACGCTCTGAAAATTTCATTGAAATTGGTTCATTGGTTTACGAGTTGTAAACGATCAAAAGCGGTAAAAAGGCCGAAAATCATGAAAAATTGCAATTTTTACCACTTTTGATCGTTTATAACTCGTAAACCAATTAACCAATTTCAATGAAATTTTCAGAACGTATATAATTTATACAAGTTGATCAAACACATCTTTTAAATTTTCGTTATTGGCCCAGCTAAATAGGTTGTAAAAATCAATTTTTACTATTCTTTTTCACAATTTCGCCAAATGCATTTATTCAACATATTTATTAGACGACATTCACTAAAATAATTCTTCTAGCCTTACAGAGAAATTGAAGTCGTTTGGCCCATTCATAAAAATTGCAATTTTTCACGATTTTCTGCCTTTTTACCACTTTTGATCGTTCACAACTCGTAAACCAATTAACCAATTTCAATGAAATTTTCAGAGCGTACATCATTTATACGAGTTGACCGAACACATCTTTTAAATTTTCGTTATTGGCCCAGTTAAAAAAGTTGTAATAATCAATTTTTACTCTTCTTTTTCACAATTCCGACCAAATGCATTTCTTCGACATATTTATTAGCCGTCCTTTACTAAACTAATACTTCTAGCCTTACAGAGAAATTGAAGTCGTTTGGTCCATTCATGAAAAAAAGTTATTCTGATTTGAATTGTGTGTGATCAGTTTGGTACAAAATAATTTATAATGTGTTGCGACATTATTCACAGAAACCAGAAATATATTTTAGCCTCTGTAAGTAAAAGTCAATAGTTGTTAATAGCGAAGAAAGTTACGAAAGACAATAAAAGCCTGTCGGATAATATTTTTCACGACTCGGAGCTTTTCTCACGTCGAACAATTACCGGCAAGGTAATTTCATCGTGAGCAAGTTGGTCGCGCGTGGAAATGGAAGAAGGCCGAACGTAGCCTAAGAAAATAGTCATCAAAGGGCCCGACGTACTCGAGGCAAATTACGTCGTAATTACAGTAAAATTCGTTGCGGCGCATCTCTGCGGTGCCAGCAACCACCGTCGTAATGCGCGTTGCTTTCGCGATGCACTGTGTGTATACGCGAGAGATTCGATTCCTTTATTCATTTGCATTCCGTTCTTTACTGTTGTCGACTCTAGCGCAACAACTCGTAATTATCAGACTGCGAATTTCCATGGCTATATAGATTTCCAGAAAGTGTTGTATGAATAATTAAACGGATTTTTAGTATTTCATTAACCCCTCGCCGTACTTTGACGAGCCAGACTCGCGATGAAGGTTTCTAACAAAGTCTAACAAATATGAACGTTACGCGTTTCATTTTAGATGAAATAAAATTTGATTATAAAAATATACATTTTCATTTCCCTTCTACGACATTTTTGCGCATAAAGACGTTTTAATCACTGTAACTGTAAAAGGAAAGGTACGGCAAGGGTTTAAGAATGTTTAAAAGTGAAAGAAAGCTGGACTACACGTTCAATCAATTATTAGACAGCGGATATTATATATTTATGACATAAATTAGTATGTGCACTTTGAAATAGATTAAAAATTTTAGGAGAATTTAAAAATGGTTGTATTATTTTCAATTGAAGATATTAGAAAGAAAATAAAAATATTATTTTGCATGAAGATCCATTGGCTATTAATTATTCATTGTGCCATTTACTTTGGAACATTCGTGATTCAAATATAGTCACATGAGTGAACATTTTTCAGGTAAGAGTTAAACAGTGAAACTCGTCGATCAAAAGAAATTAAAAAATGTTTTGATAATTTATAATTGGACATGGTATCTCGGAATTCAACGAAAAATTAATTTTCATGTTAACACGCTTGCTACTTTTCCGTCGAAATATGTACGAACTCGGTATGGACCACGTCGAATATACATAAAATGGGACACTAACAATTAATATCTGACGATAATGTTAATGATAATGATGACGCAGAATTTTTACTTCGTGGAGGCAATTACAAACGACAATAATGATAAAAAGTGGGGTCCAAAACATTTCCTGGTTTCATTGAGGTCACGAAGAATGCGGTTCTTCAGGTGTGTCACTCACGTGTCTGGCCCGCAACAGACAGGACAATTAATAGAATGCAAATTTATACAATATTTATCATCTGCACCGCTATAAATATTCATGTTTCATAAAAACAATAAAGTTATATTTCTTTAGAAATTTTCTAAGTGTTCATTACTTTTTCAAATTAGAAAGTTAGACTTCCGGTTACATTTTTCTTCACGATCCAATGTGTGTTATGCACGGGCTGTATAAAATGAAATGGTCATCCGTCCTAGGGTTGAATCTACACCTCTGAATCGGTGAACATTTGTAAGAGAAACTTGCCTCAAAATTGTTTATAACAAAGAAGATTGTTGTTAAAGTTTTTTTAAAGAAATTTCTTTCATTTATACGTTTAATTCCACACAATCAAATTTTGAAAAGCTTTTACAGCTCATATCTCAATAACTATTTGTTTGCGACGTATGGCTCCTTTCAAACTTTTTCTCTTTTCGATGAATAGAAGGCGTTGATGTAAAAAAAACTTTAACAACAATTTTCTTCGTTATAAACCATTTTGCGGCAAGTTTCTCTTACGAATGTTCACCGAACCAGAGGTGTAGATTCACTCCTAGGACCATTACTTTTTATACACCCTTTTTATACAATGATCAAAGACAAACGATCAATGATGAAAGCTTCAGACCCTTTTGAAAAGAATTTTTATATCAATAAAATTAAATCTGTTTGTTTCCTTTCTATCCTGTGTTATTCTTTATCGAAAATTTATTAAAAACGAGGCTACTTACGAAATTCATTTTACGGGGTTTAAGAGACCATACCTTACTATTTATGTGTTATTAGACTTTACTTATTGTTAGTTTGAATATATCAGCTTCTACCCAGTAAAGGAATTAATTATTTCTTCGCTCGTTTAGTATCGATGTTATTATTCATTATGAAACATGTGATAACGAAAATGAAATTTTAAAAATCTCACAATTAAATGATTTGAATATTTCTACTCCCTTGAGGAGCATGTAATAAAAGTCACTGGGAGGATCTGAATAAATTCTCGTTACTTCTACGAAATAATTTATAATTACGGATTGCATGCATTTGTAACTCAATGAAAAGCACAAAAATTGCGGTTTTAATTTTTTAACCAGGGGTTGTAGAAGCGCAGAGGTTTCAGAATCGGCGATGCCTCAATTTTAATTAATAATTTTAGAAATCACTGCTCGTTTCAAGTTTTAATATTTGATTAGAAGCCCAAAAAACGTTACAAATCGAGATCCTGATTTTTCAACCAATGATTGCAGGAGCGCAGAGGGTTCGAATCGGTAAAACAGGCCAATTTCAATTTATAATTTTAGGGATGACTGCCTGTGGTGTTTCAGGTTCGGATATTATACCAATAAACGTTAACACTAGTTTTACGGGCGTTTCTTATATATCTATCTCTACGAGCATTTTCTTTGAAAAATCGATTTATTCAAATTAAGTCTGAATCGAACAATATTACGCTTCACGTTTAAATAAATAATTAATAAAAATCGATTTATTCAAATTAAGTCTGAATCGAACAATATTAGGCTTCACGTTTAAATAAATAATTAATAAGTGTTTCGGATCACGCGAGCGTCTTGGCGACACGTGAGACAAGGTAGGACAGGGGGTAGAGAGGTGACGGGCTTGCCAAAATCATAATAAGGCATCTAAACAACAGAGGCTCCTCGTCGCCTCTCCCCCCACCGTTCGAACAGCATCGTCACAGCTAATTGCCGTCAAAACGGCAGTTACACTTTAACTACTGCCTTGCTATTTACTGCTACAGAAAAGGATCCAGGCCCTTGCGCTTCTTGTGCCAGTTCCTTTAAACCTACTATATATATTTTTATTTCGTTTTCTTTTTTTATTAGTTATAAGTGGTGTCGGGTTTTTTTCTTACTATAAGCTAATCGGGTTTAGTGCTAAGTTAAAGTTATTTTTAATAAAGTGGACAAACGATTGACTCGGTATCCAGCTATTATTCTTAGCTAGCAAATATCGCTTCCTTCCACGACATCCTACTACGCTTCTTGAACAATAAGTAAAAAGTCTTTTTTTTAAAACTATCACAGAAATGATAAAATGATGCGGAAATGAATATCTTATTGTATCTCCTGGATTTACTCATGACTTCTGGAAAAGGGGTATTGGTCAAAAGAAAAGAATACTGTGTCCAAATTCAATTACCCCATTGTAAATACTTACAATAAGCGGAGATTGTCTACAATAACTGAAACTTTTGCACACTGTGCAAAACTTTTGTCTTTGAAAAACGTTCTTACACTGTCACTGCAGCAGTCATACCGAAGATCGTTCCTTGCTTTAGACGTCCCTACGGCAATAGGCATAAGCGATTTCGTTGAAGAACCAAATAAACACTCAACCATACAATCCGCTTCAGTTTACATTATCGAGGCACGATTCAGATAACGAATTGGAGGAGGAGAAAATAAAGACTCTACTTTCATTCTTATATTTATTATTGAAAAAACGATTTGACGAACGAAGCAAACATATAAGGATTGTTTATGAAATAAGCTAGCCCGTCGATTTGACGGGTTTCGTAGAGATAGTCATACTACACAGAAATTTCAAAAATTAGAAAGCTTTAGGAAAAAATAATTGTGCGTATAAATTCTTTGGATGAAATGATTAATTTACGATGCAGAACGGTGCAAATTAATACTATGGTTTTTGGGGTATTTCATTTCGAAATTTGAAATCCGTCAAATTGACGGGTCCCGTAAACATAGTGTTAAAAATCGTGGACCTAATTTTTTAACCAGGTTCGATAGAGGTGTAGAGGGTGGGAATCGATTACGTCAAAATCGGAATTGCCGGTCAGGGTGCGTCGCGACGCTCTACCAGGAGAGCACGCGCCGGTTGTATCGGGCCGAGTGCCAATAATAAAACGTAACGAAAGCATCGAATGAGCGGGAACGGGGAAAAAAGCGACGGGGAAGGGACACAGAAAGAGAGACAGGGACAGAGAGCGCGCCAGAAAGAGAGAGGACGTGTAGAAATATGGATATGGCGGGAAACGTGGGAGCGATACATGTGCAACGGCTGTTTCGAGAGGATAACGGCGTTCGAGTGGTACCCTGGTTATTCCCGAGGAAATATCGGGACTGATCGTCATATTCCACGATTGATTTCGGTAATCGAAGGCTGTTCCTTTCCGCAGCTAAGGAAAAAGGGAGGAAAAGCTCGCGGGTCCGCGGAGCTTCCGATAAGATGAAGTGTCTAGACGGTTGCTTGCACACAGCCCCCGTTATCAGGCTCGCAGGAAGTTACATTTGGTCGACGTCGCGGCGCCGGGTCGACCGAGTCGACCGAAAAAGCGCGGGCGTCGCGACGCCCGATCGGGAGAGCAGGACGCGCGTCGTGTGCTATTTCTGCGTCCACGTCTGCTACGCGGAAATACAGTGATTCAGTGAGTAAATATCATTGGCTTTATGTACTAAAACAATTAGAGAATTTTTCACATGACGAATCTAGTGATTTATAACTAGAAAAAAATTAGTATTATTATTGTTTATTTCGTGCTTTAAACCAAGTATGGTTTATGCAGCATATACAATCAGAGTTGGGTAAAAAATTTTATTGAAATAACAATTTCGAATAAAGTGGATTTAAAACTAACTTTATTCAAAATATTTGCACAACTCTGTGTACAATAGATGAACATTTTAACATATTACATAATAGCCTAATGCAAGTGTAATTTGAAATAGCAAAAACTTTAGAAGAATTAAAAAAATAGTTCTACATTATTTCCAACCTATTAAACACATTAGAGATAAAATAAATTTCAGGTAGAAAATTTTTATTTTGCATAAAGGTTCCCTGTCTACTTACAACAACGTTTGCGAAAGCTTTCTGAATCATTTGCGACTTTTCCGTGTCACCCTTCCAAGAGAAAATGGAATTTGAAGGGTCAAGCAGGCGCGGTCGGAGTCGGCCGTGTCTGATCAGGACTGACTGATTCTACTTCTCGCAAATACTACAGCGCGAGAACCTGATTGAATAAACTGTGGATGTTCATGCGGAATAAAAATATTTTACATCGCTTCCAAGCAACAGAGACCTTGTAGAAAGTTTCTTCTTTGAATAATGTTCAATAAGTTGAAAATACCGAAGTTCTTAAATGGTTTTATTGGTTGACCTACTTACTTTTCTCACAAATGTATAATACCTGCTGGAGGATATTTAAAGCTGATTTCGTCGAAAACAATTTTGCATTACAATCTTTTTATAAAATCATTGAACTATACAGCTGTGTCATCAAATCGGAAACAGCTACTGCAGTATGAATTAGAGATCGAAATTGGCTAAGAGAAATGGAATCGTTTTTTTTTTTTGAGGGAGAAGCTGCATGCAGTTTCCACACACGGAACATTTTTACGATTGCCAACGTTCATAAGAATTTTTCAGCAGGATTGCATGAGTCGCGGCGAAGGTATTCGTTGGAAGTACAATAGGAAGCAAACGAAGTTCCCCGTTGTTCTCAGGAGCCTTATAAGCTCCTGTCTTGTACGAGGGACAAAGAATAAAGAGAGCAGTGGAGTAAACACGGCGCGACTGGACGAAGTGAAACAGCACATGCCGATTCTCATAAAACAGTGATTCTAGTATTTATTTTCGTATTCCGGTTTGCAGTGTTATTGGGGTCATCGCTAAATCAACACATTATCAACCGGTGATTATCGCATAATTTTGAAAAATCTATGGTACACGACTAAACACTTTTTAATCGAACCTTCAATAGCAACAGCAATTTTCATTGTGAACCAACAAACCACCCTCAATAACGTCGTCTAATAGTTTCATTTAAGATTGCAATCTAAAAGAAACTTTCTATGCTCTCTTTTGGTGCATCATAATTATTGAAAATCCTATTAGTAGACTTTCGGTAGGAAAAGTGCTAATTTTATAATTTTATGTACTTATGAAAAAAAACCAGCAGGTGTAATCTAAAACGATAAAACCATTAAAAGGATTTGAAAATATTATTATATTAATTTCGAACCACTAAACATGTTAGGAAAGAAAATACATTTCTATTTCATTCCAGTTCGTTGCAATTTGAACGCGTCTGGGTAATATTCATTGACTCGTACTACTTGCAGATTGTGGATATACGAGGCCCATTCTAAAATGAATCATGGAGTGTGAGCCATAGAGCTTTGAACACGTTAATTGTGATACGCTCGAGCAATTAAGTGTAGGCTTGTGGTAATTTGTTTGAAAAATTTGTTTATATGTAATTTTGAATCCTACTGGTTAATCTGTCTGCCAAGTACATTCTACTTACACGTCCTGAAGTCACCAGACATTTAATAAAATTTACATTACAACGACGGATTATTAAAAAAATATTATTTATACCGATTATCAAAATATTAAACAAAATAAAGACGAAGTTCACCTCATGCAAGGATTATCAGATTTGCCACGTACTTTTAAAAATTTAATAGAAAGTGTACAAATACTTTTGAGGATTCGTTTTAAAGAAGAAGCTTCATTCTTCAAATCTGTGGCGAATTTTGGCATGATGAAAAATTTTTAATTCTCGTAAAGGCATTTGAATTTGCAATAATTTTGACGAAAGCTTATATTTTAAAGATGCGTCAGGAAGACCCAGGGCTCTAGGTTGGATATGCACG
>CM052196.1:9291806-9312050 GCA_028455805.1 Lasioglossum figueresi | reverse complement strand
TTGTCGAATGCATATGCGTGCAGTTTGTAATCTATGAGCACGTCTTGGTACATTTGCTTACTGATCTGCAGGCGTTTATTTTCGTAGAGAAACATGGAGTATCGAAAACTAGGCATTGTTAATACATTGGAAATGATGGAAAATTAATAAATAAAATATATCAACAGAATTTCGTATCTTCTTAACGTGTTAATTTTCTTATTCTGCAATTTTACAAAATATAAGACTACAGTAAAAGGAGATGTCCTGAATAAAATTTTATTGATACATTTGTGACAATTTTCTGATTCAAATGAGCCTAAACACGGCACCATTTGGATCAAATTTATTGGTTTAATTCACGATATAGTAGAACCTCGATTATCCGAACCGATATTTGAATTCTCCATTATTTAAATGATGAACTTAGAAGATGAATTTAGAGGAATTTAATAATATAATCTAGCACTGTAGCTGGATAATTGTTCTATTAACCGAATGTTTCTCTGGTTAGTTCGGATAAGCGAGATTGTACTCTATCGTGTGGATTGCCGAGTAAATATTATTCAAATAGTGTCGTGCTTGGTATCATTTGATTCAGTAAATTGCGACAAATATCGATACATTGTTGCAAATTATTTTCAAGAAGCCTTATCTATAAAGATAATAATGTATAAAATAATATTTATTCTCCTCGGGGTTTCAAATACATTTACCACTCTCCCCCTCTTCCGCTCTCACTAACGAACAACGTTCCGAACCACCTTGGATCACCACAGTTTAGATATCGCAGGAAAACCTTTTTCTAACGAGAAATATTATAAAAATAATAATATATCATAAAAAATTCCACAGGTTCCTAAATGAAAAATAAAGTTTGAACAGCATTTCTTCGAAGATCTTTCTGATAGCAAGTCTCAGAAAGATGCGATAAGATCTTGAACGTTGCGATCGATGGGATTTCACTTGGCCGCGTGACGCGCCCGATCGATTAGGGGAGTTTCGGTACCATGGCGAGACGCATCCTTGGGAAGAAGTCGCTTTCTCCTGTGGCATGGGGGCCACGGGGCACGCGTAAATGCAACAGGCTCGCCCCATAAAAAATTTAACGAAGGTTTCGGCCGTGCCGCCCGACAGAAACAACCGGAATACGCTCTCGCGTATTCCGCCAGGAGCGAGGACAACGGGACGAAACGAGAATAAAGAATACGACCGAACAAAACGAACAAAACAAAAAAACGACGAGAAGGGGGTGGGGGTATGGGGGAAAATTAGCAGCAGCACGTTTCAAGCTGCGCAATAATTCCTGAGGCGCGTGTTACTCGTGGGGTATACGATGTTTTCGTTTTAAAAATTTATGGGCGCAACGACTCGCGCAACGGTCGCCGCGAGCTGTATTTGCTGGGAATAAAACGAAAAAAAGAATGGAGAATACTGCCTCCGGAGAAGTAAGTATGCACCGGACGAAAGGGAACAACCAGGTCCTGCCGACTCGCAGATTTTAAGTACACAGAGACGATCCTTGGCCCTCTGTGCTACTGCAATTTCCGCGGTTGCAATTTTGTTTCCTCTCACTTTGTCTACGAGACTTCTCCACTCCAATTTTATTTCGAGAATTCAACAGTTATCTGCGGAAAGGGCGTGTGTGGAAAATTCTACTTAGGTACGAGCAATGGATAAATTACTAAAACATCCATAAATGAACTGAAAATTATGCTTTCATAATATCAAAAATTCTGTTTCACCTCTGTTCGTTACTCAACTTTAACTGCATTGAACTATGTACTTGCTTTACTATAAAATTAAATTAAATATTAAGTAAAAATGATTGAACTTATTCAATGGACGACAAGACCCCATAAACTTTCACAATTTTACTAAGGTTGATAATTACAAGTATTGACGAACCCTTGCGCCGAAAGCATTAACAATTTTATTAACAACAAATGCGATCGATAGAAAGCTATAATTATTACGTGTACGTATAAAACTTAAACATTTGTAATCGTAAATTAATGTAAAAATAAATGGAACCTTATTAAAAATTATCTTAGAGATAACAGCATTATATCTTTAGGAAGATCATATTCACGGAGATGTTTGCGATCTAATATCGAATTAAGATAAATTTCAAATGCAGAAGTTTAAAAATTAAGTCTGTTCGTGCAAACCATTTCGCCTGGCGGTTTGAGTATACATACGTGATGAAAATAATTCATATTGCTTTGAAATTAATCTAGCACGGTTAGATATTTTTTGATTCACGATGGAACGTTAGAAATAATCCAGTTTAGTTAAACTAAGAAATCATGGCAGATTCGATAAACGTGAGCTCCCGTCGTATCGAATTACCCGCAAAGATTTTCAAGCTGAAACCCTGCCTTGTCCGCCATAAATCTGCAGCGGTCCCATTTTTTCGAAATTCCATCTGATACAAATTATGTACACGGTTAAACCATAATTTGATCTGCCTACGATAAAGTTCATAAAAAGTCTAATCGCAGAAGCCAGCGAAGTGTTAAGGTCCGGCGGTGCTCTCCTTTTTCGCAATTATACGTTGCGATTATGTGCTTAAGTAAAATGGTATAAAAGGACGAGCGTAGCATGCGATCCATCCGCTACAAGACACACGAGAAAAATGTTTCCGTAGATGCGGCGAGCGCGTTACAAAGATCCTGGTTTCTCCGGAATTGCGGAAATGACGTTCGTTCGCAAATCGCTGGACTCGATCGCTTTGACAAGTGCCGACTCGATTAGCATTGTCGCCGATGACATAAGTCCATTGAAAAATTTCAGTAACACGGATTCGGCCGAATACACACGGAATTGAACTGTTTCAAATTACGAATCATTGCAATTTATAATTTTTGTTCGAAACGAGACATCCTCGAATAATCTTTCATTTCAGTCAATTACATTCTGATGCAACAGGTTGCTATAAAAGTATTGGTAGTTCTGTTTCAACGAATTTTATGGGTCTAGAGAATACACACGGAATTGAACTGTTTCAAATTATGAATCATTCCGATTTATAATTTTTGTTCGAAACGAGACATCCTCAAATAATCTTTCATTTCAGTCAATTACATGTTGATGTAACAGGTTGCAATAAAAGTATTGATTGTTCTGTTTGAATGAAGATTATGGGTCTAGGAAATACACACGGAATTGAACTGTTTAAAATTACGAATCATTCCGATTTATAATTTTTGTTCGGAAGGAGACATCCTCAAATAATCTTTCATTTAAGTCAATTACATATTCTGATGCAACAGGTTGCGATAAAAGTATTGATTGTTCTGTTTCAACGAATTTTATGGGTCTAGGGAATACACACGAAATTGAACTGTTTCAAATTACGAATCATTCCGATTTATAGTTTTTGTTCGAAACGAAGCATCCTTGAATAATATTTCATTCCAGTCAATTAAATTCTGATGCAACAGGTTGCGATAAAATTATTGGTTGTTCTGTTTCAATGAATTTGATGGGTCTAGGGAATACGCACGGAATTGAACTGTTTCAAATTACCAATCATTCGAATTTATAATTTTTTTTCGAAACGAAACATTCTCAAATAATCTTTTATTTCAGTCAATTACATATTCTGATGCAACAGGTTGCGATAAAAGTATTGGTTGTTCTGTTTCAATGAATTTTATGGGTCTAGAGAATACACACGGAATCGAGCTGTTTCAAATTACGAATCATTCCGATTTATAATTTTTGTTCGAAAGGAGACATCCTCAAATAATCTTTTATTTCAGTCAATTACATATTCTGATGCAACAGGTTGCGATAAAAGTAATGATTGTTCTGTTTCAATGAATTTTATGGGTCTACAGAATACACACAGAATTGAACTGTAAGAAAAGTATTGGTTGTTCTGTTTGAATGAAGATTATGGGTCTAGGGAATACACACGGAATTGAACTGTTTCAAATTACGAATCATTCCGATTTATAATTTTTGTTCGAAACGAGACATCGTCAAATAATTTTTCATTTCATTCAATTACATATTCTGATACAACAGGTTGCGATAAAAGTAATGATTGTTCTGTTTCAATGAATTTTATGGATCTATGGAATACACGCGGAATCGAACTGTTTCAAATTACCAATCATTCCGATTTTTAATTTTTGTTCGAAAGGAGACATCCTCAAATAATCTTTCATTTCAGTCAATTACATATTCTGCTGCAACAGGTTGCAATAAAAATAATGATTGTTCTGTTTCAATGAATTTTATGGATCTATGGAATACACACGGAATCGAACTGTTTCAAATTACGAATCATTCCGATTTATAATTTTTGTTCGAAAGGAGACATCCTCAAATAATCTGTTATTTCAGTCAATTACATATTCGGATGCAACAGGTTGCGATAAAAGTATTGGTTGTTCTGTTTCAACAAATTTTATGAGTCTAGTGTGAATTAATAAAACGCTCTAATCACAAAAAATTCGTAGTAATATGAGTTAATAGAGTTGTGTCTACTCAAAATAAAAATGGTTTCAACAAATTGTACAAAACAGGAGCCAAACAGAAGTGTCTCATTTTCGAATTATGTTCTACAGCTGAAACGAAGACATTGAGATTTCAAATTCTTTTAATAAAAACGAATAAAATACTCGGTCGACTCGTGAACAATTTCGTGGGCCAGTCGTGGCAATCAGCCCGACACCGTCTTGTAAACACGTTTAAAAGGTTAACGCTCCACTGACATTTGATGTTCTCGTTTCGGGCCCGTTCCCGAATTAACAAGGTGAATACGTAAACTATTCACGGATCGCAATTACGTCGAAGGTCTCGCATTGACTCGAGGAGCGACGGGCTCGACAAAGACTCGTCGAATAAAGGGCCCCGGAGATGTGATCCGTCGAGATGAAATATCAATGCCTCGAAAGTCCAAGGGGGAACGGTTTTTTGGTGGGGCCGCGGGGATAATTACGGTGAAAATAACGACGGTCACGTGACACCGAGGCGGTGCAAGCCGAGCGTAGACACGAAAATAATGACGACCAGGATAATGATGATGAACGCACGGAAAGAGAAAGGTTGTGGAACAAGCAAAAGCGAGGCCAAAGCCCCGGCCGCGGAGTTTCAAAGTCAACCAAATCGAAAGGAAAGTACGAGAAGCAATAGAAGGGGTTACACATGGGAGGTGGTTGGGGGAAAAGAACGTTGGAGGGAGGGAAAAGCACGCAGGGGGCCCTAGAGGAACCCGAGCGGCTGGCCAATCGCGCGCGAACGACGAGCGAGTGGGCGTGCTCGTGTTCTCGGGCCCCGACCTCTGCGAACTGGTCCCAACCAATCCCGACGAGGCCGGCGAGCGGGCCCAAGCCAGAGCGGCCCCAATTGCGCGCCGTCTCGTACGAAGAATTACAATAGTTTACTGGTCCCGTCGAAATAAAACCACCATTCTGTCTGGCGATCGCTCGCTAAAACCCTTTCGTTGTCGAGTTTTGCCAGGGCAGTCGATCAGCGACGATCGACTTGCTCGTTTTGCTCAACCGCTCACGGTCGACTCGCCACGTCAGGCAGATGCGAAGCGCATCCTTCCTTACAGCCATCTTTAGTTTAAACGTCGCGCCGTTTCGATCTACACGAACGTGTTATTTCCACCCGGAGACGTATGCAAACATTGTTGCCTCATTTCGGAGAGCTTGAATGGGATTCGGGGAGGCTGGACGGTTTAATGGCTGCACTGTATGATAGTCTTCGGAGCCACGATCGAGCGATGTGCCCCTGGAAAGGTACTAGACATTGTGCATGTTCTAGACATTATGTCGCAGCAATAAATCGGATTTGTTAATGTTGATAATCGTTTTTAGCTGGTACTCTTTACAGGCACGATGATAACCAGAATTGTTTCTACAGGATTTGCGCTATGTTTGACAGTCTTCTTTGAATGAAACGTACGATTCAAGTTATGCACTTATATTATGTATATTTGACTCTACTTTATTCTTGGTACAAGGAATTCTTGAATTGATAAATTGTGCTCGTTCTGCGTTCTAGCTTTTCGTACAATAACCCATGAAAATTGACATTTCCATAGAGATTCGCAATCTTGTAAATTATAAATTCTTTTGTATACCCAAGGGATTAACATCATTGTCATAAACTGTCTATTATACCAAGTGGGGAAAAAATCGAAAATACTATAAACACGAATAGTGTTAGACTATGTTCCGCTGAAAGCCCAACGGATTGTAGAATAGTTTAACAATTCGAAGCATCGACTGAACTCGTCGTTCTCAGCGCCGGCGGTATGATGAATGCTAAATGAAATCGAATTGCGCCGATTATACGAAATGTGATAAACCGAGGGGCTTATTAACAACCGTTTAAAGCGTTACGACAGAAACAGGTATAAATTACGGTCAATTAGCGTCGGGAGATAAGAAAATTCCGGTTCGAATCAGCAAGAACCGGGGCTCCTTTCGAGCAGAAAATGAGTCAACCGGAGATGAGTCTCACGGATGGAGAATGCACGAACTCGGCCAAAAACTCGAGACGCCTTTCTGCCGAAATAAAACGAAATCGTCTACCGGAGGACTTTCGTTTCTTTTCGGTACGTATCAGCGATTTCTGGGCGGGAAGAAAAATGCGGCGTCTCGCCTCCCGGGAAGGGGGTGATGGGACCCCCCTTCTCTTTCTTTCACCCCAAGTCTAAAAAGGCTCTAATTTTCCTGGCGGAGAGAAGGGAACGCCGTCCCGACCCCTCCTCTCTCTTATGCGCCCTCGGGGCCCCCTTTTATTCATCGTTTTGCATTATGCACTTTACGCGGGCCTGTACACCTGTGCGCCGTGGCTTCCCCTACAAAACACACAATGCCACTTGTCCCGGCGCGCAACCCTCGCGTGGGGTTGACGGACGACAATAGGGGTTACATGCGGGATTCCTCTGACCCCCGGCACTGATTTCGACGGTAGGTGTTTGTCTGTGAATTTACTGCGCCGGGAAACAGTTTGAGACGATCGATTATTGTTCGATACAGTGGGCGATCAGCAGATTTGATAAATGTATAACAAAAATGAGCAGCTTCAGCTTACTAAAATTGTGAAGAGAAATTTCTGGTTGGATTTCATTTCTTGAAAATTATGGAAACAATTTCTATTTTCCACATTACACATTGGTTCGAGAATGAAACAGCAGAAAATCGTTTAAAAAGTGAAACTGTAATTACATTCTTGTATATTTTCCAACATTTTTCAAATGCTAAACTATTTGACAAAAACATGTAAATTAATCAAAATTTCTCAGGTAGACTTCAATCGTCTAAACGATTATGTTTAGGCCTGTTACTTTTCGTCTATCCGTTGTCCCTAATATAACAGGTGTTCATTTAACCCTTTATTGCATTCCGTTCCCAATTGGGGATTTAAATTTCAAATGTTCTATAGTAAATTAAGTAGACAATACCGAAGAAACTGAGCATGTTGGTTCCAAGTGGAAACATTGCGGTTACGAATAAAACCGCGTATGAATAAAGTTTCCATACAGGTGCAGTCGTAAAATGCAATAAACAACATTTTCTAATAAAATTTTATTATTTATTTCATGACCACACTTGTTTTTAAGAAAACTCAGGCACATGTATTTTTTCAACTCGTCATCAAAATTCATGCAATAGAGGATTAGGAAGCTGCATCACGTTAAATTAATTTTGAAAGCTAAAATTCAGATATTTATTCATAGATTTATTCAATAACATATTTTTCTAGGTAACTTCTCGTGTTATTGAATAAACGTATGAATAAATACCTTAACCCTTTGCACTCGGTTGTCTTCTCTGAGGCACCACTAAAAATTGATCTACCATTATTCATAATATTGTTTACATTATTAAATATATTGGTATCTAATCAATTATTAAACATTTAGGTATTGTATGAGGTATTATACCAATTGAATAAATTTCAAAAATCATAGGGAATGGAAATATTCCAGATCGGAAGCAATGTTAAATTTTTCAGTTAAAATAGCTTCAAGTACAAAGGGTTAATTTTATCTTCGATTCTTTGAAGATAAGTTTCTTGCCGATCGGAACCAGAAGTTTTATGAACGCGGAATTATGAAGCTACCAGAAAGATGGCGGAAGATCATCGAACAAAATGGATAATATTTGATCGATTAAAGTTCATTGTTTGAATAGAAAAAATTGGCTTATATTTCACCTGAAAATACCGAAATTACTTCCTTGGCAACCCAATATATTATTTCAACTCGTCATAAAAATTCATACAACAGAGGGTTTATTTAATCGCCAGGAACTGAGCAATTAAATAGACGATCTCCGTAGTCTGGGTCAAAATAGACCCAGAGCCCCGCCGTCGGGAGATCAACAAGACATGTTCACATTTTAACTGGTTTAACCCGATGTACGTTAAATACTGTCTCTCTTGAGACTAGTTCGATATAAAAATGTCTCCTTTATTCGAGAACGATACGAAATTTGTGAGGCTAGACCTCACCTGATGCACTTGCCCTAACACTGCCGTAGGGGGAACCATGCCCCTGAATAGAAATTCTTGAACACAAGCCCTTGTCCTTGATTCTCCCCACGGTATAACAGTAATAAAGCCGATGCGTGTCCGATCGAGATGGAACCTCGATAGTTTTGTTAATCTCTGGTTGCGTGGTATTATAGCATTACTCTGGCGACCCGGAATATAAAACCAGGCATTACGGGTAATGAAAAGAGGAATTTACTGTACAGAATCCATCGCATTTAAGTAACCTAACATCCGAACGCTCTATTATCCCTGCTGGCAGTCTCCTTTCTTAATTCGAGTTTATTCAAATTTGAACAAACTGTCGAGTAACAGTTCGTGATTCGAATCTTATACTTTGTGGAGATTTGTTTGCGAATGTTAGTGATGTTTCAATTAGAACGTGCTGATCTTCGACGGGGTCTTCTATAAGTATAAACAATAACGCTGTTTTGTACAATTAACAATCTTCTCCAATTTTACTAACGACGCGTCGAAGAGTGACAACTCTAATATTGGAAGTATTTAAGTTTTGTTGACATGCACTTTCTCCGACGTTTAAATATCATTAAAAAGCTGAATAAATATTTATGAACCATCTCGTACGTTTATATTCTTTCGATTATTCTTAATATGTCCCCGTTCTCGCGTGCATTTCCGAGATCCATAAAGAACTGTTCTGTTCATTTACATGGAAGACGAATACCGGTTCTCTGATTTACAATTCAGAGAAACCAATTATGCCCCATTTTGATACAAGCCTCGCGAAACCTTTGTGTCGTTACATTAACGTTTTATCGCGTTTTGTGCACCTGCGCAACAAGTCCAAACGGGTATGAATGAAAGTGCATGTTATTCAGAGAAGCTTGTGTTTATTTGCTATTTACGCATCGCGTTAATTAAATCGCCGGTAACGGGAAACGCGTTGGAACCATAAAGAACGGATTCCGAGTGGAGTGTGCAACGATCGCCGTGTGTCCAATTAATATTTTTACGTCGCATCGGATTATCATCGGGAATGTGAATCTGACCTAAAAACGGAGCTTCCTTTCAATCCTTTCGTTATTCAAATGTACAAATCAATTTAATATTAGAAAGTTCCGTAAGGATATAGAAACGATGCGACACCTATGTAATATAAGCTACACGCAACAATATTGTACTTGCTAAATAAATCACTCGGTGTAACTCATTACCTTACAATATCGCGTCTGACTCGCGACGAAGATTCTGAGCAGATTCTGATAAAAATGTATCTTAATAATTTCCTTTAAACAGAAATAAACTTCTATTTTGATTTTGTTAATGTACAGCTATTAGAGGACATATAGGCATACAATTTATATCAAATTTCTCCTTTTTTAGGAAATTACGATCTACAAAAAAGTTGTAATCACTGAAACCGTAAAATAAATCGTAGGGTTAACAATAAACCTACCACCGACGATCAAATTACCGGTTTCTGGTTTTTCATTTTACAATTATTAATACTTTCACTGGAAATTATTGTACACATATATGCATGCAAGTATTGAAATTAAAATCACAGTCATTTTTAAAGCAAGAATAGATCAAATCAAATAAATAAAAATCAACAATTTCGGTCAAGCTACAGTGCTTCCGTCATAGACGTCAACTTGGATCTCATTCAACTCACAAAATGTTAACACATTACCGACCGGTGATTATTGCATAATTTTGAAACATCTATGATACATGGTTAAACACTTTTTAATGGAACCTTCAATAACCGCAATTGTCATTGTGAACTAACAAGTCGCCCTCAATAACGTCATCTAACAGTTTCATTTAAGATTTCAACGTAAAAGAAAATTTCTATGCGTTCTTTTGGTACAGCACAATTATTGAAAATCCTATTAACAGGCTTCCGGCAGGTAAAGTGTTAATTGAACAATAAGATCTGTAAAGAGGAGACTCAAAACGACCTTCTTTATCCGTTCCTTGCTCGTTGGGAACTGGAACTGTCTGTATTTCTTATTTCTAACAAAACCAAAACGCCACGCACATTTGTGAACAAAACACGTATTGCACAAATCGATAAAAATATATATAACGCATAAATCAATAAAAATATATACTATGGTCAAACACATGATACGGCATGCATGCATACGGTGAACATTCTTACAGATCTGAAGAAATTTTCTGATCTAGGCCAATGAAAACAACGAAAGTTAGCTCAAAGCGTCTAGGTGCCAGGCTGGTATCATGAAGCGAGTGTCACGACCGATAAGCAGTCTCACTTTGCCAGACAATCACCGTGGAAGAGTTCCTGCCGGCTCGGCGCGACGGCCTCTGCACGTGTGCGCACCCCCGTGCACCCTTTGCTCCCCTCTCGAAATGATAAAAAGTAACCAGGCTACAACAAGAAGAAATTCGATTTCGGGAGGGAATGATTCGGAGAGTCGTCTTGGACCGCGCTCCCGGAGCTTACGATCAATTTTACACGTGCAATACTTTTTGATTATTTTACGCAGTGGCGCGGGGGGTTGCGACGGCGGCGACGAAGAGCAGAGGAGCGGAGGGGAAGGGAGAGTGGCGGGGCCTCAAGGTGGGGCCCGGCGTGTCCCGGTGCCGCGGCTTTCCGTGGGCACGGAGGGGGCCCAACCGGGGGACTTTGCCCCCACAAGTGACTCCCCGGTAGCGCCGTCGCGCACCTGCCGCTTATTCCCACGCCGAGACTCACGTTCGCCTCATCTTTCCTCTGTTCGTCCTTCCTCCACCCCCCTTCTCCACACCCCTCCCACCACAAACTCTTCGTTTCTCTATTCCTGAGTCCTCTTTTCTCTCCCCCTTCCCCTTACACCGAGCTCTTTCTTTCTCCATCCCTCTCCCTCTATCTCTTTCTGCCCTCCAATGTCCTATCTATCCGTCTCTCTTCGTCTCACTCTCGCTCTCACCCGTTTGACCGTCTCTCACCAACGGCAACGCCAACAACACACGTGTGCACCACGGGCTCTCCTCCGGGAGGAACGGGCACGCTTATTTATTTTTAGATATTTTCAAGCGGTCGCGAGATGTACACCCTGCGCAACCACGAATCTCGAACGACAACGAACCTCGACGATGTTTTTCAAGGGGGGGACACTCTCTCGGCCGCCCCTGGCCCCGTCATCCTCGGACGAGAATTCCTCGAGAGGAATATCAATTTGACGAATTAATTGCTCGGCAGAGCCCGCGTCCCGGGGACACGCTGTGTGGCTCTCTTCGGGGTCCCTCCGTAGGAAAATATTGATCTTCGGCGGCGTCCGCGGTTTTGCGGATCCCCGATCTCGCAGGGGAAGGCTTTTCGATCATCGTCGTCGGGAAGCTCTTCTAGTTTTTATTGAGCACTTGCTGTACCCGGCCACGCGTTGCTGTGGCTTGGTCTGTAGATTATATAGATTAGGTGTGTAAAAACATGTATTCGGATGCAACGTTGTGTAAAAATTTCGAAGCGATCGGTGAAGAACTTACGGAGATTTAAGATTTTTAACAAACAAACATTTACGTTCTTATTTATATAAATTCATTTTCTTTTTTAATATGTCTAATAGGTTGAAAATAATGTAGTACGTGTCAATTTTTCTAATATTTTCACTGTCTTAAACTGCACCCATTCATTTTTATCATAAATCCATAAAATCCTCTGGCATATAAAAACACGCGCGTATTCGAATGCAACGGTGTGTCAAAATTTCAAAGCAATCGGTGAACTTTCGGAGATTTAAGATTTTTAACAAACGAACATTTACATTCTTATTTATATAAATTCATTTTCTTTTTTAATATGTCTAATAGGTTGAAAATAATGTAGTACGTGTAAATTTTTCTAATATTTTCACTGTCTTAAACTGCACCCATTCATTTTTATCATAAATCCATAAAATCCTCTGGCATATAAAAGCACGCGCGTATTCGAATGCAACGGTGTGTCAAAATTTCAAAGCAATCGGTGAACTTTCGGAGATTTAAGATTTTTAACAAACGAACATTTACGTTCTTATTTATATAAATTAATTTTCGTTTTTAATATGTCTAATTGATTGAAAATAACGTAGTACGTAACTATCTTAAATTGAACCCATTCATTTGTATCATAAATCCATAAAATCCTCTGGCATATAAAAACACGCGCGTATTCGAATGCAACGGTGTGTCAAAATTTCAAAGCAAACGGTGAACTTTCGGAGATTTAAGATTTTGAACGAACGAACATTTACATTCTCATTTATATAGAAGATAGAAGATAGATATGTAGATTAGGTACATAAAAACACGCGCGTATTCGAATGAACGTTGTGTCAAAATTTCAAAGCAATCGGTGAACTTTCGGAGATTTAAGATTTTGATCAAACGAATATTTACATTCTTATTTATGTAGATTACCAAAATTCGGAACGAGAACGTTCCTGGATATTTATTTTGCAAGTGATTTCTAACCTTACCACCTGTCCGAAGTTGTTCATTATTTTTGGGGTGTGTTCTACGAGACGATGCAGCTCTAATGTGTAATTTGTTAATGTTCCTCTAAAAATATTACGAAATTTCTCTGAATGTCTTTGGTCGCTGGTAGATTAATTTATAGTCTTCAAATCAGAATCTGTGCAAATATGTTAAGTACTAGGTTATCCGAAAAGTTTCTTTAATGTGTTCCTTTAACGCTAAACCTACCACCACCGTTCAAAATGTCCAACTCCAGATATTTTATTTTACAATTATTGAAATAATAAAAATGATTTCATAAGGAATGGTTGTATAGATATCTTTAGTAGAGCACTTATTACAATAGGGACTGCACAAAATCTAAATAAAATTAATCTTGTCAATTTTATAAGGGAACATGTACCAGTTATACTTTTAAGGCTCGGTACGTTTAGTGTTAATATTGCTGAATAAATACTAGACTGTCCCAAAAGTTGGTTTCCGATTCATGCACACAATGCAGATTCATGTTAGGAAGTACTAAAACATTGACATAAAGATTATCGCATTGTTTGTATACATTTAGCAACATTAAAGGAAAACATTCCGAAAGAAACTTTTGGGACAACTAATACAAAGCGTTTTTAAATCACCTATACATTTTGGTTGGCTACATAAGGGTGAAGCAATGTAGCCTAACTGAGAATATGTCTGTAACTTGGTCTGGTTGTTCTGGGCTAGTTTTAAAATTCAGTTGGACGTATCCCTGACAGTGGTGTAATTGTTAATTAAGAATGTCGCGTCCTCTGTTACGATACGTTCGTTATTCGGTGGGTTCGCTTAATCAAAAACGTGAAAGGAACGAGAGGACATCGGGAACACGCGAACGAAGGGGAAAGAAAATAAAAATACGCGGCATGTAAACTGGAACAAGAAAACGGAAACCTCGACTCGGGGATGTCGTTCTGGTTAGGAATTCTGACGGGTTCTTTCGTCGAAGTAATCCAATGCTTTGACAATATCTTGTCATGGTCGAGGGGACGTTTCGGTTGACGGAGGTAGTAACTCTACTAATATTCGACTAGCATCTCTCACGAATTACCAGTGTCTTAGAGCACCGAAGAGTGCATCCGTTTTGCGAAATAAAAATTTTATGCATCATTTGAAAGAAATGTTTAATCATAGTAATACTCGCACACTTTGAAAAGGACGATTTTATCACTAGGTTTACGGGACCCGTCAAAATGACGGGTTCTAATATTCTTAATTTGCGATTACTAACCCTTTGGACTCCGAATTGTTTTTCAATTTTATTGCCAACCACTTCCTACTATTTTAAGTGTTTTATTTGAAAACTTCAAAGGACAGTTCCTTGACTGCTACTTATTTTAAACAATTTTGTTTACCAATTATTACATTACTGTAATTTATATTTGTGGAACTTGTGTTTATTTTTAACTGAGAAATAAACAATTAAATAAATAAAGGAAGAACCAAATACATATAAAAACCCGTTTCATTTACATTTTTCTTTCTCCGATGTCGAGTCGTACTCGACAAAGGAGTGCAAAGGATTAAAATCGTAAAAATGCTTCCTTGAGGAATAATTTATCAACTTTATTTCTTTGGGGGTATATATTATTGGAAAAATGGTCAAAAATTTGGATAGAAATTGTTATTTCTAGAGCTCCGTAAACGTATGCAGTTTTAATATTGGGCTATACCACTTGAATTTTTTGAGAAGTAAGAACAACTACATGACAAATTTTTTGAAAAAATTGCAATTGGTCGGAATTGCGGGGAAAATGCTAAAAGTTGTTCTCCACTGTATATCGTGTTCAACTCTTTGGGGTTAGGCGGGTTAAAAATTGTCCCACCTTTCGCTTAGCTTTTTATGCATAGTGGGATATTGCATTTCAACCCATCTCGAAAAGTTGAAGTTATATTGATATTAAAAAGAATTCCGTGTACCTTGGTTTTTTATTTTCTTTAAAATCGTGTGCCTCGAAGAGTTAATAGATTGACCTGTAACGTCAAAAAGTCAGAATATCAATTCTCGTTGAAACGAAATGTGTTTTCAGAAGCGTACAAGAAGAATGTGTTTTCAGAATTTCCGCCAACTTTCCCAAATTTCTGAGCCACATTGCGACACAGGACCGGTCCTCCATGTAACATGTATACGTGTCCGACACAAGCACACGTACTTTATGCGTATCATTAAGAATGCATTCATCGTTCGGACAAACGCGACATCGGCACGCAACACGCGTGCACGTTGTACGTCATAAGCAATGTTTTTGGTCAAAATATTGCGAGCTACGTGTTACAGTTCCTGTCGTGTGCTCCGATTCCTAACGTAATCCGTTATGGCTGTTCAGGTGCGTGTAGCTCAGGTATCGGGACTTGAATGGAGAATTCTTTCGAAAAATACCGGGTCCAAACGGACCCATAACGGTATTCCCGCTTTATCTGTCTTCTCGAATAAGAAATGTATGTTATCATCTCGAATGATGCTGTTCCACGGGTGAAGAAGAATGGAAAGCATCGCCTTCGACAATACAGGAAGACCTCGATTAACTGCCTTAAGTGCTTCTCTGTTGTGTTCACCTGATTGCTACATTTATATCGTCTTTGTACAACTGTACAGTTGAGGAATAATTGTGAAATTTGATTGCGTTCTGTAATTGTATTTGAATGCACTAAGGTTATGTAAAACTTGATTAAAAGCTGCGTTGCACGTGAACGAAATATTCCCCATCCATAGTGGAACAATATCGTTGTAGATGTTGTATAATAACCATTGTATAATAATTAGACCGCGGATCTTATGCATTTATGATAAAAATGGGTACGCACAATTTAAAGCAGAGGTGATATTAAAAAAATTTAAGGACACCAGTTTCTTAGTTGCAGTTTAATAAAATAATTAAGAGAAGAGAAAATTGTTTATTTGGCTCCTGTATCTCTTGCTGTCGATGCAAACATTTTTTATTTTGCATAAAGATCCGCGGTCCGATAATAGGTGGTAGAAATGATTTTGGACTTAATTTTTGTACGTATGCCATTCACATTACCTAATATATTTGTTAATAATAAATATTTTTACTAAACTGACACCGTGGCGAATAATTTTGACAAAATTTTGTTAGATGAGAAGTTGAATTGGAAAGTTTTTTTTCCGTAAACAGCAGTACATCAAAATATTTGTCTTACGCACTGAAACAACCTCTCAGATATAACCGGTTCAGCAGCGCCAAAGCAAATATTTTATTTCGCAAATCATTTTTGCTTGCTTACAAAACCGAAACCTTGTTCCCCTCTGCTTGGTTAACTTTATTTTGGCAATCAGACTGCAGGCCCAACAGACCCTTTCTTTTTCCAAAGTAACCACAGTTGGTTCTCTCGAATGACTGCTCCTCGAGTTCTTTTTTTTATATTTTTTTGAGCTCTAAAGGAATTAGAAAACTGTGTTAGGTCGCCAAAAGTCCTACAGATGTAAAACTGTTTATTATTATTACTGGAAGTAGATCTCATGAAAACTTGAATTACCATTCATACCAATAGAATACTATGTTAATTTCCCCGTGGAAAGAACTGAGCAATTAGCTAATTCAAGTTACGAGTTCGATAAAAATTTTGTTCCGCGAAGAAGTGAAGAATTTGTTCACCTTCTCGATAAATCCTTTGGCGAAGAATCGAGGGCACGGCGGTCAACAACCTTCGCCTGTGGTAAACACCCTATAGCGAATTACAAGCACGTCAGTTTTTTCGTTGACAGTGTCGAATTGTGCGGTTTCTCGGAGGTGGGAAATAATCTGTCTGAATCGCGAAGGCTGTTGAATGCAGCACTCGAACGCGCGTTGCACAAGAACGTATCCGTACAAGAACGAAGCGCGCGATAATATTTAACAAACCTGTATCACTGCGTAGAAAATGAACAAACAACAATTTTAAGGGGCTAGGCTCCTTTTTCCAGGATTGCAAAGGTGCGAGATTGGCGTTCTCATTTTGTCGGTAAGTCATGAGGGATATAATTTATGCACCAAATGTCACATCGAAGGAGATTTTATTGATAGCAGGGTCTGTTTCACAGCTGCCAATGGTATTACACGTAGAACTGATCTTGAATTCAGATCAAAAGTTGATGATGACCATCACACTGGAACAAGTATTTTGCAAAGAATTCCAAATATTGATATGATCGATTCTTTTCCGCTGGATTATATGCACCTAATTTGTTAGGTGTAATGAAAAAGTTACTTTTAAATTTATGGTGCTGTGGGAAACCATCGACAAGAATTTCCAATTTACAATCTTCCAACATATCAAATTCATTAGTGTCTTTAACAAAGTGCATTCCGTTAGAATTGAATAGAAAACCACGAAGTTTAAATGAACTGAAACGATGGACAGCAACTGATTTCAGACAATTCCTTTTTTATACCGGCCCAGCAGTTTTGCTAAACAATTTAAATAAATACAAGTATACAAATTTACTTTCGTTAACGTAATTTTTTCGTTTACGAGGCGTAATTTGCATTATTTTGAAGCATACAACTGCGCATGTAGCTATTTTCTTAGCTACATGCTGCCGAATAATGAAAATTAACGCCTCGTCAACGAAAAAATAGGACTTTTAAGGGAAATAGCGTCCTAGATCGATCTTTCATCTAGCGTTTTTGACTACTGAAAAACCCCATTTTTCTATTATCGAGAAATTGCAATCCTGGAAACGAGTCTACCGTCTCAATGACGGCGTTCGTAACAACTATTTCCAATTTCTTTGACAAGTTTTCCACAGAGGATCGGAAACATTACAAACACTTGTCCAATCGAAAGAGTTAAATAAACAAATAGCTCCTTGTCAAAGAGGAGAGCGTGCAGAATATCTTGCTACCAGTCTTCGGGATCTGGAAGCCGCATTAAGGCTGCGATTTGCGGTAAAAAGTAGATTGACTTCCAGCGAGTTTCATTATGAGTCACCACCGACCGAAAGAAACAATGGGCGTTGGATGGGAGGACAAAAGGGAGGTCCAAGAAAAGATCCAAAGAAAACTCGTGAGGGCAGGACAAAAGGGAAAATAAGGAAAGAACACAGTCGGTGAGATAATATCAATTCAGTGAAAAAAATAACTACGTTGTTTCTAATTATTTTCTCACGAAACTGTTATCAATAGATTCGTGACATTTTTCTGATTAAAACAACACCAAACACGACACAATTCCGATCACATTTACCTGTTTAAAAAGAATGTTTTGTAGATCTCTGTCATGTATACATATCTCAAAAATTTCATCAAGATCGATCAACGTTGCAATCACCTACAAACATTTGGAAATGGTAAAAATCGCAGATATTCAAATTATTTTATTCCATATCGTGTAATAATCTAATTGTCCTAACTTCTTAAAAAAATTCTATCCAAAAGTGTCTAATTAATTATTAATGAAAGTCACTGAATATATCTGTAGTGGGGGAAAATTTTTGAAAAATATATACACTATTGTGCAAAAGAAAGAAGCAACTGGCCATATATGTATAATACTAAACCTGCCATCACCGGTCAAAATGACCGGTTCCAGATTATTTATTTTACGTTTATTGATACAATAAAAAGAATTTCATAAGAAACGATTGTATAGATATCTTTAGCGTCTAAAGTCTAAATAAAATCAATCTTGTCATTTTTTATAAGGGAACATACACCAATTACTTTTAAGGCTCGGTAGTTTCGGTATTAATAGAAAAGCGAAAAAAATCAAATAAGAATACAGTAAGTTTTGAAAAAGGATTCCGCTGTTTAATCGAATAGTTCTGAGAATACGTGTTATCGCGGATCATACAACTTCTACATAAAGATATTGTTTCTCATTAAATCTTACAATTACACTGGGTGCTTCTTTCTTTTGCGCAGTAATGATTTCTTAAATTTCTAAATATTCTTAATTTGTTAAAAACAAATTTTTCACAGACGCAATTCTATTGGGTTGCCACGGAAGTAATTTCGGTATTTCCAGGTGAAATATAAGCCAATTTTTTCTATTCAAACAATGAATTTTAATCAATAAAATATTTACCATTTTGTTCGATGATCTTCTGCCATCTTTCTGGTAGCTTCATAATTTCGCGCTTATAAAACTTCTGGTCCTTGTTGGCAAGAAACTGATGAAAGTGCCATTTCAGGTCATCATCATTAGCGAATGTTTTACCATTCGAAGAGTTTTGTAAACTTCGGAATAAATGGTAATCTGATGGTACAATGTCCGGTCTATATGGTGGATGTGACATCACTTCCCCACCAAGCCCCAATAATATTTTACGTGCTATCAAAGATGTGTGTGGCAAAACACAATGGTAAAACATTCGCTGATGATGACCTGATATCGCACTTGAATCATTTTTTTACTGTTAAAAATGGCAGAAAGATGGCATAAGATCATCGAACAAAATGAGAAAATATTTTATTGATTAATGTTCATTGCTAGAGTAAAAAGATTCGGTTTTATTTCACTTTAAAACACCGAAATTACTTTCTTGCCAACCCAATAGTAACCCTCGAAGATGATCTGAACGTAGATCGAAACGTCGGAATTACTTAAGTAATTTGAAAAATGGCTTTGTAAATTAAGTAATAAATGGTGAAACCCTTGAACCGAAAGCATTAACAATTTTATTAACAACAAATACGAACGACAGAAAGCTATAGTTAGTAGTGTGTACATCGTGCACTCCTCTCTTATTACATTATCTCTTTTCTACATTACCGAGACGTTACCGGTAATGAGGGGTGTACAGGCGAAGAAAACTGAAGAGTAAAAATGGAGCGGGAGAAGGCGCGGCAGGTTGACGCGACAAAACGCGTCGGCGCCGCGACGACGAGCGATGATCGGTGCGTTTTAAACCGCTGATTTACGCACAGGTGTGCGTGTATTCGGTTCCCACTTTGTCCGAGGCGCGGTTATAACGCAATGCGGGCGCGAATTCCTTGGATTTCCTCCCCGAAAAGAATGCCGTGGGGGTAGGGAAGGACGAAGAGGGGGAGGTCAAGGACACCGAGGGTACGCGAGGCCTTTTAAAAAAGGGCATCAGGTGCAGGACGCGTTCTCCGTTCAAGGTAGAGTTTAATTGTTGGCGTAAATTTCGCAGCCAAAGACATGCATTTTCAGGCTGAACCTGCAAGGTCGCCGTTCCGTGACCACTGACGTTGTGCACTTCTTGCGCCGGTTAAAAACAAGACACACGCGTATCTCCGCAGCCGGTATGCGCACATCGTTCGGCTTCATTCTGAATTGTGGCGAGTGGATTGATTTAACGAAACGCCGATTTATCGGGGCCGG
>CM052196.1:9257518-9291706 GCA_028455805.1 Lasioglossum figueresi | reverse complement strand
GCTACTCTCCAGCTTAGAGGTTCGCGGATAAGAGAACAAGAAAGACTAAAAAAAAGTGTAGGAAATCTCTCTACCGGCTTGCTTGCTCGCTTGCTCGCTAGTGGGGCTCTCGGACGAGTCAATTCCGGCGACCATGGCCCCGAGTCGCTGGTTGCCGGAGAGCGAAAGGAGCCAAGGGTGGCCGAGGACGTCCGAGGAAGGAGCGGTGGCTGGGGGGCAAAGCGATCTCGTGGGAAAAAGGAGCAGGTGTGACTCGAGCGAGACTCCGTGCGGAGCGACGCGAGTCGAGTCTCTCTCGGTAGAGCTTGTGACGCGCGCGCACACACGCAGTCGAACCGCGCGCGGTACGCACGCGTAGCGAGCGTGTGGACGAAGCGTGTGGAACACGTGGTCACGGCGGCGGCCGCGGTGGGCGTGCGTGAACGAAGAGCCACCGCGCCAACGAACGTTCAGTGAAACACGACGATATCCGCACCACGAGCAAAAAGGAGATCGCGACGCACACGCACGCACGCGCGTACACGCAGCCCGAGTCAGGCCCGAGTCCCGGGTACGCTATACGCAGACCGCTGGAGGGGACCAGCGATAGATAAGAATTGCCCAAGGGGGGAAACGAGCAACAGGAGTGACGGGTTATTATTGGTCATCATCGTCCGCTGATCGATGGATCACTCCGCGGCAACGCGATTTCACGCGGTCCGTAATTGCTCTCGTTAAAGTAGTTACCGATCGACCGGCACGGTCGAACCGTGATTCAAACCCCCCTCGATACTCCCCTCTGCCTCTAATCGGCCATCCCCCTGTGCCTGTGGCTCCCCTAATTGTTACTAACTAATTTAATAACCGAGGGACTCGTTTCGCGGTCATTCGGGATGAACGACAGCTGTGTTGTGAATCACAACTCGTGATTAGGCTACCTGACTCGGGCAGAATTCAAAGTAGATGATTTTATTATTCGGGTAATGGGTTAAGTGTGCCCCATTTCGGACCCCTATTTCGATACCCATCTCGATACAGTGTCAGTCTCCACAAAATAAATTGCTTAAACATAAGAGGCGTCTACTAACAAATTAATATCCCCACTAGAATATTAGAATTTGGACGGAACGTTTGTAACGCTAGGGCAAAATGGACCCAAGTTTTCGAATCGTGACAGATGTCCACGCAAAAGGAGCTACATCCGGTTTCAATGATTTTTGGATGAACAACTCTTCAAGTACCAAGTAATGCAAATTATGGGAATGCGTAGGTTGTTTATTAACGACTACTTTGGTCATGCTTTTTGAAGTCTGTTGGTGTCGATGCAAAAGATGCAATAAAAAACAAATCCACGTGCAAGAAAAACAAATTGCTGGAACAAATATAATAAAGTTTGAAATCGTCGCACACTTGGTTCCGAATCGAAGGTATATCGGCGCAAATAAAAATGATTAACCACAATGTAATAATTTCGTGTGGACGTCGATTCCATTTTCCGCTCCCTGTAATTTCGAAACGCGGCAACCGTACGAATTTAAAGAAATTGTTGCACACCGCGTCCCGCGAATCGGTGAACGGAGATGTATTAATTAAGATAATTACACATTGTAAAACACATGTCTACCGTTCAACTCCTCGTGGTTTCTATAAATTTACGCGGTGAACATGCACGTAAGAAGTTATCGATGCACAGTGATAATTAATTAAGATTGCCCACCGGGTACCGTTGCGTTTCGATATTGCGATATTCTTGCAAAGTATTTTTAAGGTCGACGCGAGAGAAGTAGCTGGTCCATTAATTATTATCGCTGGTCATTAATCGACGGGGCACTTCACAGCAATGCGATTTACGAACTTTCATAATTGCTCTTCATTCCGGTAAATTCAACGCTCCGGCTGCCATTTTGTACAGGAATGTGCAATATTTACATGTTAAAAAACAAATAGAAGGGAAATTATTGAGCGCATGCGTGTGGATTTGTATGCAGAATAGAAATTGTCGAAAGAAGAGCACAAACACAGAAATTTCATTTTTCTTGTAATAATTTTAACGAACTGGCACTGAAACATCAATATTTTTTAATTCTTTAAATCTTTTCACTGTTTTAAATTGTATACCCATAAAAAACTTCAAAAAAGTAAAAAAAAACAACAACGCCAAGTACACGGAAAAAGTCGAGGACGAAAAAGGGTATTATCAAATAAATAGCACGAAAAAGAAGAAAATAAAAATAATAATCACAATATAAAAAAAGATGTGAAATCAAAATGAGCTGCAAGCACATAAAGGTATTCAATCGCATCTACTCAGTTTTGTCGCAGACAAATTTTGCTTTACAGCTGATCAGCGTTCCGTCCAAACTGGAATTGATTTACTATGTTAAGAATTGCTCCAGTTAAGAGTTGCAGTAAAGTCGTCAAAAGCGTGGTCCGCGAGAAAAGGTTAAATCCCACGGTGCCGAAAGGACGGAATTTGGGTCTCCAGAAGAAGGAAGGAATAAATTGACAGGCGAACATGAAATATTTGTGATTCAATTAAATTGGAGGATATCTGGGTCGTGATCGGCAAGAGCACGCGGGGCCAGGTGTCCTCGGCGGATTCTCGGGACGTTACGAGATTCACGTGGTCGTGATCCTTCGCGAACGGAGTAGAAAATAGGAAGGAGGATCAACGGTAGGTAGATATCGTTCGAACAACTTAATAGTACGTTCCGTGCTCTTGCGGCTATTTATAGCGAGCAACAAGTTAACGCCTACGTTTCAGGAATACGCGTTTAATCGGGCAAGGGCGTTTACTCCCGATACCTCGGCCGATCATGCCCCGCGAGGGAAGATGGAGCATTTTTTATGGTGGACGAATTACGGCTCGTTACTATAATCACGGATCGCCTAGAGCCGCGTACCGGGCGAGCTTTTCTAACACGCTTGCGGTCATTCGATGAAAAGTTTGCAGCCTTCGGCTGATGGTGGCTGCACCGGAAGTGCTGGCAGAGGTGCAGCGGTTGCCGAGGAAAGTAAATTTAACGGACGTCTAGTGGGAGTGTTAGACCGTATGAAGTTTGTGGGAAGATGCGCAAACAATTGTTTAATATTCCAATGCAAGAGTCGACTAGTTCAACGTACGCGCTTTTCTTGGTTGCTACAGCAATATCACCGCGAAAATAATTAACCCTTTGCACTCGAGTGGCGACTCGGAGGCGCCCCTAATAATTCTGGTACCATTATTCAAAATATTTGTTGCATTATTAAATTTGTATTCAATATGTTAATAAACCGCTGAAAGTATTGTACGAGGTATTACATCAGTTTTATATCGATAAAACTAAGAAAATCATATAAAATGGAAATATTTTAGGCCAGAAGAAAGATTCGGTTTTCAAAAATTAGAATAGCACCGAGTGCAAAGGGTTAATAGACTGCGGATTTTATGTATGTATAACAGAAAAGGGTACGTACAATTTATATCAGTGGACACGTTGAAAATATTTAAGGACGCTAATGTATTACTTTCAGTTTAATAGAATAATGGAAAGAACAATACAAATTTTATTTGGTTCCTGTGTCCTGCTATCAATGCGAACATTTCTTATTTTGCATGAAGATCCGCAGTCCAATAATTAATAAAAAATGGCGCGATTTAATCCCGATTAATATTTTTTAACAATCCCTCGACAACAGTTTCAAAAATTAGTTAACGATCTCTGGAACCCTCCGGGCATAGAAAATGCAATTATCGCGAAAAATTAATGACATTATTGAAAATGCAAATCTCGTTCCAGTCAGTTGCAACTGACCAAGAAAATCAGGTTTCGACGATCTCGCCAGTCAGCTTTCCGATCTACCATCCCGATTCCAGCGATCACAAACATCCGCAGTCTACTAATCACGTTTCGATGCAGCTGATTAATAACGAGATAATACGGCACGTATGGAGCCTCGTGATTTAATTACAGGTACAGGTATACCTCGAACACTCCGCCAATTTGCGACAGATGCCTCAGCAATTTGCGCGAGCTGCGTGCAGGCACAAACAAAACATCATGGAAAGTGTTGATGTTAATTTTGATGCAAATCGACACCTGGCTGGAGTCGTCATTCGGATTGCGACTTTCTTTGGTTGTGCATTCTGTACCGTATTTCAGGATCAGGAGAATTACAAGATGTATAATTATGCAAACAATATTACTTCCTGTTGCATGCGAATCATCTGCACTAGTTCTGCCGGATGGCTTCGCATAATCCACATCAGCTATACAAATTCCTTAGAGCGAAACCCCTCGAAGCCTGAAAAATCTCTTACAGTAGAACCAAACGAGTTCTGAACGCCTTAAGGTACTCTATGTGTAATCTAGACCAATATAGCGATGCGAAAAAAAGGGATTCAGGGAATTGACATCAAAAGTTGTTGCCTTCTGTGTTCCAGTAACTTTTGTGCTATCTAAGAAGGACATTTTGTAATTTTAAATAATACAAAAATGTAAAAGTCAAGGCGTTGCTGACTGTCCCCTAAACAGATATCTCCATTTTATTTAGCAATTACTGGAGAACAATTTCGCCGATAATTTTAAACCTATATGATGGACCCCCTTACCCAAAATTGACACTCGACAGGGCACGTTACAGCAAAGTATTCGATCAAGTTTAACTGTAAACGATGCAGTCATGTTTCCGACCGCGAATCCGCGTCTTCCCGTCGACGCAAGCGGATAGTAAACCGGTGACGACGCACAGGTGACCGTGTACACTCGAGCAGCATAAATATTGGAGTTTTCCTTAGCAAACGGGAGGGGAAGGAGATTAAGACGATTAAACCGAGCTTCGTCGAGGGAGCGAAAGAACAGAGAGAACGAAAACGCGTGGCTTTCTTGCAGCATCGTCGATGTTCCATTCGGAGCCCGTTCTACCGGTCCCTGGCAACGATCCAACGATCTCTTCCCTTCGATCGAACCGACACGCGGATATCGGCTTGTGGATCGAGCTGTCACTCGTTAGATGTCTCCCCACCTGACGAATGGCGTGTTCCTGCCAAAGCATCCACGGGAATAATGTCGCTTCACATGAGTCGCGACGCCTGCTGAATACCCGCAGAGAACCCTCAACTGTATCCCGATCTACCGGATGATTTCTTCGAGACACGTAGAGGGACGTGTTCAACCGGGAGCAATGACTCCGGGGCTCTATCAACGCGAGAGCTAATCCGATCGGTACGCGACGCGCACTCTTCAATATCGCGTAATCTCTTCCAGTTCACGGTCATTTTATCGGTGGATTCCTTATGCTAAGTAAACGGCTTCTTGGTCGACCGTAGCAACCAGGAGTTAAGTGAAAATGTCACTCCTGTTACCAATTTTAATAACAGACTGATTAAATGAAATTAGATTAGACTAATTAGTTACATAATTAAGTATAGAATTATATTCCAGCAATCACAGTTCTGTATGGATTGGAGATTCGATGTGTTCGCGACAATGCCGAGTCGGTGTTATTCAAAATAGTAAACAAATTACAAGAGTTTAACAATGTCGATATTTTTAAGATATAAAACTTGTTAATAAAGAAAATCAATTTTTACTCGGCTTCTACAGACTGCAATTGATGCGCACAAACTTTATTCTGTATGAAGATCCGCAGTCTAGGTATGTACGTACAATACATTATGTACTAATAATAATAAATTATGTACATTTACTACGTTATGTGCTAATAATAATAACTTACGTACATAAATATTTACACATGTACACTTGCAATTTTAAGTAGATCAAAGCAAAACTGTGAACACACTTAAGAACACACTTACCATTAAAATTATTCAGAAACATGTCTTGCAAACGATATAATAAATTTCTATTTTGCATAGAAATCCGTCCACTGCTAAGCTCGTCAGCGACGAGTGCAAAGTAAGTTTTTCAAATTTTACAGTAACGTCTGCCCACGGCAATTACCTCTGCGGCAAGGCGGGAGACGAAAGAGCTACTTATGGATCGATCATTAACGGTGCAGCAGTCCATTTATATTTTTAATGCACTGCCGAAAAAAGAGTGCCGCGTTTCTTGCGCCGATATAGCGCAGTTGCAGCACTTTTTAAAAATACATGGCACGGTAACCAGAAGAAGGCGGCGAAAACCGCATGAATATTCCACGCGAAGAAAAATCCCTTTATATACCTGTTTATGGCCCGGAAGCAAATATGCACACAACTGTGTCACACGTTCGCAACTCCTTTATTACATCGATACACAGCTCGATACTTTTCACCACCTTAATTACAGTGAACGGGCAGCGGTGATAAGCGCCGGTGTACACATCTCTCTCTCTTTCTCTCGTTTTATTTTTCTTTCTCTTTTCTGCCGGACGAAACGCCCCGAGGGTACTCTCTCGTCTGTACGGTATAGCGTTTTACATCTACTTTGCTCAGCTCCCTATCGTTGACCTCAATGACTTGTCATTGGTCAGAATATACAGAGTCTTCGGGGAGATCCACGGAAATTACAACATCCGCTGGTAATTTATGGTCTTCGGGGCCCGAAATTACGGTACCGTGTATCTCTGGCCAACAGTACGGGGGCCGCGGCACAGTTTCCGTTTCTTCGGGCAACTTTATTGCCAGTTTCGGCGACATTGAGCCCAACGCACCGTACTTCTTTTTTCTGCGGTAGCATCTACGCCCTGTAGACGCGACCGTTATGAGGCCCAAATTTTTTACTCTTTACTCGATCGGAGGTGTCCGTGTCGATGTGTGTCTCTGTCGGTGTGTCGGTGAGTGCGTGCTGTACTCGAGCGATCCACGGGGCCCATGGAGAACCAGAACCAGAGAGAGAAAAGGGAGGGTGTGCGGTCACTGAGGCCCACGAGGGATGCAGCCTCAAAAGACGCACATGCTTCTCGCACACGACCTCCACGCTCCGTGCACGCTTATGGTCGCCGCGCTCCCTTGCCTCGAACGCCAGGGGTGAACCCCGGAAAAAATGCTCGCCGATCCGATCACCGGGGGACATCTGGTTGAGGGGGGAAACGTTGCGAATTGTTGATGGTGCAATTACTTTCACCGCGCTATGGAATAAATAATTTGCCGTGTCGACTCTTACGGGAATATTTAAAATATTCTACACAATTCAGGTCGTCGCATTTACCTGATTACATCGGATAATCGGTTCGGATAATCGAGGCTCTACTACATCGTGAATTAAACAGGCAAACGTGCACCGTACTGCACCGCGTTCGAGCTCATTTTAATCCGAATAATGTCGCAAAAGAATAATTAGATGGCGCAAGAAAGAGGAAACTTGAATGTTCAACCCTCAAATGGCAGGACTAGTTACGCAAATGTTCCATCTAAATTCTAATTTTACCTGACTAATTCAAATCATTGGTTACGCACGTTACGTCCAATAAAAATACCAACGTTAATCCTAAAGACTTAAGTTCGAAATGTAAAGACATTCTTCTCTTCTAATACAAATATTAGTTCGGTACAATCTTAGAGCGTTCGAGATATTACTCGCCCAAGCAAGTGGAGTAGCCTGGTTGTCGCAGCCCTTTAAATGAGATTTCGGGGCAAAAGTGATTGAATTAGAGTACGCAGGCGTGATTAGCCAGGAGTTAAAGACCCCGTTGGTTTCTGAGATTCGGATTCGGGATCGTTCGCCCCTGCGGCCTGGCAAGGCGTGATTACTTCGCGAAGGGTTGCAGGCGTTGCTTGACGAGGGAAAGGGGGAGGGCGAGAGAAGAAGCAGAAAGAAAAGGAGGACGAGGAAAGAGGGTTGGCAGTCGCCTCGAGAGAGCAGCACAAGGACAGGTGGCGACGAGAAACCAGGGAACCTCGGAGCCACCGAGTTCTCACGCGCGAACCTCCAGCTGCCATCAAGAGATATACACACGCTGTTGGGGCCGATGGCAGGCAAGCGAGCGAACGAGCCGATGAACATACCCTCGAAAAACGCACCCGCGTGTACCCTGTGTGCCGGTGCGTGCGTGCCTGCGTGCGTGCGTGTGCACGCGCTTTGCACGTGTATCCTCTCTCTGATCTTTCGAGTGGTGTGGCATAGATACCGTTGCAACCACCATTTCGCTAGCTATGCAAATACAACCACCCGGCGCAAGGCGCCCACCGGTATGCGAGTTGTAGGATACATACAAGCCCCTCCTCCTCTCCTCCCTTAAAAATGTTCACTCGCGGACATGTTACGTTTCGCGCAACCTGTTCGCGTTCGCTCGACTGGTCACATAGTTGTCGAATACAAGCCGGGATATCCGTGTTCGACAATTAATTGATTAAACAAAAAACATATTCGAAGCGCCGATTCCTTAAGCACCGCCGCGAGTAATGAGATTCGAGCAGCCCCGAGATTAATCTCGGATTGTAATCTCTAAGATTCCCCGAAGCTGTTTCGTTGTTGAGAGCATGCGTAACTTGTTGCACCACGCTGGGCGGGGCTCGGAAATAAGAACAGGCTGACCGAGCGAGGTGCTGTTCATAGATGTCCGTATCAAGAACCTGATTAAGCTTAGCTTCGTTCCGAGCTGGAGTCGATGATAAGGGAAGGAAGTTTCTCAAGGTCTTCGCGCTGTCTAACGCTGCCGTTTTCACTGACCCACGTAACAAATGATTCTGGGTGATATAGAATGTTTAGTCGTGTAATAATAATTATGACGTAGCACACATTGCAGTCAAATAGCGCTTAACCATAGACAACTATGCTGCGATCAGTGGAAATAACGTTGCCAATCAGAATCACGAATCGAACGCTTTTTATCTAACAACAAAAATACTTTAGCTTCTAAAGTAACAGAATAAGTGATATGTAAAAGTTCTTCTTCGTATCAAGTAGTTATTTTGGATTTAGACAAAGATAAATTATTAAGTTTCCACAGACACGTAGAATTTCATTTAATTCGTATGCCAAGGTGTTAACAGATTCAGCAAGCAATTGTTAATTGTTCTAACGGTTTGCTCAAACGTCGTTTCTATCACTGTAAGAGTAAAAAGCATTTTGTATGCAATGTAAATTCGTAATGTCAATGTCCTTTTGGTGCGAACGTTTCTATTCGCACCTCTTGCGCAGTGGCGCGCGCATAAACTTGTTTACCCGCGTTTGTACGAATATGCATGTCGGCCGAGAGAAGAGAGAGAGAGATAGAAACGTCGGACACTAAACGGCCGACAGATGCGTGCGGTTGGTCAGGAATCTAAATATTGCGACTCAAGCAGACCACAGCACCCCTTTAATACCACCCTTTGCATCCCATTCATCTTGAATGCGGCTACCATTAGTAAAGTTCTCTTTTTCCCTAGTCCCTGCAATATCCACGACTTAAATTTCTCGCAGCTTCGTGTTTGCTTAATACAAACGTATTTTATGGAAATCGTGCGTTTTTCAAATAATCGCTGGTCAGGCTGTACGTGACCAGAAATTGTTTAGGCAACATTAACATTAAAAATACGAAACACAGATAGGCGTTCATTAGGTGTGTGTTCTGCAATACTTATGCAGTTGATATGTATATTGTGCCTTCTGCCGCAATTCAGGCAGGTTTATAGTACTTCAATTTTTTCCTTAATTAATATTTTATCACATTTTTAGTATTCAAGGTCACCCGAAGGTCGCCACTCGAGCATATTCAAATGTACCTACTTTTCTAGCAGCTACAAGATGAAATGAAATAAAAGAAGTTTTCTGAAAAAATAACCGGAGCAAAAAAAATTTTCTTCCATGGTATCTGTTATAAATGTAATACTTTTCGTATGTTATGTTTGCTCGTCACCTGAGCTCGCTCTAATTAAATGTATATACAGTGGGTGTATACAAAGTATTCGTACACCTTTTAAAATAGAATAACTTGTTTATAATTGTATGGATCTATCCTCAAGTAATTAGTACGTTTTTTTTCTGTTCACCTCGTGTAAAAGACTATCGCCGAATCTATCTCCTTTTCACGATCGGGCTTCGAGATTAAAAATATCAACCAATCGCTCTCTACAATATCCCTCCCTCGATACCATTTAAATTGCGCCACAAATATTAGTTGTGTCATTAAAAATAAAGAAGATATTTAGGTGGCCCCCTACTTAATAATTTTGACAATATTCCAAAGTATAATAATACCACGATCTACACGCGAAGTTATCGATCGAACCAGTCCTCGTACATTATCAATGAACCGTCGCGTCGTCGCTAGTAATTCAGTCGAACAGCATAGAAAATGAAGACACCTATACTTTTCTAGCTCGTTGAAAATTACGAAACTCGTTCGAATATATCGATAGATCGTATGCGACGTGCTCGGAACGGGGACTTCGTTGAGAGATTCGATTAAAGTATCTGTCGGAAATGGAATCCCGTCTGGATGTTCGAGTTCGACGTTGCGTTAATGATCGATAGATTGTGCCCGCGCACTTATACGACATCGGATTATCCGCGCAATCCGTCGATCTTATAACTTATTCCAACGATACAGGATCTGATCGGAACTGGGTAATAACTTCTGGTTACCGGTTGTAACCCGAAGCTCGATTCAGTAGAACCCTCTGCTCTTCAGTTTATTGAGTTTCGCAATTTTCAGCGAGCAGCGAATGCAACTATGCATATATTTCCTCTCGCTCGTCGGAAATGCGATCGAACGTTAATTCATTGTGCAAGGACGATCGAACATCTAGCATCCTTTCGTATTGCATCCTGAGAAACATTTATTGCGAATGCTTCAATGGAAACGATTCAAAGATGCTCGCTGCGTACGCTTCATTTTAATTATTGGAGCATAAGTGCATATCGTGGTGCAAGGTATTCGCCTAACTCGGACGATGCACCGAAGATTAAAACCGTATAATTGCTGAACTAAGTGTCCACTGCTTTATTTATCAATTTTTTTCAACATATTTTTGAAGGAGCTGTTCGTTTGATTTAATCTTTTCGGTCATGGCGTCCTCATATAAGGACATACTAAATAAATACTTGGTGTATCTAAATTCGGTAAATTTTATTGGTTGTAAACGTTGGCCTCATATCGTCGACCTCTCTTGCCAATTTGTGTTATCACAAAACAAAACTAAAGACGCACATTCAAGTGGACTCTTCCCAGCGATTTTTGTGCCTCCCGTGAACTATATTTTCTAAGGTTACGAGAAAAGTTTTATTTTTGGGTAGAAAATTGCGCTTTTGAAGGTGAAAACCAACAAGATTATTCAGAACAAAAGGTAAGTGAATTATTATTATTATTATATTATTTAGATGTACCAAGCATTTATCGAGTATGTCCTTATATGTCGCTGCGTCGCTGGATTAGTTGCATGTGACTCACAATTAATTACAGACACTTTAAATCGCAACAAGCTTAACATTACATTATATTATTACATTATATTCGATTAGTGTAATAGAGGACGTAAAATTAAAATTTTAGAAAAATTGCATTGGTCGGAACAGCAAAAAGTCTAGTAAAAGTGAGTCACTCTATGTATCCAATGCACGTTGACGAACCTTAGGGGACCTAACCTCTACGTGTCAAAAAGAACGATTTTCTAAAGTCGATAATTATAAACGAACTGCCTCCTTTGAAAAAATATGAATTTCATAATGTTCGATAAACCTGATTCTGTTATAAAACATCGACGGGAAGTGAAAAGCAAGAAAAACAACGTACGTCGTCCCGTTTCTGATTTTTTTTTATTTAAGGTTAAGTTCGCGGCATTACCGTCTCGCGTGCAACAAGTTATCCTTCTACCCCCACCCTTTCATCGAATCGACACGTTTCTCTCTTACTCCAACGCGGTCCTCGGCTGGACGCGTTCTATAGCTTGTCCAGTAACAACTATCAAGAAGATATCCCTTTCCCTCCTTGGATATAATCGTGCTGTTTCACTCACCTCCGTGATACGAGGCTATCCATCCTTTGTTGCCGCTCGAAGTCGGGGTTACTTCTTTCTTGCTCCAGCACGAACTTACCACGTGCTTCACTCGCACTCGTTTCTCTGATCGGCGTCCGGGCATGTGCCGCGCATGCGCCAAGCGTTACCGTGCGCAGCTCGTGCTGCGCGTACGCCGGAACAAGCGATCTTTTTTCTCTCGCTTGCTCCTGGCCCGTGTCTCTTTCTCCGTGATCGTTCGCGCTATTCCCTCGTACACCGGCTTCTTGGCTTTCATCGTCCTCACCGTCCTCTTCTGGCTCCGGTTGCTCCTTTTCTCCTATCTGCATTTTTTCTACTGCGCCGTTCGCAACTCGTGCTGCGCGTGCGCCGCGAAGTATCTATTTTCTTTCCCTCTCTTTCCACCCCCTATGGCTGTTCCCTCTTTCTCTTTCTCTTTCTCTTTCATGGCGACTCCTTTCTCACAGCCACCGTATAACCTCTATCCTCTTCCTCTCTCCCTGTCTGTCACCTTCTCCATCTTTCTTCCTCCAGTATCATCCTCCTGGTCTATCCCACACCGGACAGCTCGTGCAGCGCGTATGCCACTATAAAACACCTACTTTCTTTCTCCGTTGCTACCATCGTTCGTCCCTCTCGTCGTTCACCCGACTCGTTCTAACTTCCTGCTTGGGTTCCGCAATATTTTTTTCTCTTTCTTCGTTTTTCCCCCCATCGCTTTGTCCTTCGCTTTACTTTCCTCTGCTAACAAAGCTTGTTTTCTTCTCATCTCGCGGTTTCTGTCTTTTTGCAGCACCGTGCGCAGCTCGTGCTGCGCGTACGCCACGGTCAACCTTTCTTTTCTCTTTTGCTCTCGTTCGTCACCTCGCTAATAGTTCATTCTTCCGTCTCTCTCTCTCTCTCTCTCTCTCACTCGTTCGCCTCTCCACCTTCTCTGACAACCTCCCGACGACTCTTATTTTTTTCTGTTTTCCTTGCATCTTCTTTTATTCCTTTCGATTGCCTCTGCGATCCGCCTTTGCCAGCGAGTCGCGCGTAATCCGAGATGAACGCCACTGTCAATCCTGTTTATGTATTGGGTTCTTGACGTTTCTGTCTCTCCTTCTAATTTATATATATATATTCTTTTTAATACTGTCACTCTTCGCTTACATTTGCTTACAGGTTGTCTAAATTGGTTTTCGACAATATGTCCGCTGTGTTGTCCACGGTATTGTTGGTTTATGTGAGATGGGATCACTGCTGGGTATCGCACGATTTTCTCGCGCGTGCATACATCCTAATAAATTTGCGCGGAAGAGTTGGGGAAGAGAGTTCAGGAGTTTATATATTATACATATATTCAATATATTTTAATATAATATACGCGTGTTATACATTTATATTTCAAAATCGAATAGTAAACAAATTTTGCTGAATTATGCGGGGTGACCGAGGTACGACATTTTAGCAGAACTTTTAAAACCGTGCAATATCCCAGCACTGATTGCGATCTTGATGTTGTATGTTTCCTGGTTTTCAAAGATTCACGTGAATCAACTTAGAAACTTACATGTATGCTGTAATTGGCAATTTAAAAATGGAGGCGCGATTTAATATACTGTAATATACTTTGATATACTATAATATACTTTAATATACTGTGAACCACAGTAATAAACGGTAATGTAAACGTCTAAAAATGGTGAAAATTACAGTTTTTCACGGTTTTCAATACCTGTAACAAATCTAAGGATTCTTGCATCTTTTTAAGCTTGCAGTTTTGTCGCACATCAACCGATTTTGATGAAAATTTCTGAATATGTATAATTGATACAGATCTACCAAATGTATTTTTTAAATTTTCAATATAGACCTATATAAAAAGTTGTAAACAACAACTATTTTCTATATTCTCTGTGTAGTAAACTAATTGTTCTAACTCTTAAAAAAAATCCCAGTTCAATATTAAAAAATATATCATAATTCATCCAATATTAATAGGAGTCACTGCAATTATCATGCTTCTACTGTCAAGGCTTTTGTCTCCATTTACGATAATTAATGTTATACTGTACCACATATAATATTGGATCGGCAAGAAAGTAATTTCGGTATTTTAAGGTGACATAGAGCCCAATTTTTATATTCAAGCAATGAACTTAAATGGATAAGATATTTTCCCGTTTGTTCGATGATCTTTTGCAAAAGATCACTTCCCAATCAAGCTCCAATAATTTTTCACGTGTTATCAAAAATGTGTGTGGCAAAACACAATGGTAAAACGTTCGCTGATGATAATGACCTGATATCGCACTTGATTCATTTTCTTACTGTTAATGACCAGAAGTATTATCAGCGCGGAATTATGAAGCTACCAGACAGATGGCAAAAGATCATCGCGCACAATCGAAAATATTTTATCGATTAACCCTTAGCACTCGAGTGACGCCTCTGAAGCACCATTAATAATTGCTGTACTATTATTTAAAATATTGTTTACATTATTAGATCTGTCGGAATCTAATCAATTGCTCAACATTCAAGTATTGTATGAGGTATTACATCAATTTCATATCCACCAAATTTAAAAAATCATACAGACTGGAAATATTCTAGATCGAAAGAAATCTTTAATTTCACAGTTAAAATAGCTCCGAGTGCAAAGGGTTAAAGTTCATCGTTTAAATAAAGAAATACGGTTTCATTTCACCTGAAGATACCGAAACTACTGTCTTGCCAACCCAATACAATTTCGACAGAATTTGATAAAAATAAAGTTGCCCCGCGCTAACATTCATAATTCCTTCCGCCCTCCGCGCAACGGGAAGGACGACACGGATGAGGGAGCGTTAACAAAGGGTTGGAACGAAAATTCACAGCGGCGGTATGCGAGATGCAAATGATTCGCTGACGGCTTGCCCTTTTCCCGGGGTGTTGAGCAGGAACATCGAAGGGGTGGAAACTACCTGCCCTCTGCGCAGGCGGTTCGACGCACGTGCATACCTGTGCGCGAGTGCACGTGTGTCTCCACCCTCTGCTCGACTTGTTGGTTGCGCATGCGCAGGTCCCACGCTACTATATAAGAGGAAGACTCGTGATCCTAACTCACATTCAATCACACCTACTCAAAACGTGCGCTTCTCCAGGGAAACAGGAAATCAGATCCGTGGAGTTCGCGTTGCAGCAGTGCACGTGGTTCGGTCGTACTCCGTTTCCGTCTTGCTCTCTCTCTCTTCTCTTGTCACGCTTGCGAAGTTAGCACCGTACATACGTGCACGCACAGGACAGAGACGAGCACAGCTGCATACGACTGCATACGACAGCATACGACTGCATACGACTGCATACGACTGCATACGACTGCACACATAGATCCAGAAGCTTGTTGACGTACAGTCAACGCCAAAGACTCCTGCCAGTCTGGTTACGAAACGTCAAGAGACAACACGACCGGTTTTTCCGCTCTCTTCGGCGCCACCATGAAGAGCCTGATCTCCAGAACGACCGTCAGTCCGATGACTGATCGACGTATTGACAGTGCGCTCTTCACGCGACGCGCTGTCAAGAATGCTCTGTCCAGTGTTCGCCGACTGTGCGGTAGGATCCGTCGCGCCGATGACAAGATCGAACGGCAGAACCGTGTCAACGAGACGGGAGGCAGACTGACAGCACGACGGATGCAGCTCGACGAGGAAGAGCTCCGGAATCTGAGGAACGAGAACCTGGAGAACGAGTTCAGGGAATTGGCAACGAAAATTACACACTGACATCGGATCAAGATCTCGGTTTTTGCTGTCCACCTCGAGGGATCCTCCTGGGAGCTGAACTGGTGCGCCGATACTCGGAGCTCGTTAACGGATTTAGTAAGGTCTTCCAATTATACGCCGTGGAATCTCTCGCATAGCTTTAATAACCCGATTATAATTGTAGAGTTTGATAGATTTAAGCTTGATCAATCACTTTCCCGTAGGACTTAGCTTTGTACATTGATTCATCAATTGACTCCTGGTTCGGAGCTTTAATTGTGGTAGACTTTAGAATCGTGATTAACTACTTACTCGATAGTAGAGCTTTAAGGAGCACGTTGCAATACCGTTGGATTATAAGTTAGATAATTATCGATGGACTGACTTAATCTGTGATGTTGATGTTCGTTAAGTTAGATTATCTTTTAGACGTAAAACCACATCGAACTCTGTTCGAGAACATAGGCCGCCCAGTGCATATTCTTTAATATGAACAACTGTGATACTCTGTAGAGAGATTGCGTATCATTATTGTTGAGAGAGTGTCGAATCTGTGATCAATCTTAGGAAACGTATTTTCCGTATTACTGTGATAGTAGCGAATTTAAGAAATTTTAAGAAATTGATTCTGTGATACTAGCTGGTAGATTATTGGTAAAACTGTGATGGAGTGAATCATGATCTCGTTATGCATGTCTTCCGAAAATTGCAATATTAGTGTGTAAGAACATTTGATCTTCGTAGCGGTAAGGTTTCCGATCAACGTCTTCCGAAAATTGCAATATTAGTACGTAACAATCGATCTTCGTAAATGTAAACTGTCTGAAGAGACATTTTATGGAAACTGTGATAATTGCGTAGAGAACACATACATAGACATGCGATAATTTGTAAGATATATTAGAGTAGTAGAACCAGCTCGAGCGATGTCTTGTGATATACGATATAAATTGTCCAAGCAGAATCGATCGAGTTCGCATCGATGCGCGTTCTGCTTATCGGTCCTCAAAATTGAGGTTGGTGTGTCGAAATTTCTTTGTCGTGGTTTGAATTTTAAAAATCGTATTTGTATCAGTTTTGGTTTTTCTTTTTATCGCTTTCTTTTCTCATTTGTACACTCTCGTTCGTAGTTTCTTGTTTTTTTTTTGTATTCGCACTTTTATATTGTAATCGTCTTGCGTTTTGTCGTTTTTTTTTCTCGTTTCGTAATTTCAGTTTTTACGTTTAAGCTACTCATTGTAATCGTATTGAACAAATAATATGTGTGACAATCAAATTATATTTGCATTTACCGTTTATTCCTTACCTTTGCCATCAGTTCTTCTACTGTTACTATTATTAATGTAAGTACTTAAAAAGGATTAGGAAATTGACTAACAAGTTTAATTGGTTTAAAAAAAAAATTGATTCACTAATCTCATTCAGTACTCCGTTGTAAGGAACGAATTGTAAATTCCATTTTCTGGCGATACATTTCTGTCATTTGTGAAAATAACAAAGCACGAAACTGCAAAATGTACCTTACTTAGTATCAAATGAAGGCTTAAATTAAATACGAACATCAGTATTGAAAATATTTTACTAAATATCATTTGAGCGCACTCCTTCATTTGAATAATAATGGAAATGCAAGAATGAGAAAATTGTAACAAAAATTGATTACTACCTTGGAGGAATCAAGGTAATAACATAATTTGGACCTTGGAAGCTTTGTTTAAGTAGCTCGAATGAATTGAAAATCTACATCTTTATTATGCGTTCATCCAGTAGTGATTAAAATAAAAAATTTATTGAACTTGCATTTTATACATTATTGTAAGTGCTTATTGTAAGAACTATTGAAATTCACTCAATGTGCTTTTGTTGAAGTACTGTAATTTATAACGAACTTACTATTGTTGCAATCATAACATTTTTGGCATTTGTAAAAAATCACAATGAATGAGAAATAAGTATTTAGGATAGTTGTATTTACAAATAGTAAAATGTTGGTCGTATGTTTTGTAATATTGAAGAATTTTCGTTGGTTTCTGGATATTTTTTAATTTGAAATTTTTTTATATATTTTGGCAATGTGCGTTGCACCATCTATCATTAATTCTTCTAACTTCCCTAAAGTGCACAGTTTAGTCCTGCAACGTTAGATGGCGATCACAAGAAGGACCAGCGCGTCCTTCGCAGTCGCAGGACCTCCAGCCACACGAACTGTAATTTTTACGAAGTATAGAGTTACATGATTCGCGCAGCAACCTTGAAATATTTATAACTTTAAAAAACTGTATGAATGATGTAATAAATATATGTTTCAAATGTATGTAAATTATTATGTACAGTATTAAAATGTATATTGTCTGAAATGTATGTAAATTATTCAAAACTTCTGTAACAAATCAGTAAATAAAATCACATTTGAAAAAAAATAAATAGTATTTTTTTTAAAATAAGTGTATTAATAAAAATGTGTAATTTATATTGAATAACAGTATATGTGCATGTACTTAGATTTCATTGAATTGATAAACAACTTTCGGATGTACCACTAATCATATTATTATTAATATTAATATAGAGAATTTTATATTAAAGAAGTACTACAATGATAAAAGAATGTAGGAATAAAATAGTATCGATTTCTGTGAAATTATTATTCAACCACTGGTGTATAATTACAAGACTCCGGATTTTATGCATTTATAACAAAAAGTGAGTGCGACTTAAAACAGTGAAAATATTTAAATACTTTAAGAGTATCAATATACTGTTTTCACCACATTAAAATTATTAGCGAAGAATATAAATTTATATTTAGCTCCTGCGTCTTGCAGTTGATGCGCAAACTTTTTATTTTGCATAAACATCCGGAGTCTAATAATTAGAATCAAATGTTCATTCGACAAATATTATTCGGAAGTGAACAAGGGAGCATTATCGTCTACCGATCAACCTAATGATTTGCCTGAATAGAATCTTTGTCGCTAATGGAACCATTTACGATTGGTATTCCTGGATCAACCACAAAGGAGGGCGTATCGAAGGATTAAATGACAATGAGGCAAACGAGGAAACTGGAGGAGAGAGACACAGGATCATAAAAGAAGAATAAACATTCGATCCGTTTTTCGGGGATCGAAAAAAAATCGCCGTCGTAGGTTAAGATTACGAGCATTAACTGTCATTATATGGGTAGCCAACTACCTGGAGGCTTTCATCATGTAGCTGCTGATTCAATACAATTTTCCATTTAGATTATCGTTCTGATCTTCGCGCATCTAACCTGTTGCGCAGCCCTCAGGAAACGCGCAACACGATACCATCGCTCGGGGATACGCCAATAGAACAGCGCTTTCACTGGGGAGATTTTACACCGCATAAAGAAATTCCACTGCTGCACGGGACCCTAATCTCCGAGCCCGAAAGTGGCGGAGTGTTGGGTTACGTTTTCGAAACTTTTGAAAATATTGTCAAATATTTGAAGCCGCCTCTCTGCGAGAAGTAGAATTTTTCATGGGTTCGAACGCGATGCAAGCTTTCATCGATATCCGATCGCGCCTTTCATCGCTTGAAAACACCATGGACTGCCATGTCCTTGCACTAGTTTCCTGCAAAAACAATTTGCAGTTCTGCACCCTGCTCGCAATTATTTTAGACACCTAAATATCTCGTTTATGTGTCGTAACAAATATTTTTAATGCAGTGTAAATGGTGTCACAAGGTGAATGCTTTACAAATGTTAATTTTCTTTATGTCATTTATCCGGAGTTTTCAAGGTCGTCGACATTTGTTTTCTTGTAAATGACATATTTGTTTCCTTATTAATATTATTAATATCAATATTAATGGCGTGATCTTGAAGTGACTTCTGACTTCTGAAATTGAAATCAGATATGATGTTCATTTTCATCAAATTTCTCAAATTTCGAGGGAAACATGAGCTCGAAAAGAAAAATAACATTTGCAAAGCATTTTACATTGCGTTAAAAATATTTGTGGCTACATTTAGATGGACCGCCCTGTGTAAGGTAAGAAGAATGAAATTATTTCGTATTTGTATGTACACAACACCGTAAGAAATATTAGGAAATAAAGGCAAATGTAATACCTAAGTATAGATGGATAAAACATTTTGCAAAACGTTAGAAAGGTGAGACTGCATTTTAAGAGTTCGTGACGGAGGGCCACTCGATTCTTCCGACACTCGTGTCACATTTAGACGTCCTTTTAGTCAGTCGGGGCCCAATCGGGCCTTCTAAAGGACTTTCTATTGTCAGGAAACCCAGCATTATGGAGTGATTTTCGAGTTATTCCAACTTATTTTCGACAAAAGGTGGCCTAGACTGCGGATCTCCATTGTAACGCACTCCGAGCACTGGCGTAAACGGAACAAATATTTAAGTAGCAAATTTAAAAAATAAAAAAAAAACAGAATCTCAAAAAATGTTATTGCTTCTACAAATGCAGCTCTCAGTAAGTTTACAAAATTATTCAGATGCGATATTCTCATTTTTTCTCTATTTTATTGAAAACTTAAGTGGAACTCAACATAGAGGGTTATAAAGCTATACATTAGGATTAACACATGAAATCACATGAAATGAAGATATGCATTTATGGTGGGGTTCAGACCCATCAACATTATTAATTCTATACAAAAGTTTTGTTCGTTCACGTATCGACTATGCTTTATCTATTTTCCTTCGCGCAAAGATCTATAGTAAAAACATAAAACATTAAGGTCATAATTTTCTCAGTTATAAAAACAAATGATACGAATATGTTGGAACCGAATACTTAATATTAACAAACTGGCGATAAATTGTATCAAGTTACAGTACGTTGTGACAATCGAGTTTTCGTAGATCGTTACGCCAATGGATCCAGGCATCAGGATCCAGGACAGGCTGACTCTAGCTCAACAAGCCGAAGTCCCGACTACAATATTATGGGAAGACAAATTTCTTAAAAATGTACCTTTTCGACTCCTAAAAGGGACAATTATTGTATTATTTGACGCCGTTTAAACCTGGCAAAACGAACTTATAGACTTCCTCTGAGCTGGACTGGAATTTATATTTTTGAAAGGATCAACTCACCGAGCGAAAATTCGCATCGGGATGTTATTCTTGGTCGGGGCTACGGAAATATTTTTGAAATAGCCGATCGAAAGAGGCCAGACCGCTGCCAGGTGGCGATGTGGCTTATTGGCTCTGATAATAGACGTATTAAGTCACACTCAAAGTCAAACTTAGCTGCTTTCATTCGACGGTCAGCTGAAAGCGGTATAATAGTAAAAATCAGTCGAAAGGATCAAGTTCACTGAACATTTTAGCTGTGTGAATGACAAGATAAATAATTCTCCTCGAGGCTCAGCTTATCGAGGGTTGAAAGACTGAAAGCAGCTGAAAATATTAACAAATCCACCTCTGCGTGTGCACATTCTCTTCTCATTTTTGACGAATTTGCAAGCTTTTAATTTTTGAGGACTTGCAAACTTCTAATTTTTAAGGACTTTCAAGATTTCGTTTTCGAAGACTTGCAAGTGTTTCATTTTCGAGGACTTGAAAGCTTTTGTATGTGTTATTTTATAATACCTGCCACGGTGTCCTCTAATGTGGGCGCAGAGAAGACGGTATAAAAATTTCAGTTCCAGATTATTGTATACATATTCTTTATTTTCAACAGAATATTTTTTTTTATTAAAGTTTTACTAATTCATTCGTGATATTTTTCTGATTGGAATAAGCTCAACATAATTCGGATCTCATCTGTTTCAAATTGACGATTCAATTGAGATGCAGACACATGAAGTAATCTTCACTACTCGAACGTGGATTAAACTATTGGAAACACAAAGTGTTACATGGCTGAATTAATCTTCTTTTCGACTAGCGGTAAGAGATTTTGGTCTCGAGATGTTCGTGTATAATTAATGAAAATCCAGATTAAGAATCCGGATGACCAGAATCCGTGGCAAATAGTGTGGAAGGAGCCTGGTCGGCTTCGAAGGAGGTTTTCAACGAATTTTCCAAGCGTTCGGCGCCATACGAAGGCACTTAATGTGGGGAGATAGAGGCGAAGAAAACGTTAGCTCGATCAAAGAAATCCCTCGCCACTTAGGTATCGATTTTTCTTGCGTTCCGTGACAATCGTGTCGAGCGACGAACAGAAACGAGCCCTTCTCCTTACAGCTACCCTCCCACGTATTCCAGGCGATTCTTACGGAAGAAAGGAGGGAAGAATCGGCCCCGTGCACTCGGTTACACATCATTCTACTCTCTCTCTCTCTCGCTCTTTCTCGCCTTTCGAGTCGAAGAATCCTTTTACAAAATTCCTTTTGTGAACACGTGCACGAGAAATCGTAAATCTAACCAAAGAAAAACCCCCATAGAAAATGAAGAAGCGGGAGAACGAGACCAGTCGGAATACTCGGGGCGCACCCATATATGCCGAGGGCTCGTAGAAACCTATACTAAGTGGATAATAGGCCATTGGCGTAGCACACTTCGACCCGGAACATCCCCAAGCTGTTCAAAGAGCTTTCCTTGTCGTTGGAGACGCGAGGTACGACTATGCCGGTAGCCAACGCACCAAGGACCACTAAACTCACGAGTCTAACGCCCATTGTCAGTCACCAAGCATTGTAGAAAACGGCTGAATGATAGAAATATTTGTAACTTCGCGCACCAAGCTTTCCAACAGACCCAAAAGCATCCTCAAGCTGCTCCTTCAGCACTCTGTCGGTTATCTTTGTCGACGAGACTCGAGTACCGACACAACAACCGACACTGTGACTGGCAACGCTTCGTACGATGCGTCTGATTAACCCTTTTAAAGATAGCACTTTTTGAAGAACATCTTGATTATGGTCGTTTGTTAATCGCAACGTTTCATATTCTGTTGCAAAATCTTGTGTGAAGCTCTATCCCGTCTAATTACGTCAACAGTCAATTATGTTCCTCGAGGAAGACATTTGTAGAAAGATCCTTTTTTAATTTAATTTATTTCAATTTAATTGTGACTGGCAACGCTTCGTACGTTGCATCTGATTAACCCTTTCGGAGATAGCACTTTTTGGAGAACATCTTGATTATGGTCGTTTGTCAATCTCAACGTTTCATATTCTGTTTAAAAATATTGTGTGAAGCTCTATCCAGTCTATAATTACGTCAACAGTCAACTATGTTCCTCGAGGAAGACATTTGTAGAAAGATCCTTTTTTAATTTAATTTATTTCAATTTAATTGTGACTGGCAACGCTTCGTACGTTGCATCTGATTAACCCTTTCGGAGATAGCACTTTTTGGAGAACATCTTGATTATGGTCGTTTGTCAATCTCAACGTTTCATATTCTGTTTAAAAATATTGTGTGAAGCTCTATCCAGTCTATAATTACTTCAACAGTCAACTATGTTCCTCAAGGAAGACATTTGTAGAAAGATCCTTTTTTAATTTATTTTATTTCAATTTAATTGTGACTGTCAAAACTTCGCACGTTGTGTCTGATTAACCCTTTTAAAGATAGCACTTTTTGAAGAACATCTTGATTATGGTCGTTTGTTAATCGCAACGTTTCATATTCTGTTGCAAAATCTTGTGTGAAGCTCTATCCAGTCTAATTACGTCAACAGTCAACTATGATCCTCAAGGAAGACATTTGTAGAACGCGATTTAATTTATTTCAATTTAATCGTTTCGAAACGATGTCTGAAATAATTTTTCCGGAATTTTTATGTTATTGGAAGTTATGTGGATTTTATTGTATTTTATTTATTTGATATTACAGTATTATCAACCCTCGTTTTATTTTTATTCTACTAACACTTATTTCATTCGTATATCGGATTTTATGTTGTATAAAACTTAATAAAAATTAAGAAAGAAACATACGAAAGAAGTTTTATTTTTTTATACCATGTAATGGAATACAAACTTTAAGTTTAAACTGTTGCTCGCAATTCTATTTTCTAAAATGTCGTAGAAATCTTATGAGGAGCATGTTTGTTTAAAATCCATTGTTATACTCCAATGTTTTCCACGCACAAAGTTTAATTGAATGAAACGATTATCGTAAGATCATTACTAGCTGTATTATTCATAAAATACGGTACATTGGAACACTTTGACCGCAGATTAAATTGAATGTCTGCAAGATGTACGACGAATTTAATACTCTCATTTCCATGGGCTGATCAAAGTCGTATAAAATATCGATATGTTTTGGAAAGATGTCAAAAAGTAGTGTGCATTGATTGGCTGACTCAGCGTTAAGTAAGGAACGATGTTGATTGCTTCGCTGCTTCCACGCCCCTTTAATAAATCCTAAAGTGATTGGGGACTCCGACCACCATTGCAAAAATTATAATATAACCGACCACAAATCGCGTTCTGATTACTCACGAAACGCGTATTAATGAAGTACGGTGACAGGTGGTACTTACAAGAATAAGGAAAAGATCGGAATGAACATGGATCCATCAATCACTTCTTTATGAGATTTAATTCGTTTTTAATTCGAACAAAAACGTCGCCTTCGTTAACCTATCTTCTTTCCGCCCTGTACACGGTTGCTTCGACCGAACGCGGATGAACTTTAAAGAGGAAAACAAGAACTTCTTCGAAGAAAGACACATCTTCATAATTTTATATTCGAAGGTTCTCGCATAACGAACGAGGGAAGTTCATAAATCATCCCTGGGAGGACGAATATACGGGAAATGCATTCGAGAACGTAATTACTTCGGCGATTAAAGGCTGCTTATCAATCATCGGCGGATTTCCTGATCGATAAATACTGTGACCAAAAATTATTGTCCGCTTTCCTTAATCACACGAGCTTCGGTAACTAAGTAAAAATACTAAATAAAATTTCCATCTTGTCAGTTGAATAGTTTCGTTGAGAAATTTTCTGTACACTTCTCTCTCCTCCATTTTATTCTTCTTTGTAACCTTAGTTCGATAATTTGATTGATATATTGGGTCGGCAAGGAAGTAATTTCGATATTTTAAGGTGAAGTAAAAACCAATTTTTTTAATCAAGCAATGAACTTTAATCGTTCAAATTTTCTTATTTATTCTTTTTGGCAAAAGATTATCGAATAAAATATTCATCGAATAAGTATTCATTAAAGTGTATTGCTTGGATAAAAAAAATTGGGCTGTATTTCACCTTAAAATATCCCGAAATTACTTTGCACTTTTCTTCGAGTCTTCAAAACTCTTAGAATTCTAAAAACTTCTTCGAGTCTTCAAAATGCAAATATTGTTCATATTTTTATGAGATGTATAAAATGAATAATATTTTTAAAATCTTCATCAAATATTCTTCAAGTCTTCAAAATGTAGATATTGTTCATATTTTTGTGAGATGTATAAAATGAATAATATTTTTAAAATCTTCTTCGAGTCTCCAAAATGAAAATATTGTTCATATTTTTATGAGATGTTTAAAATAAATAATATATTAATCTTGAGGAAAATACGGACGGAGGAATAAGGAAAGAAAAGCGTGCGGAAGGATAAGCTGCAGCATATCGATCATCACCCACGTAACACCGTCATTAATTATGGCAGACTGAAAAGGTCTGGACCCTCCTACAGTTCTGACACGTCGACTGTTAAACGCGTATCAGGCGAGAACGACGAAAAGCTGGCTGGTAACACGATCTTTCGCTAAAGCTTGTCGTCCAAATACTTTCAACGACTGTTCTAAATATACGAACTGACTTATGTGGCCGTTTTGTGTGCTACTGCCACCACCTTGTACCACATATGCAGCTAGAATTGGAGAAACGTGTGTCGATACCTCACACGAACTAAATGTAGAACCTCATTCAAGATCAATCGAAAATGTATCAAAATGATACAAAGGATGGACGAGGATTAAAATCCGCGACAATGAAGAATTGCCAAATCTACGGATTTTTTACGTTCATGGCAAAACTCAGTGAAACATAAAACAGAAAAACATTAGAAAAACGTAACAGCGAGGACCCGATATTTTCATGTAGTTAAAATTATAACAGGAGAAATAAATTTCTATTTAACTCTATTTAGCTATGACTGTGACGTTCGTTTTTAAATAGTTTTAATGGATTGCAAATAACACAGCAGTATTTGTGTCTTCAATATTTTCACTGTTTCGTATTTGTTAAAAATCTGCGGATTTTTTACGTTCATGGCAAAACTCAATGAAACATACAACAGTAAAAACATTAGAAAAACGTAACAGTGAGGAGCCTATATTTGCATGTAGTTAAAATTATAACGGGAGAAATAAATTTCTACTTAACTCTATTTAGCTATGACTGAAACGTTCGTTTTTTAAATAGTTTTAATGGATTGCAAATAACACAGCAGTATTTGTGTCTTCAATATTTTCACTGTTTCGTATTTGTTAAAAATCTGCGGATTTTTTACGTTCATGGCAAAATTCAGTGAAACCTAAAACAGTAAAAACATTAGAAAAACGTAACAGTGGGAATCCGATATTTTCATGTAGTTAAAATTATAACAGGAGAAATAAATTTCTACTTAACTCTATTTAGCTATGACTGTGATGTTCGTTTTTTAAATCATTTTAATGGATTGTAAATAAAACGGCAGTATTTGTTTATTACAGGTGCATAAATTCCGCAATCTAGACTGACAAAAATCTTTAAAAATCTGAATAAAAATGTTTGGGGAGGATAATATTAAGTTGACTACACGGTTTAGAATATTTTAACGCTAAACCTACCACGAGGGATCAAATGACTCACTTTAGATTTTTTATTTGACAATTATCGAGATTGTAAAGGTGTTTTCATGGGAATTGATGGAATACATTGAAAAATTCGACTCAAGTATATGTATATTATGGTAAAAATCACACAAAATATAAATAAATTTAATCTTGTTATTTTTATAATACCATACACATTAGTCACTTTTGATGCTTGCTAGGTTTAGTGTTAACCCTTTGCACTCCTAATTGTTTTTCAATTTTGTTGCCAACAACCCCCTACTATTGTAAGTGTCTCATTTGAAATTTACTTCAAAGGACAGTTCCTTGACTCCTACTCATTTTAAACAACTTTGTTTAATAATTATATTAAATATAGCTCTCAAACTTTTTATTGTAATTTATATTTGTCGAACTTATATTTGTTTTTAACTAAAAAAATACGACTTAAATAAATGAAGGAAGAACCATATACATATAAAAACACGTTTCATTTACATTTTTCTTTCTCCGATGTCGAGTCACACTCGACAAAGGAGTGCAAAGGGTTGACGAGAATGAATTTTAGGTTTAGTAATGGATTAAAATAATTTTATCGAGAAAAGTAAGGTAAAAATAGTGGCTTTTAGCACCCTCCAAATCGTACAGTGGCTTTCAGCACCCTCCAAATCGGTGAATTAAGGGTGCAGAAGTGTTTTCCTCGGCCTCGCAAGTGTCTGGCCCGATGTTACATTTGTCAAGGGCGAGGAGAAAGGGCCCGAAGGGACGGTCTGAACAGTTTCAACTTTCGACCACGTGTGTCTCGCATTACGGACGTCCAGCATTTTTTTCCGTGGACTGTTCGAAATTTCGCGCACATGCCTGAACAGCGTGGCCGAGAGTGCGCCTGCCCTCCACCGTCAATTATTATTGGTCTCGAGTGACCACTTCCGGTCTTCTTTCAACGGCAAGTTCTCTCGCCTAACCGTGCAACAACTCCCGATCGAAATTCGATCACCTGACTCCGTGCCTTCATGCCGGTGATTTCGTGCTTTCTGTTTCCTGTTCGCGAGGACCACGGCCATTCATGAAGACCGGCATCAATTTTTTTTGCGAACGTTTATTCTATCGCTTCTCATTCTTGCGTCCTCGGTGGTAGTGATCCATACCTTGCCAACCGCTTTTTATGTTGTACAATCATAATTGCGTACATTCATTTGTGTAAACACGAGCGTTTTGTATCTTTGCACTTCAATAAAAAATTCCAAATTTCTTGTTTCACAATTAATGAAATTATAGAGATGCTTCCACACAATCACGCATTGGAAATAATTGTACATTTCTTTGTGCAAAGATACATACCAAAAATCGTCCGGGATTTAAATAAATTCAAACTTGCCATTTTTATAAGATAAAACATCACTTGTAGTGTTAAAATTATTGAAATCTTGAAGGTGCTTCCATTGGAAATGATTGTACACGCTTTCTTCCTCAAACACATCCAATAAAAATCGATTAAGATTTTAATAAATTCAATCCAACCATTTCTGTAAGGAACTATATACGAATTTTAGTGTTAAAATTACTGAAATCATGAAGATACTTCCATTGGAAATGATTGTACACGTTTCCTTACTCAAACACATATGATAAAACTCCTTCGAGATTTAAATAAATTTAATCCAGCCATTTTCATAAGGTAATCACTAGACAGCGGATCTTTCTGCAAAATAAACATTTTCTACTCGATTTGCCACAAACTAAAGTGTAATGGAAATTTATTGTCTTTCTGAATATGATTAATAGGTTGAAAATAATATAATCACTAGACATCGGATCTTTATGCAAAATAAACATTTTCTACTCGATTTTTCACAAACTAGAGTGTAATGAAAATTTATTTTCTCTCTGAATATGTTTAATAGGTTGAAAATAATATAACAGTAATTAAATACAATGATACAATAATATAATACAATAATATAACATACTTTTAAATTCTTCTTATCTTTTTACTGTTTTAAATGACACCTACTCGTTTTTGTTGAGTGCATAAAATTCGTTGTCTAGTAATCACTTTTAGTGTTAATACAGCTTTGTCTATAAATGTGTCTCCAATCATTTGATCGTCTATCACAGTTACGAAGCCCTCAACTGTACTCTAACAGGCGGTGGTTGAACACCAAACAAAATGGAGAACTTCCAAGCTGTTCCAGCCACCGGTTAATGTTATGATTTCGATCTAGCAGAGAGAGTCGGTGTCCTAAATCCGAGAAAAAATATCCATGCGACGAGAACAGAGCACGCTCTCGTCTATTAATAGATAATCTCTTCCAGATACAACCGCGATGGAAAAAGTATTCGGAAGAAGCCGCAAGCATCGACGAAAAAACCGACTGACCACGTGCACCCGTACACATGACGTCGTGGGAAAAGCCGAGATATGATATTGAAAAAAAGTGGTCTAAAAAAGTGAGACCGAGAGTGACGGCAGCGGGATAACCATACTCGCGACCCAAATCTTCAGGCTAAATCTGATCATCCCTTCCTTCCGACCGGCGACAATTACGCATTGTAAATCCGCTCTTCGCTGTGATTTTTCACAACTCACATTCTTATATTCCACACGTGTTACACAAATAATCCTGAACACACATTAATTTGTAACAATGGACGAAGTATTTGTCGCTTACATATGATATGATTACCACGTGACAATCGACGTGTTAACAGTTGTTTGGAAACATTTTTTAAGGGTCAGAATTAATATTTTGTAGCTTCCTTGTTGTTTTTGGAAAGTTGTTGAAGTAGGACTTAGTTCGATCGTCAGACAATTAAGATGTGCAACGTTCTATTTAGAGATATTAGCGATACGTGATTTATTAATTTTTTATTAAAAAACTCACCCCCGAACCGCGAAGGGATACCACATCAATAAGATCCCTGATGTCGCTTCCCGATGAATCTGAAACAGAAAGATCACGTGTGTGAATATTATTTATTCAACATTTTATAATTTAATGTGTAATTTTTAATATCTACTGTTCAATTAATTTTAATTCTATATTATAATATATTAGCCACGTTAATGAATAAATCTCTTTTTATTTGTGTGAGCACAGTATACAGTAATATCTTTCCAAAATGTGTGAAAATGTTGATTGCATTGTTGATTTTCGTAGAATGCTTTTGAATTATTAAGCAATGTACAGCGCATAATAATAATTAAAATATAATTCTATATAGAATTTTAAATTAAAAGGGAATTTTAAGTGAAAATTATAATGGACAAAAGAAGTTTAACACGCTCTAAAAAAGACGATAGCTATTTTAATATTGTACTATAGGATTTGAAATTTTCTGGGAAGCTAGAGCAATTAGTTTACTACAGGATGTGAAAAGAAATTTTTTCACAAATTGCAATTGATCGGAATTGTTGAAAAAATACTAAAAATCGCATATTTAACTTTTTTATGTGGGCCTATATTGAAAATTTAAGAAATACGTTTTGTCAATCTGTGTCAATTAAACATATTCTGAAAATTTCGTGAAAATCGGTCGACGTTGCAATGAGCTACAAACGTTTAAAGACGGTAAAAATTGCAGATTTTCACGATTTTCAATCTCTAACTGCAATAAATCTAAGGATTCTTACATCTTTCAATGCCTGTCGTTTTTCCCAGAATTAACCGATTTCGATGAAACTTTCACAGTGCATACAATTGACACAGATCGACAAAACGTATTTTTTAAATTTTCAATATAGGCCCTCATAAAAAAGTTGAGAATGTAACTTTTAATATTTCTTCTACAATTCCGATTAATTGCAATTTTTGAAAATATTTCTTTTTACATCCTGTTGTAAACTAATTGCTTTACCTCCCCAAAAAATTTCAAATCGTATAGTGCAATATTAAAGTAGTTATCGTCTTTTTTAGATCGTCTTAAACTTTTGTCCGCTACCACTGTATATTTGATTGAAAGGGGATGAAACGAAGAGAGGTAACCGCATGATTTCCGTCTGAATCACAGCGAGTAATTTGAAGAAGTCGCCATTTTTTGCCGATAGGCTTCCCTTATAAATCGGCCTTAGCTGTCCTTAGAATTGCGTCGCTCACAGCACGGTTTGAAATTCGAACGCAATTGTCCCGCCCGTAAATTCATCTGGAATATCCAGTTTCATCGTTAAAAACTTAAATTGGGAGAAACCTTTCCGTTCTCAAATTGCGATAGGCAGGTAAATATCACGTTTCAAGGGTTATTAATCAGACGAAACCTCACATCGTAACTCTGTGAAACTCTACTCGCGATTTATTGCGTCGAATCCTTGCTTCTGCACCTCTGTGATTCATTGATTGCAGACGTTCCGGCGATATCAAGTTCGAAATCGTCGGTGACCAATCAGCTGTGCAACAACTATTTTCAAAACTTGAATTCTTGGAACATCTTGTTTCGCATACATGTATAAAATCTAATTCATATATCTGTGGTTGTCGGGAAGAACGCCGCGTGTCACATAATTTCACTTTCGAGATTTTGCCGTTTAAGATTTTTTATCGCTAATGCTTTGACATAGGACATCGGTTAAATTGCATTATTTTTTTGAGCAGTTCGAATTTATTTTCACGACTTTTTTTCTGTAAATACATAAATCCTATACTATAGAGCTCAATTAATGTATAAACTCTTCTTTTTAAATTGTGACATGCGGCGTTTTTCCTTGCAACCACAGATATAAGATCATTTATAAAATTTCAGAATTATTATTACTAGACAAAATAAAAAATTGTGCATCAATTGCAAGCCGCAGGATGTATAAACTCTTTATATCCAGTTTTCATAGTCCTGTACTACAAATCCTTGGCACTTCTTCATTTCATAACATCGTAGAATTCTAACAGATTAAAAAGTGATCGTTGCAATCGAGTGACCGGCACTAGAAGTGCACTATTTTTTGTCCCCCTCTTGGTTCCCTGACAAATCCACTACTACCAAAGAGGGGTCTAAGATCTCGCTAGAAAGAATGAACGAAGGTACCCGCGAACAGGAATAGGGTCCACCTGTTGCGGCGACCCTGATCCCGCATCTACCTAATCTGGCCTAAAACATCGTTGATTCACGAAATAGTCCTGCTACCACTGTTACACCTATTCGTACGTATATAATCTGTACGTATTTATTTTATTTTATTCATTTTTCGACCTACTTCTTTCTACCCAATTTACTACCCATCGATGAAGCGCAAAATAATTTGCATTGCTTCAAAATTTATGTAAAATTATTGCTATTACGTACGTTAATTTGTGATGGAAAGCTGAAAATAATCAAGCTTTATCGACAATCTTCTGATTAGACTTTAACAGCTAATGATTTTAAATGGTTGCTAAAAAAAATTGGAATTTAGATGGCTCTAGAAACGACGCACAAAGATTATTTTGTTTTATTCATTTTTCGACCTGCCTCTTTCAGATCAATATTGATCCCCTTGCCGTACAATTTAATTCCAAGGATTCAGTACCCATCGATGAAGGGCAAAATAATTTGCATTGCTTCAAAATCTATGTAAAATTATTGCTATTACGTACATTAATTTGTGATGGAGAGTTGAAAATAATCAAGCTTTATCGTCAATCTTCAGATTAGACTTTAACAGACAATAATTTTAAATGATTGTGCTGAAAAATTGGAATTTAGATGGGACTGGAACCGCCGGACAAAGATGTTTTTGTGAATACTTGTTAGTAGACAACGGATCTTCATGCATTATGAAAATTTGTAAATTATGCGATTAATGCACGCACACGCGATTCCTCGAGCGTAGAATTGATCTTAATATTTAAAGGTCCAGTGTCATTTCGAATTTCGCAAGTATTCTTACATGAAATCTTAAATTTAAAATCTTTAAATGGTTGCTGAAAAATTGGTATTTAGATGGGACTGTAACCGCCGGACGAAAATGGTTTTCTGAATACTTATTAGTAGACAATTTAATATTTAAAGGGTCAGTTATTTCGAATTTCGCAAGTATTCTTACATGAAATCTTAAATTTAAAATCTTTAAGTGGTTGCTGAAAAATTGGAATTTAGATGGGACTGGAACCGCCGGACACAGATGTTTTTCTGAATACTTATTGGTAGACAACGGATCTTTATGCACTATGAAAATTTGTAAAAAATGCGACTAATGCACGCACACACGATTCCTCGAGCGTAGAATTGATCTTAACACTTTACCTACCGAAAGCCTATTAATAGGATTTTCAATGATTGTGCTTGTACCAAAAGAAAGCATAGAAATTTTCTTTTACATTGCAATCTCAAATGAAACTGTTAGATGACGTTCCGAGAGGTGACTTATTCGTTCACAATTAAAATTGGTGTTCCCATTCAAGGTCTTATTAAAAAATGTTTATCCATGCACCATGGATTTTTCAAAATTATGCAATAATCACCGGTCGGTAATGTGTTAATATTTAAAGGGTCAGTCATTTCGAATGTCACAAGTATTCTTATACGAAATCTTAAATTTAAAAATGAATGAAGGTACCCGCGGACACAAGAATAGGGTCCACCTGTTGCGGCGACCCTGATCCCGGATCTTCCTAATCTGGCCTAAAAACATCGTGGATTCACGCATTAGCCCTGCTACCACTGTTACACCTATCCGAGGACCAAACCTTTTTCTCTTTTTTCCTCTCCTTCATTCCGGTAACATTATACGCGGTCGCACCTGCGATTGTTCTCCGTTGCCGTGCTAGGAACGGAAGAGGTTCGGGAGAAGAAAGGTAGGCACAGATAGTCCAAGCGGACACATGCAACCATTCCGAGATCCGCTACTCGAATTACTATAATTTCTTCCTCCCTTCGATATTAGGAGCATTCCTATGTCGCCGCTGCTGGCCAGGAAACGTTACACAATACAAACTCGATTCCCTTTTTTCTTGATCCCCCTCGCGGTGTCTTCGAGCCGAGATCTCGCAAAGATCTGTAATCCCAACATCCGGTTTCACGTTTCACGACGGTCGAGTTCGCATTGTCCAACAGCGACTCCTTATTCCAGACAAATGACTCACGGGATCACCCGCGGAGGCGATTTTCGACCAATACGGGACGCCAGATAAATCCGGAATTTGTTCGGGCAGTGAATAAGATGTAGGACAAAAGTATGAAAAGTGCTATTGTCGATAAGGTAATTCACAAAGTGATCCCTTGACCTCGACTATTTTTTTTAGTTTACTTATATAGTTCAGACTAAACGCAGTTTTTCTGTGTTCAAAATCTTTAACTGGTTTTGCTGGTTTATACGTGATGTACTCGCGACCAATTTGCTATCAATGATCAATTTTACGGTTTCATCTCGGCGATCCTGTATAACGTGTAGAATCTCGAAACAAAGAATCTGAGATTCGCCATTTTAATGTTACTCTAGCGTTAGCAGATTTACAACGAAGTAGATGGGTTTTCTACATACACTGCCGTCCGCAAACTTAAATTACTTTGAAGTTGAATAAATATAAATGTAGACGACATAAAAGCATTATAATGCATTATATCAGGACGTCAAGTATGAAACTTGACAAATGTGTTTGAAATTTGTGTTTTATTTGTCAAGTTTCATGCTTGATGACCTGATATGTTAAGGATTTTACCAGTAAATAGATGAAAGTTATCAACAGACAGCGAATTTGTAATTCAAGTCAGTAAAAAGATTAAAAGAGTTTAACAGTGTCAAAATACTATTTCGAACATATCAAAATTATTAATGAACAAACTAAATTTTTACTTAGCTCCTGTAGATTGCAATTGATGTATAAAAATTTTATTTTGCATAAATATCCGTAGTCTAGTTATTAACAATTCGATTCAATGTTTACAATACAATTTAAAATGATGTTTTCGGCGCAAGAATCGATCATATGTT
>CM052196.1:9224897-9240405 GCA_028455805.1 Lasioglossum figueresi | reverse complement strand
ACGCAATTCTAGTAACCCCTGAAGATGATCCGAATAAAAATCGAAACATCGGAATTACTTTAGTAGTTTGCAAAATTGCTGTGTAAATCAAGTAACAAATGATCGAACCATTGCGCTGAGAGAATCAGTAATTTAATATTAACAACAAATACGGTAGTTTTCTTTCCAGCATAAATTACAACTATTTCTTTGGCGTGCATTCCTTTTTAAAATATTCTTAATCTTTTAAAAAATATTTTCACAGACGCAATTCTAGTAACCCCTGAAGATGATCCGAATAAAAATCGAAAGGTCGGAATTACTTTAGTAGTTTGCAAAATTGCTGTGTAAATCAAGTAGCAAATGAACGAATCTTTACGCCGAAAGCATTAGTAATTTAATATTAACAACAAATAGGGTAGTTTTCTTACCAGCACAAATTACAACTATATTTTTGTTACGGATTTCTAAATTTCATAAATATTCTTAATTTTTTTTAAATATTTTCACAGACGCAATTCTAGTAACCCTTGAAGATGATCCGAATAAAAATCGAAAGGTCAGAATTACTTTAGTAGTCTGCAAAATTTCTTTGTAAATCAAGTAACAGATGATCGAACGTTTGCGATGAGAGCATTCTTGAGCATTGAGTAATTTAATATTAACAACAAACACGATCGGTATAAAGCTATAATTACAAGATCTATGTATGAAATAATTATTTGTAAAGATTGAAACAGTTATAGAGAACTTTTTAATATGTTCTATTTAAAACAAGAACCATAGAACATTTTTAAAAAGTGTCTCGCGATTGATACACAAAGCTTTTATCTTTCATAAAGAGATCCGGAGTCCAACTGTTACTTCATAGTTCAAATGTTGTTTGTGTTTCCCCTATGAAATCCTCGTTCTTTTTTAATAAACGTCCTACAATAACTTATTTCCATAAAACTTTTACTACAGTGATTCTAGAATGTCTGCTCCATGAGAATATTTTTAACACTAAACCTACCTAAATACTGGTCAAAATGACCGGTTCCAGGTTTTTTATTTTACAATTGAAAAAATAATAAAACTGATTTAACAAGAAACGATTGTATACATATCTTTTTTTTTAGTAGTGCACGTATTACAATAGGAGCCGCACAAAGTCTAAACAAAATCAATCTTGTCATTTTAATAAGGGAACATGTACCAGTTACTTTTCAGGCTCGGTAAGTTTAGTGTTAAAAAATTCCGGGAAAGTAACTGAGAATCTATACTGTGTAGTGAATAAATGAATTCTTTTGGGAACAACGATATGCTCGTCTCTGCTTCGACGGCCACACATTCACCAATCCGTACAAAATTCGTGACCGAACCTGCTTGATCATCCACTTCCGCTTCGCGATTGTGCGAGCCGGCCTTTTTTCTGCTTGCTGCGAATAACCATTTTTAGCTCGCACAATAGTTTCAGCGTCACCGAAGCTTGCGTAATTTTGTTTCCGCTGTTTACCCATCCAGCTTTTTCTCTCTCTCCCCGATGAAAGAGGCAAAGGAACTCCCAATTCAAAGGAAACTCACAGTCGCTGGTTCGTTTACCTAATTCGCTGTGGAGGCACGCAGGTCTACAGAAAAATGGCACGCTATCTCGGAGAAAATCGGTTTTTCGAATAATCGCGCATTGTGGAACGTTAATGAGCGTCAAATACGGCTCGGCGATGGACCATGCCGAGGAAGAAGAATCATTTTCTAAATATTTCTTGCGGAAAAGACGGCCTACCGGAAGTTAACATGTAAAAGAGATTTGACCGTTCATGATTCACCGACAAATTTTTCTTCGCTATTCAAAATTTGCACACCGTTGTGCGATTTATGCGCATTTTTATTGAAGAAACCAATTTTCTACTTAATCCCGATTAACTCCAACTTGCAACTGATGCATCAAAATTTGTATATTAATGTTCTTTACACGATTATGATACCGTTCTAAACATTTTATGCTTACAATTATCAAATGGTAAAATATAAATAAAATTTTAAACGAGCATTTCTCATCTTTCGATATCGATCCACTCATAATTAATTTCGATTTAAGAAAATTGGAGTCGTGTATTGATTTGCTGCAAGACACATTGATTAATTTGCTAACTCCATGCATTTACAATGAACGGACGAGACACAAAATGGCGACATTATCCGACATTAATCGTTTAGCCGGCAGTGGTCGGCTTGGAAACTAATTTTAGTCACCCGTTCGGCCACGCGTTAATGAACGCATTATAAAACTCGTCGGGGAATCCAGTTCCCCTCTGCCGACAATTTTCCAGAAGACGAGTAAAAAGTCGCAGTAAATCTAGTTTGTCAGATGGACAAGCACGAGCACGGCGGAGAGGAGGCAATAATTACAGCATAGGAAAAACGTCTGGTCGTCTGGAACAAGATTCCCTGGTCCGAAAGCCACTGGAAACTTGTCCTAAAATAAACAAGAACCGTCGCGACGCGTCTCGTCTCGTCGTCGGGAGGAGAAATATTTCGAGGACTTGTCTGGGTCGGGGAAGAGAAACAGAAGAGGCTGCTCGGAGAAGGCTAAGGGCGTCTCTATCTATGCTTGAAGATCTTCGGCGTTTTTCGAAGGGTCCCTTCGTTTACCTCGTGCAGTCTATCACGCGTCCCTCTCGGCCCTTCGTCCATCGTCCTTCGTGAGTCACCCTTGCACGTGTTCAATTTCAGCCCCTTTGAGCTTGGCGTTCCTTATCCGGCTGGTCAGAAACCTCCGGGATCCTTGGTGGGGCCGGACGAGATCTTTTCTCGGCAGACCGCTCCGCCCACAGGACCTTTCCCGCCCGAGAAAAGGATCGAGAGCCCAGAAAAATCCATCAAACGGTCTCCTCTCTAGCGCCTTCATTGTGTGCCAGGGCCAGAGAAAAGGAAGTGGGAGCAAAGGGAAGCGAAACTACCGGGCCCCATAGCCGTTCTTCTCTCGCAAGAAGTCATTGTAGCTTGATGGACCTATCTGCAACGCGTTGCGCCCACGCATCCGTGAATGCAGCCCACCGGTGCACAACTTTGAAATAAACTGTTATCGCGAATTCTATGACGGAGGTGGACCTGGGCGGCGGACCTTAAGGGCGCAGGAATCATTGGATGAATCATTGGATGAATCGGGCGGGAGGATACGTCGGGCGGTCTGTAGGCCTGACACTTAAATATACCTTCTTTTCTGCGTAAATGTCCCCGCGAATAATCGATTCGAAGACACCAGACGGCATGCTGCTAGACTCTTAGTGCTTGGGAACGAACCGATATCACGCCTCGAATCGTTCCTCTTTTAATATTCAGGGCACTTTGAGGTAGTGTATTCATTCGATTTAGATTGGTAGGTCATAAGAGGAAACTATGGTAACCGTTACTTCTCGAAGTATTGTTATACCCTCTGTGACAGGAAGCACATCTTGGATTTTTTTAAGTTTTTGGCATGTTTAACGGTTTTTTGGGAGAGAAAGCTCTAGAAGAATTTTTGGGAAGACCTCACGAGTCCGGAAGAACCGCTACAACCCTGAAGAAACTGAACTTCTGAAATCGGTGACCACGTGTGACCGGTCCCGCACAGTCGAAACGTCCTCCAAGGGGCCCGGTCCTATGTCCCCATCGAGAAGAGGGTAAAAAAAATTCGTAACAGCCGGCCGGGGGATCGTGTTTCATACTCCGAAAGCAGCATCAGCCCCCGAACGACCACGAGAGATGAGATCCGGGGTGGAACGGAGCAAAAAAAAAAAAAGAAATGAAAACACCGGCGAAGGGAGGGAAAAAATGCAAGATTCAAAAAAGGGTCGCGAGTCGACCTCCTTTGGCGAGAGACGGAGGATGAAATCGAATAGGCAGGATACCGCGATGACACGGTCCGCGTTAATCCACCGATAGAAATCTCTGAGCAGCTACCGGTCATCCAACGCGGGAGGACATCGGTTAGGTTCTCGAACGGAATAGTATAATTTATAACGATAATCCTTTAAGAATGGATCCGTGCTCCGGAGCCAAATTCACGGTTCTACGACCTTGAATGCACCACCGGTGTGCGTCACCCCCATTCTGCGTTTCCCATTCGTCCCTTTTCAAAAATCCTCCCCTCCTCTTCTTCTTCTTTTTTCTTTTTACTGGATTCCGCCAATGAATCTCGGATCGTCGATCAGGAGGTTCCGCCAGGGCCTCGGTGTTTACATAGGTGCAAGACTCGCGAGAGACTGTGTTTACTTTGGCAGCATAATGGGACCTCCTAAATGGAAACGGATCTACCGGCTCCGTCACGTATCCCTCGGAACCATGAATCTTTCTTCTTTCTATCATGCCGTCGCCGGTTAACAATCCAACGGGATCGTTAAAAGAGATCTTGCCGGATACCCGCAGACGTTTACCGATACCCTCTAGCGATCTAAAGCTTGGTGTACCGAGCAAAGTTTGATATTCGGATTCTCCAGCTCTATCGTGTCTCGATAATCGCGGGAAGAGTTTATGTTGACTTCGAAGTCCATCGGACCGGGTCGAGAGTGTTGGGAAATAAGATTCGGGGATGAACGATTTTTCAGATTCGACGCATTCATCGCTGTTTTATATTCGAATCGAGTTGTTGACTGTTCGATTTAGATGACGCGTGGAGTATTGCCGGATTTTCAAGACTGCAAATATATGCTCCGAGGTCTCCGTGATGATCTGCTTAGGGTCGCGCATGGGTGGATAATTGCGAGGTACACAGGGGTGGATCAAGATCGAAATTAGTTGTTGACACCTTGAGTTTTCTCCTCGTTGCTATCGAGGATCTTCAATTGCAGAACAAAGATCGAACTCAATCGACTGCAAAAAGAAAACTGTTTATTGTTAAAATAAAAGTGCAAAGACACGGAGATCACAATCCGAATGAGCAAGACGTTGCTCGGTTGACGACTGTTGCGCGACTACAAGCTAAAACGCGGAAGACAATTGCTGTGATGATTTAACAATTCACATTTGTCAGTTACTGTTTGTTTTTAAAGAAATTTTGGAAATTATACTTAAGAAGGATATGTTTTTCTGGTTTATAGAAAGAAACATAGACATAAATGATATAGAAAGATGTTATTCTAGAAAGTTTTTCGAAAAGGGAATTGTAATTTCTAATTATCGAAGATAATAAATTCACTAGTGAATGAAGTGTACAATGACTTCTATTAATATTCGTGCGCTCTTTCAAGGAGAATATCATTTTTTAAATTATTCGGAACGACGTGAATTTCTTTGACTAGCTAGAGGCGTTCATTACCTACATCACGTGTAAAAGAAATATTGAAAATATTGCAAAGGAATATTGTATATCCAAGCAGATCTTTTCAAATCTCTTTAATTGAATTATCCAGTAAACTAATACTTGTAACTTCTCAAAAAAATTCAGGTCGTTCGACACATTTTTGAAAAAGTTATGCCATTGTAAAGCGTGCCTGAATATTAATTAGGGTACCCGTACTTAATAATCTCCCATTTCTGATTTAAAAAATGCGTTTGTAGATTTAAGCAGATTTGTTTTAGATCCCTTTCGCGCATCATCCAGGAAACTAACCTCTGCAACTTCTCAAATAAAATTCTCGTCCGCTGCATTTTTTATAATTATAATCTTCTATTTCTGATTTACAAAATGCGTTTGTAGATTTAAGCAGATTTCTTTTAAATCTCTTTCGCACATCATCCAGTAATCTAACACCTGCAGGTTCTTAAAAAAGATCCTCGTCGTTCGCTGCATTTCTAAAAAAGTTGCTATAAAAAATTCCTGAATATTAATGAGGATCCCTGTTCTTAATAATCTCCCATTTCCGATTTAAAAAGTGCGTTTGTAGATTTAAGCAGCTTTGTTTTAAATCTCTTTCGCACATCATCCAGGAAATTTACCTCTGCAACTTCTCAAAAAAAATTCTCGTAGTCCGCTGCATTTTTAAAAAGTTACTATAAAAAATGCCTGAACATTAATGAGGGTTCCCGTTCTTAATAATCTCCCATTTCTGATTTAAAAAATGCGTTTGTAGATTTAAGCAGATTTTTTTAAAATCTCTTTCGCACATCATTCAGTAAACTAACCCCTGCAACTTCTCAAAAAAAATTCTCGTCGTTCGCTTCATTTTTAAAAAAGTTGCTATTAAAAATTCCTGAATATTAATGACGATCCCCGTTCTTAATAATCTCCCATTTCCGATTTAAAAAGTGCGTTTGTAGATTTAAGCAGCATTGTTTTAAATCTCTTTCGCACATCATCCAGGAAATTTACCTCTGCAACTTCTCAAAAAAAATTCTCGTAGTCCGCTGTCTTTTTAAAAAGTTACTATAAAAAATGCCTGAACATTAATGAAGGTAACCGTTCTTAATAATCTCCCATTTCTGATTTAAAAAGTGCGTTTGTAGATTTAAGCAGCTTTGTTTTAAATCTCTTTCGCACATCATCCAGGAAACTAACCTCTGCAACTTCTCAAAAAAAATTCTCGTCGTTCGCTTCATTTTTAAAAAAGTTACTATAAAAAGTGCCTGATTATTAATGAGAATCCCCGTTTTTAATAATCTTCTATCTTTGATTAACAAAATGCGTTTGTGGATTTAAGCAGATTTGTTTTAAATCTCTTTCGCACATCATCCAGTAAACTGACCCCCGCAACATCTCAAAAAAATTCTCGTCGTTCGCTGCATTTTTAAAAAGTTACTATAAAAAGTGCCTGAATATTAATAAGGATCCCCGTTTTTAATAATCTTCTATTTCTGTTTTTAGCAGATTTGTTTTAAATCTCTTTTGCACATCATCCAGGAAACTAACCCCCGCAACTTCTCAAAAAAAATTCTCATCGTTCGCTGCATTTTTAAAAAGTTACTATAAAAAGTGCCTGATTATTAATGAGAATCCCCGTTCTTAATAATCTTCTATTTCTGATGTAAAAAATGTGTTTGTAGATTTAAGCAGATTTGTTTTAAATCTCTTTCGCACATCATCCAAGAAACTAACCCCCGCAACTTCTCAAAAAAAATTCTCATCGTTCGCTGCATTTTTAAAAAGTTACTATAAAAAGTGCCTGATTATTAATGAGAATCCCCGTTCTTAATAATCTTCTATTTCTGATTTAAAAAATGCGTTTGTAGATTTAAGCAGATTTGTTTTAAATCTCTTTCGCACATCATCCAGTAAACTAACCCCCGCAACATCTCAAAAAAATTCTCGTCGTTCGCTGCATTTTTAAAAAGTTACTATAAAAAATGCCTGAATATTAATAAGGATCCCCGTACTTGATAAAAGGGACGACTCAAAATCCGACAACCAGAATCATCAATCGCACCACGAAGAGTCTCCAGATTTCACAAATCCTTTTCAAAAATTCGCCATTGAAACCGGTGCGTGCCGTTGCATCGAGCGAGAGAGTTAGAAGTCCGACCCTTCGAAACCTTTTTTTTCACGGGATTCCTCCATCCACCCGCGTTAGATTTGCTTTTGAAACGACGCGGCAGGTTCGGAGGTCCCGTGCATCAGCAGGATCTTTTTCACCGAGCAGAAGATATTCGGACAAAAAGTGTGGACAGTGATCTATGTCCACTCTCGGACAGGTCTGTATACGCTCCATTTTACTGTGACCGAACTGTATCTCGCCTAGAGAAAAATTCTGGTTGCAGGTTCGAACTTGCACCCATGAAAAGGAAATGCTATCTGCTGGCGTAATCCGCCGCGGAAAATTTCAGCTTCCTTTCAAGCTCGCAGGAGACGTGACTGACGCTCTGCGAGACATTGTAGGGAGATAATGGGTCACGCGACTTTCACTGAAGTGTTCAAGACATTCTAAAGGAATCTGTATTGAAAGTATTACAACAAACGAACAAATGAAACAGACCAGGTGTTACAATTAACAATATTCTTTATTGCAACAGTGATTGGAACGTCTTTATCCCCAAAAATGTCACAGAAGAGAACAGGAAATATTTTTGAAAATGTTTCAAAAGTGACTGATGTGTACAGTATTATAAAAATAACGAGATTAAATTTATTTGGTGTCAGAAAATATATTCAATAAATCCCCATGAGAACACCTTTACAATTTCAATAATTGTCAAATAGAAAATCTAAAATGGGTCATTCGACCCATTGTTGTAGGTTTAGTGTTAAATATTGATTATTATACTGCGGATTTTATGCATTTATGGCAAACATAAGTGAGTCAAGCACAAAATGGAAGAAAACCAGATGAATTTAATATTACTGGTACGTTATATACAACCTATTAAAATTATTAACACAAGTAATACATTTTTATGTCATTCCTCTTTCTTATAATCGAGGCAGACAATTTTTATTTTGCATAAAAATCCGCAGCCTATTAATTATAGAAGAATACAATTTTTCTAAGTTGCGATACGCTACAATTGTTTGTAATTTATCGATATGAAATGGCTAGCAAAAATTTTCTGAAAATGTATTTCCTCCTTGAATAAGTTGTTCATATATCAGGTCGTTAAGTATGAAACTTGACAAATGTGTTTGAAATTCGTGTTTCATTTGTCAAGTTTCATACTTTACGACCTGATAATTCGAAATGTGTGCCTGCACCAGTTTCGAAAAGAGAAGGATATAATTTTCATCCTGATAAAATAACAAAATTTCCAGATGCAAAACGGTACAAGTAATGTTGGCGATCAATAAAAAATTGCACGAAGCAAATAATTCATTATCTAACCAACGTGTACGTTTAAACTTCTTCGAAAAGTTTCAAAGTGCCGATCAAATTTATTTATCGATAAGCTATTTAACGGAGCGACTTCTTTGTCGAGCCGTGTTCATTTCCAACTTCCAGCATGGGTTTTCTATTATATCAGAGCAGAGCAGGTTCGAACACGTTCTGCAGCTTGCAGGCGCAGTTGAAAAGTGAACTGGAAGATGCAGGTTCGAACCTGCACCGAGAAAAGCAGGTCGATTCGATCCGGTGCATTTTGTCTCGACTGAATTCTCCGTGACCCAGGACCACTTGCGTAGGGGAACAACGCGTTCAAACGCAGGAAGTTCTTCCAGACGTAAAACGCATTCAGAACGTCTTCAACGCGCTACCACGATGAATAAAAGACGGAATATATACACTACTGTGCAAAAGAAAGAAGCACTCGGCATAATTGTAAGATACAATGACAAACAATATCTTTATGTAGAGATTGTATTGTACAATGATTGATTTATTGCATTTAAAGTATATCAGAGAATCCGCAATAACACATATTCTCAGAACTATTCGATTAAACAGCGGAATCCTTCTTCAAAACTTACTGTGTTCTTATTTCATTATTTACGCTTTTCTATTAAATATGGCCGGGTGTTTCTTTCTTTTGCACAGTATATGCTTGGATAAAGAAATTTATCGAATCAATGTCCACGCGAGTAATTTCATAATTTCAATAATTGTAAAATGAAAAATATAAAACCGACGAGGCTCTTTATTTAGATTTCGCGCAATTTTTATTACAATATATGCTTGGATAATGAAATTCATCGAATCAATGTCAACGCGAGTAACTTCATCATTTCAATAATTGTAAGATGAGAAATATAAAAACGACGAGGCTCTATTTATTTAGATTTCGCGCAATTTTTATTACAATATATGCTTAGATAAAGAAAATCGAATCAATGTCCACGCGAGTAATTTCATAATTTCAATAATTGTAAAATGAAAAATATGAAACCGACGAGGCTCTATTTATTTATATTTCGCGCAATTTTAATCACAATATATGCTTGGATAAAGAAAATCGAATGAATGTCCACACGAGTAATTTCATCATTTCAATAATTGTAAAATGAAAAATATGAAACCGACGAAGCTCTATTTATTTATATTTCGCGCAATTTTAATTACAATATATGCTTGGATAAAGAAAAGCGAATCAATGTCCACACAAGTAATTTCATCATTTCAATAATTGTAAGATGAAAAATATAAAAACGACGAGGCTCTATTTATTTAGATTTCGCGCAATTTTTATTACAATATATGCTTGGATAAAGAAATTTATCGAATCAATGTCCACGCGAGTAATTTCATCATTTCAATAATTGTAAAATGAAAAATATGAAACCGACGAAGCTCTATTTATTTATATTTCGCGCATAATTGTAAGGTGAAAAATATGAAACCGGTCGTTCGACCGGCAGTGGTAGGTTTAGTGCTAATAACATCTAGCCAAATGAACGCAACGTTACGTGAACCCGTACCGTTAATAGACTAAACCTGCCGCGATCCCCTAACCCACATTCCCAACCCTTTACCTGGCCCGGTTCCGAAAGGGTTAGCGGTCCAACGGCGAACAATGAGAGGAAGGGTTCCTGCCAGAGAAAGGGTTCACCTGTGAAAGGGTTACGGTCCGGGACAAAAGAATCAGTACCGCAAGAACAAGTGTACCAGGACAGATTAATCAGGTATTCTTATCATGTCGGCGATAAGAGGCATTCGCAGCCGTTCGTTTAATCGCGCAGCCGCGTAATCGCACCTGGTCTTTTTCCACAAAACAGGAAAAGAAAGGCTGCACATGTCGCTGTTCCGACAGCTGCGAAAAGTGTATTTTCTTCGTGTACGCAGCATGCTCAAAGGAGAGAAAGAGTATCACACGGGGGATGCGTATAGCAACCCTTCGAAGCGGGGTTGAAGAACCTCTTTCATAGTGACTCGTTCGATTCGATGATCGGAATGTCCCCCGAACGATTACGTCCGACAGAGTGGTCTACAAATACATACGCACGTTGGATCGGTGCACGTGTGCCCTTTTCGCAGGTTTGACCCTTTTTACCTGGATTTCACCGGTTCTGGACCGGTGCGAGGGTGGGCCCCTCAAAGCGGGAATTTTCAGACCCCATTGGTTACCCCGTACGGTAGCCCCTATTCATCGATGCAAGATATGCATCTACGAGCCTGAATAGCCCTGGAAATAACGAAATTCCATCGGGGAATTTCATGATTTTGAATAATATTGCATCCCCCTTTCTCTGGTGTCGGATGAACCTTTCAAAAGGATCGAAAGGGTCTCTGGTTTTCGTCGGGCCCTTATTATTGTGCCCCCGAAACTTCGAACGGACCGCGGGACAAAGGATTCTACGTGATTCGAGAGGATGGACAGCCGTATAAAGGATTTACCCGTCGCGAAGGAAACGCTCGACCAGTCTCCATTTTGACGATCCCGTGGAAATGCAAATGCAAAGTGTGGTAACGCGAGAAAATCAGCTAAAATTGTTTCATTTTGCAGCACGAGCGCCCTTAAGGGAGCAGACTCCTTCTTCCAGGGTTGCATAATACAAAAATGGGGGATTTCAGTAGTCAAAAACGTTAGATAAAAGATCGATCTAGGGCACTATCGCCCTCAAAATTCCTGTTTTTTCGTTTCATAGCAGTAGCTATGAGAATAGCTACATGCGCAGTTGAATGCTTCCAAATAAAACAAATTACGCTGTCGAATAATGCAAATTACACCTTGTGAACGAAAAAATTACGTTAACGAAAGAAAATTTGTATACTTGTCTTTATTTAAATTGGAATAAAATGGAAAGCAACTGAATTCAGACAATTTCTTTTTTATACCGGCCCAGCAGTTTTGCTAAACAATTTAAATAAAGACAAGTATACAAATTTTCTTTCGTTTACGAGGCGTAATTTGCATTATTCGGAAGCATACAACTGCGCATGTATCTGTTTTCATAGCTACATGCTGCCGAATAATGCAAATTACGCCTTGTAAACGAAAAAATAGAATTTTCGAGGGCGATAGCGCCCTAGATCGACCTTTTATCTAGCGTTTTTAACTACTGAAAAACCTCATTTTTGTATTTTCGCGAAATGAAAACGCGAATTCCGCACCCGTGCAATCCTGGAAAAAGGAGTCTACTCCTTTAACCCCTTACTGTATTATGTTCCCTGCAGTTAGAACGATTAACTTCTCCATCCTGAACAGTTTGCTAGCAGGAGAAGAAAATTCGTATTTATTGTCCACATTGTACGTCTACGTTTATACACTGGTCACCAGACTCCGAATTTGATGTATTTATATAGATAATTAGAACATTTCGAGAATTCGAAAATTGCTAGGAATTTTTATAAACAAAATTGTCCGACTCACCTACCGATGAATATCTTGAAGTAGATGATGATACCACTTCACTCTTTGAACAGCTGTAACAAAATAACAGAAATATTAATCCAATAAGTCCAATAAGTGTTTCAAATTAATTTTGACTTTGTTTTATATCAACCAATTTATAAAGACCAGGTTACAAATCAATTTGCATAGTTGCGTACTTATTTTTCAGAGGTCTTGGTTACAAAAATCAAAAGAAGAGGACACAAATTCCAATAAAAATTTGTAGTTTCCTCGGCTCGATCACGTGACTGGTGTAAAAGATATTCTTTTACGCTCGTGCAATAAAACCAGAATCAGCAACGCTTATTCCGCAAACGATATTGGCGGTTTGAATATAAGAAAACGGTACGAACAAGCGCTGGCGAATGCGTATTATAAAACGAGATACCAATTAAAAGAAATGTTCGTTCGACTCCTCCATCTGTCGAATAGGAAATTCAAGATGTAATTCGGCGCAATTGCGCCACGCTGTGCCGCCCTAATAACCTAAAATTCGTATCGATGAGCAGCGGCACACTTAAAAAATATTTAATAACCGAGGAAAAAAGCGTAATAGGGTCGAGAGGCTACTATACATTTACCCCGTTCGCCCTAGCAAGGGGAGAAAGATATAAAATTCCGATTACGAAGATCTCTATCTCAAAAGCCGTTGCCTACCTGCCGAAAACGATTACCAGCCCCGTACGAGTGAGAAACAAAAAAGGAATACGGTAGCCCGTATTACAGATTATTTTTCGCCCCGAGCTAAACGAAAGAACCCTTTTTTTGCCGATCTTTCTGTTCGTTAACGTTCCTCCCCCCTCCCACTACGTTTTTCCTTTTCCGGGGCGACCTTCTACTTTTTTCTATTTCTAATTTAGAGATCCCCATTTTCGATGGGGTTACACGCCGTCCCCTATTCACCTTCCATCGAAAATTACATATTATCATGCTACTTTGAAATTTATGGACCTTCGAAAGCTCGAAAATTACGGTTCATTGTGTCCGGGGAGAAAATTAGTTAGAACATACATTTTACAAGGCATAGGAGTTGCACAGGCATTTACATATTTCTTTTCTTAATAATTTTAATCAGTTGGTACTGGTACAACATCAAATTCGTTAAATGTTTTTACAGGTAGTAAATAGTAAATGCTTTTCGTTGCATTGTAAAGTTCTTTTAAGTAAAAGGGGTGAAATCGTAATACGGTAGGACCTCGATTAACCGGATCCCGATTGTAAACATATATCCGTTTAAATGTGCTTATATTATGAAGGGAAATAAATGTTGAAAAATAAATTTATTTTGGAATACAATGTACATTTTGATTATGTCCTCGGGTCTCGGTTAATATCGAGGTCCTACCGTATTTAACGCTAGGTTCTAATATTCTTAACTCGCGATTGCTATGATTGTAAAGATGTTTCCCTGATTAATTATTTACCAAATTTATTTCTTTGTGTATATATTAATGGAAGAATGGCCAAAAATTTAGATAGACACATTCGTGTTATGTTTATAAAATAATGTGAAATAGTTATTTCTAGAGCTCCGTAAACCTAGTGTTAATATTGGTAGTTGATTCGCGAATTTAGGGTAAAGTCTCGGATTAGTTACGTGACATTGTGACACATGCGCGACAGAAATGTAGAATAGGAAGGTAGAGTGAGGACACAAATTTTAATCTGGCGACTCTAGTCTAGCTGCATAGAATACATAGTATAAGTTTCTTAGTGCCCAATACGAAAGATCCTTGATCCTACACAGGATCTTGAAAAATCCTATCTACGCATTAATATGATCGGGAGTAACTCCATTTAGTCATCCCTGATTGGTCTAAACTGTCTGTCAAAAAAAGAAACGACATTTACATAAATGAACTCCTGGCTGTCGAGAACCAGTTCGCCAAGATAATCTCTGGCATTCAATCGGATAAATGCCACTGCTGTAGGTAACGGATCGCTTTAATCATTACGAGCTTACTAATAACTAAAATTATCTTTCTTTAAACGTCTTGCGTCGGGGTCCCCAAAAAACAATATAATCGGCGATTTCGAAAAACGAAATCGTTCGCCTGGCTATTTAAGGTTGAAGCGATTATTGCAAACTCGATTGAATTTTCAATGCGGGCTGCAATATTATTTGCATAAATAAGGGTCGTCGATCTCATAAGTTTTATAGTTTTCCATGCTGTTTCAGTGCAGAAAGGGTAAATGATATTTTGATCGTCCTTGATACGCATTTTCTGTTTAAATAACGTTTTTTCAAGGGTAAACTGAGGAGAATAAGCCATAACGAACGTTGCAATTCTTTAAATAAATATTTCTGGTATTTCAGATTCTCCCGTGAACGCAGACACTCACGTTCAATTACAAATGGACCAATGAAATCCGAGTAACCACTTGTAGTGAACAAATATTATACCCTTTGCCTTTTTTTTCGTCATTACAAAGACTAATAGTGCCCCGACGTTCACAATAGGCATGAGAGATTCGATCGGGCTTAAAGGGTCGACATTGGTCCATTTTTTCAGACGCCTACTTTCATCTCTCCTTCATTTTTTGTTCGTATTATTTTCATATTCGTAGTACCTTTCTACTTGCACCTGTGCCATTAGGTTCGTTAACAATTTTATAACTCGTTTTAAAATCCCGTGTAAAAAAAACAAAAAGCCTGTGCATGATAATGCACTTATACCATCATTATATATTATTTATGCAGCATACAAATTGGCCATCACAAATTGTGCATCGGTTGCATTCAAAGGAAGTATATGATAAACCATTCCTCAGACAATGTAATACAATTACGTAAAAATTGATTTCTTCTATTATTAATTTCAGTAGGCTGATAATTAGGTACCATTGGCATTAATTTGGTGTTTCTAATATTTAAATCATTCTTGCCATGAACGGTATAGCAATAATCTCTCTCTTTTAGAGTATCTTTTTACGAACAATGAGATCCCATAATAAAATATATAGGTTTCCAATTGAAAAACCAAAGTTGACCTTCAAATATGACCTTGAAAATCCTTGGACACGTGTTTTACACTTCTTTATCTTTTACACTTTTCGAGATATTCGGCTGGAAAGTTTTCAAATGAACACCCTGTATACAGGGTGTGTCGGGAGGAACGAACCAAACTCCACGAGTGGATTGTACACAGGAAAATAATGTAATAAAACTCATATGCCCTTATCCAATTTTCATTTGTTTTCAGTTTATAGCGTGATTACAATTAAACAAAATTTCATACATTAATATTTCGGTTATCATAGTATTATTTTAATAAATGTTCGAAAATCCTATTTTCATTGTTAATAGCATTTGTGGATCCGAAATAATTCAAAATCGCACTAAATTTTGTCGTATATTATATCCCAGCATTTTTTAAAAATCTTC
>CM052196.1:9198668-9224797 GCA_028455805.1 Lasioglossum figueresi | reverse complement strand
TTTTTGGCACGTCCTCGGTGTTCGAGTTGCGCGTGTTGTATTTGTTTCAAATTAAAAAATAGTGTTGTATTCCCAAGGAAATGATGAAATTATAAAATTGACGAAATCTCACGAGTATAAACGAAAATTCATGTAAAAGCAATTATATAATTTGTTATCGTCTATTTCCATATACAATTTCATCTATTATCGAGATTAAAGTCGAGTATTATCTACGACTATCGTAGTTTCACACGACTTTTGATCAGATTCTGCTTAAAATCCACAGAATCCGTACCGATTTCGATGAAATTTTCAGGATATGTATAACTAACATAGATCTACAAAACACATGTTTTAAATTTTCATTGAAGACCCAAATAAAAAACTTATAAAAAATGCCTTTTTTATTTTTGCATGCAACCTTGTAAATTATAATTTTTGGAAAATGATTTTTTCATATCATTTCGTAAACCAATGCTTCCAATTGATTATAAAAAATCAGGTCGTTTGGTACAATTGTAAAAAAGTTATTCTATTTTGAAATGTGTACGAATACTTTGTACACCCACTGTATGCAGTACATATTCAGATTTTAATTAAATTAAATTACTTGTACAAACACGATTTCATTGATTTAAAAGAATGCATGGACGTAGAAGGAAATTCCCATTCGTGGCTTATAACGTAATTCAATATAAGTAACAATGTTCGTTTTACTCTCGAGTGAGCATTGCCAGTAAAAAGAGTGTCGAAGTAAAAACGAAGGGACACGGTAACTAAATGGCCCGTGCGATAAAAGACGAATTCTGCAACCTGTTGCTGTATGCAAATCTTGATTACCGGTGGCTGCCCGATTATCCTGGCGCTACCGGCGTGTTAACTATAAAACGTCCGGGCCGACTGAGAGAACACACTGCGAGCATAAACAACCCCTGGAGGTAGGCAACGGAGCCACTGATCCCTTTCTGCTCGGCCAGACATCATAATAGCGCGGTAGCCGGCCATAAAACGCCCGAAAAGTCGTAAGAAGGCTCAAGATCTTCAGCAGACGGAACGGAGAGGGCCAATGAACACTAACGTGCAGCGACAGGCCAATAAACAGGCGTTCTTGAATTTTAAATCACTATGGATCTCTCTTGTGTTCCCCTGACTTTTGCTACCGAAGCGGAAGTTCTTCAACCCTTTGCAACTTGTTCTCAAATTTTTAGTATAAAATTACGTAACTCAACTATTTTTTCATAGGTAGTTCTGCTAACCCATTTAGAAGAGTTTGCGTATCATATACAGTCGGACCTCGATTATCCGAACTTCCCAAGACTGTCTTTAGTATTACGAAGTAACTCGTTCGCATTTAGATTTCACTCCTTTTTCGGTCTGATTGTTAAATTAAGAGAAAAAGAGCATAATCGTTTTCGAAAATGAATAAGTGCACGTGAATTAAGGCAACGCTATAAATTTTGTTATCGGGTATTAAAAGGTGTTCGAATTTCCCACGGGGATAATTGAAACGAGCCGATGATAAACAAATCACCGGATAGTGTTCCAATGACTGTTACGAGCAGCTTGATATATTAATACGACAAATCCAATATAAACTGACTGTTGCAACAATGGGCCATAACAAAGTAATTTATAACTGAGAATTGTGAAAGTACCATTACTTCGGGCTGTCTTAACGATCATTTGAATCGCGCACGCCGTTTGCTTGATATTGTAAGGCGTGAACTAAAAGGAGCAAACGGGCAGAGGTACTGTCTTTGTATGGGATAAAAATTGTCACAAGATATCTTCTTCTCGAGTAGAGCCTAAACGATCCACCCCTATTCCGACGCAAACGACGAGGGCATACAATGGACACGTTCTCCACACGCGCATGACACACGCATATTGTGAGGCAGAGCCTGAAGGAACCAAATCACTGTCAAGTTGACAGCGTCAATTGGAAGTCTTCAATTTATATTGTCACGGGTACTGGGACAGACGTTCTATTATTATATTGAAAATAAAAAATGTAATACTTAAAATACATTTAACCGTTATGAATGCTTGTGAAGATTTCATGATAAATCTTTATCAAATCTTTATACAATAAATCTCTATCGAATCTCTCTCTCTCTCTCTCGATAAAATAATTCTCTTTTACATATTTTCCAATCCACTTCTTCGAAGTTACATACAAATTGTTTTTTTAAATTCTTTAAATATTTTTCCTGTATTGCATTCAATCTACCCATTTCGCCGATAACAAGATGCAATAAAAAAATGAGCAAAAAGTTTCAGATTTAACACTTGTGTAGCCAACCGGGTACCCATTTGCTGCATTTCTTGCAACAACTTGTTAATGTTCCCCTAAAATATTACAAAATTTCTCTAAATGTCCATTCGTTGCCCGCTAATATGTAGTATATTGATTTATAGTCTTCAAATGAGAATTTGTGTAACCAAGTTAAATACCAAAGGTTTTAAATAATCTATGTATATATTTTGATTGGCCACATAATATTTTTCATTGATAGATGCTTATTTTCATCATGTTCAAAACAGTATAAGGTAAAAAACGGATTGGGTCAGAAGTAGTTATTTCCCTGGTTTCAAATAATCTACGTACATATTTTGGTTGGCTGCATAATATTTTTCATTGATAGATGCACCTTTTCATCATGTTCAAAAAAATAGTAGGCAGAAAACGGATTGGGTCAGAAGTAATTAATTCCCCGGTTTTAAATAATCTACGTACATATTTTGAGTGGGCACATAATATTTTTCAATGATAGATTCACCTTTTCATCATGTTCAAAAAAATAGTAGGTAGAAAACGGATTGGGTCGGAAGTAGTTAATTCCCTAGCTTCAAATAATCTACGTGCATATTTTGGTTGGCTGTATAATATTTTTCATTGATAGATGCACCTTTTCATCGTGTTCAAAAAAGTATAAGGTCGAAAACGGATTGGGTCAGAAGTAGTTAATTCCCTGCCGACTGCCATAAGAGTCCGAGCGGTGCGTGTGCGTGTGTGTGCGGCGCAAGAAAAGGCAACACGAAGAAAAGAGCCACGTTCCGTACACGTTCCGTGCACACGCCTCGGCGCGATGCCTAGATTACAATTACGAGGAGCGTCGGCTCGGATAGATGAGCAGCGCGAACGTCGAAGAAGGGCGGTGCTTGTCGAGTAACGACGCTCAGAGGGGGAGGGGGGTAAAGAAGGAATCAGCTCAAAAGAGGAACGAGAGGAGGAAAAATGGGGAGAGAAGTGGTAAAGCGGTCGAGCGTATAATACTCGAATCGGCATGTCGTACACGTACACCTACACGGGCTTCTTATAAATACACAAGACAGTGCGTGGCGCACTTGAGAGAAGGTGCGTAAGTCCGCATCTGCCCGAGATTCTCACGCGCGACGCATCTGTCTCGAGTTCCCACGAGGACGGGCCCGAGGAGAAGCCGTGGAGAGCCAGGAGCTTCTCGCAGTCGAGAAAGTTTCGTCCGGCATCACCACGTGCGTCCACGTGGCCGGCCCTGCTCAGATTCGCCACTGTCTTTCCTGTCGCTATCTCCGCCGATCGCTCTCGCCACGGATTAAGGAATCGACCTAGGCCCGAATGTATCCTTGGATCGAAACGATTCCGTCCTCCCCATTTCTTTTTTGCCTACCGAAGCCTAACGATACGTTCCACTCTTCCTAGAACGCACGGATTCGGTCATACCACTTATCGGGCCATCAGGCGTGGCCAGCTAACGGTCACGCTCGTGTAACAACGCTAATCTTTATCAACGTGGCTTTAAAGATTTCTTACTATTTTCTACTTGCCCTAGGTACAATTTATTTTCTACGGTCGCGGTGCATTTGAATTTTAGACTAATTTCCTAGAAGAAAATTTCTATACTTATGTATCTATTTTCCGAAAGACTGTATATCGATAACAAAATGGAACTTTATTTCTTTTTAACGTTAAACCTACCACCGTCGGTCAAATTACCGGTTTTAGATGTTTTGTTTCACAATTATTGAGATTATAAAGCCGTTTAAAATAAATTAATGTTATGTTGTGTCATGTTCTACGTCATTTTTGGGGATGAAGACGTTTTAACGATAAACCTACCACCACCGGTCAAAATCACCGATTCCAGATTTACTATTTTACAATTATTGAAATAATAAAAATGATTTTATAAGAATTGATTGTATAAATATGTTTAGTAGAGCACGTATTATAATAGGAGCCGCAGAAAATCTAAATAAAATCAACCTTGTCATTTTTATAAGGGAACATGTACCAGTTACTTTTAAGGCTCCGTAGGTTTAGGGGTTAACAGTTACCTTAACGGAAAAGAGCGAGGTGCAATTTTAGCGTTTAGGGAACGATTGTCGAATTTCTCTTATTTCTGAACCGTCCGAAGGTATGTTAACCACTTAACCGCGCCTTCCGGAGGCAGCATAACCGGCGACACGGTCCGAGATCGATAATTGCTATCGACATTGTCGATGCTTCGAGTCGTCGCGCCGCAAGGTGTTTTAAAATGCCCGGTAGCGTTATTACACGGCAAATCGTTTTCAATAAAATCCCGAAACGACGGGTCCCTCTCATCCCGGCGCCTTTTTGTTGCCGACGCAATATTGTTCCCGATTAAACCCCTTTAATCCGAGCTTCTCTACCTCGATCGTTTTCTTTTACTTTCAAAAATTTATATTACGGTTATATTTATATTAATATTTATTGCTTCATATAAGACGGCACGATGTAAGTATCGCGACGTTTATCGCGCACATAATCTCTGTCTACAATAACATAATTAACCCATACAATCTTTGTTTATACGAAATGTTGCCATTTTTGACATTTGTATAATTCGCGATTTTAATGTCATGTTGATATCGTTCTGACGAAATAAAATCCCATCTTTCTTTCACTGCCGTTCGCAATTCAATTTTTGTATTCATTGATTTGTTCAATTCTTCGATATAATTGATCCCGTTATCTATGTATTGTACAATATAATAGTATCGCATAACAAATATTCCTGTAGTACTCTCGCCTTATGCCTTGGATCGTTGAACTAATCGAAAGCACCTCTTCGATATTATATATTATTATTCGCTACATTATTTTCTAAGAGATCAAAATTTCTATTTTTAATTATTCTTAATAAAATGTCCATCGACCCGCTGCCGTTTTAACACCGCTCCGGCCTAATTTTAAAGGGCACCCTGTAGGTGTATAGTTCAGCACACGTTACAAGCGATCCAGCCATCAAGTTACAAGGTCGGTCGCATCAGGATTAATGGTAGTGTCTTTAAAAAAATTGATCGGGTCAATAGCCGCATCCATTACTACCGAACAACTTCCGAACAGCATAAGTACCGTCTCCCATTTAGCTGTACCTGCCGCGACATTTGACGGGCAACGTCTTTAGCTTTACATCTTGTATAACCGACCGAGGTGTGCGAGAAATAATTTAGGCCCCATGATTATCCGGCCGTTTAATCGAACGATCATGTCTGCGACAACAAAATTTCTCTCTCCGATTCACGTAACGGCTGGAAAGTAAAGCTTTTCATCGGAGTATGAACAGTGTCTACGCCGTGCCAGCAAAAAAGAATATTCGCCAACGTCGCTTATCATTTATTAATAATTGCTACTGCATGAAGCATGAGAGAATGCCGATTCTTATCGCGACACTTGGACCCGCGGGTTCCGCTGAAAAGTATAGTCAAGCCTGCATACAAAATCGCTGAAATTACAGGGGAGGATGGTGGCTTTACGTGTCAGGATGTAAACTTTGACAACTGGGTAACGCGGTTGCTCGCAGCACTGGTTGATCAACGTTACATAGCTCAAAAAGTGTCGCGCAACTATTAATCACACGGCCCTGCCTGTCACGAAATTGACGACAGAAAATATTCGATAGGAAATATTCCAAATCCACTTTCTCGAGAACGGTTTAATCGATATGGGAAACCACTTCGCAAGAATCCAATTATCGAAAATCCGCTGTGAGTTCGAACACATGACGTTTTTAAAAATATTTATATAACGTTATAAGGTGGAGTGGTTATTTTATTTTATATATATATTTCATATATTTTGATATCTGCGAAATTTCTCTGCCATGTATTTATTAATGTACTATAAGTTAACCCTTTGCACTCGGAGCTACTTTAACTGGAAAATTAAACATTTCTTCCGACCTAGAATAATTCCATTCTATATTACTTTTTTTCTTTGTATGAATATAAAAGTGATGCAATACCTGATGCAATACTTAAATGTTTAGTAATTGATTAGACACCAGCATATTTAACAATCTAAACAATATTCTGAATAATGATACAGCAATTTTCAGTGATGACTCTAAGTCACCATTCGACATAGCTGTCGCTAGGGATGGGATCAAGTACCTGGCAAACACTTTGATCGATTGAATTCGAACTCTTTATAAGTATTTCGAAAAACAGAAATAGTACTCCTAAGTATACTTGAACCTATGCCAGACAGTTTCGAACCTTTTACAAGTACTTTGGTAAACGGAAATAATACTTGCAAGTTTATTCGAATCTTGGTCAAACAGATTCGAAACTTTTATGAATATCGTACCGGAACCTACTATGCAGTTCTGATTTCCAGGATTCGAGTACTATTTGTGAAAGATTCGATTCCTTTCAACATCGAAGTATTTGTAAGTATCTTTTCGGAACTTGTAAGTACTCATTCCGAGGTTCGATATCAGTTTGTATACAATGAATACTTTTCAAATATAATCATTGAAACATTATTGCTTTTAAGTAGCAATCGAAACCCATGAAGTGAAACTTGGTTATTGAAATTGACTCGGATTCGTGAGTACATATTGAACTTGATCCCATCACTAATTGTCACCACTAGAGATGGGATCAAGTACCTCGCAAACAGGTTCAAACTTTGATTGAATGAATTCGAACTCTCTATAAGTACTTCGAAAAACAGAAATAGTACTCCCAAGTATATTCGAACGTGTGCCAGACAGATTCGAACCTTTTACAAGTAATTTGGTAAACGGAAATAATACTTGCAAGTATATTCGAATCATGGTCGAACAGATTCGAAACTTTTATGAATACCTACTATGCAGTTCTGATTTCCAAGATTCGAGTACTACTTGTGAAAGATTCGATTCCTTTCAACATCGAAGTACTTGCAAGTATCTTTTCGAAACTTGTAACGAGGTTCGATATCAGTTTGTATAAAATGAATACTTTTCAAATATAATCATTGAAACATTATTGCTTTTAAGTAGCAATCGAAACCCATGAAATGAAATTTGTTTATTGAAATTGACTCGGATTCGCGAGTATATATTTAACTTGACCCCATCCCTAGATGTCGCCCAAGAATAAAGGTGTATTCCTCGCTTAAATCAACCAGTGGTAAACAGTCACGTGAGAAGTACATAGATATACAACTTTGAGATTAGCCTAAACGTGCAATAGTTTATAAGTTAATTATATATTCTGTGTTGTTATGTTAGGTAAATACAAAAAATATTGTAAGTTTACATTAATGTAATTTTTAATGTAATTTTTAATGTGAGTTTACATGAAATAAACAGTTTTTATTGTATCTTTTAACATTTATTGAGGAAAACGTGCAGACTATCACGGTGGGGTATAATGCCGTACTAGGCAGTTCGTGTGCAATAAACGAGGGACGTTTTACGAGAGTGGAACAATAAAACTTCCCCACAAAAGGCAAACCGTCATCGAGCAAGAGGTGCGTATCTTCTTCAATACGGGAAGCACTTGTATTTAAGAAATGAAATAATTGGAAGAAACAATAATGTGTACTGTAGTAAAATGCTTCCTCAAATTGTAGTTTTTAAAAAAGCAAACAATAGCATGGAAATTCTTTTGGAGACTTCTGAAAAAATTCTTTTCTTCCAAGTTTTACACCAGAATATCCTTTTGCGAGACGAGATGTCATAAACGCATAAAATCCAATGTCTAGCAGTTGACAGTGGTAAGCTCCTCAATCGTGTTTAAACCGTCCGACACCTAAGTGGCTCGGCCATCGAAATAAGAGAATCGGCTGCCAGCACGAGATATTGTAATAACCTGTAAACACAGAAAAGGCAACGAGAAACCTAGCGCTCGCGTTCCGAGATACGAATAACGTCGACATAATTCAAAAAAGCCGGAGAACAAGTGGATCGGCTGGACCTCCCATGCGAGCAATTGGCATCGGTAACCCGCGTGATAAATCGAGTGACAAGCGATGATTTATTGCGTCAATGCAATTACCGGACACTGAAAGCGTCCTCCGAGCGGGTCGTTTTCTCGTCGAGCGATAATAATTGTCATTCAAAGAATGAGAAGCCCGCGGGGTGCTATCGTGGACGAGCGAGCGCGCGCATGCCTCGTTTATACCAGCGGCAACGAATAATTACGCGATAATTACTTCTTACGGGGAAACGATCTCGGGCGTTAATCGAGGCTCTCTCGGTTTGTGCCCTCCGATCCCGCCGATTACGCCGCTGCATAACGAGAGAGAAATTGATCGAATTTACGAGTAGCTCCGAGCCGTGGCCTGCTTTCTTTGAGAAATGTGTTGCACTGTTAGGCACCGATAAACCTTCCGTCAGTTTTATTGTCCGACAAGGTGTCTTGTAACGAGCACCGGAGTAACAAGACGCCACTTTTTTCCAGACGATTCGCTCGCCGAGGAAAGAGTTTAATGACGGGTGTCAGCGCCGAGGGCTCGTACCCGATCGGCCATCATCGAAAATATGTCTCAATGTACGGGACCCGAATGTCACTCGTGTCCTGTGCAAACACTACGGTGCGCGAGCCTTTGCATCTTGCCGTTAGCACCAAACATCGAAAAGAAAAACGAGCAAACGCAACATTGAGATGAGTGAAACAATCGGACAATACCGATTTAGTGGCACGGCTTTGTTATTTTTAATCGTTTCCGTATGAAACTTTTATCAGCACATTCGTGACGTTTCTCTGATTAAAATGAGTCCGAACTCGATACAAGTCCGATCGTATTTACTCGTTGAATCCACGATTTAGTGGAACCTCTACTATCCGAACTGATCTAACACCTTGCTGTTCGAAGCGTTTTCGAACTCGCGCATTGAAATTGTCGCAATAAGCATAATTTTACAGCATGCAGCAGAACCTCGATTATCCGGGCCTTTGATGTTCGAATATCTTCATCGCCTGAATACTTTCCACAAAGAATTAGTTTGCGTTAAACCAACCCATACGCTACACGGTTTACTGCACACTTCAACGAGGATTAAGCTCAGCACTGAAACTTCATAGTTTCAATTACATAATTGAAATTCTATTACATAATTGTTGTATTATCCGAAAAATCATGTACCACTAATTATCACGGATAACACTGTCCAAAAAATTTCAACTTTTTTTATGTTTCGCTATAACTGTTGGGTGTACCTTATAGAGTTTTTTGCGCTGATTCCGAATCTCGCCTTAATTTTTCTCCTACGCGTACAGTTTTTGAGAAACATGGCCTTGAAAAAAAAACACATTTTTCAACTTTAAACAAATATTGTGATGTTATTATAAAAGATATTGAATTGTTCTTTACGGCAAAAGATTCTGTAGACTTTCCCGAATACAGTGATATCCAATATTAATACGTTATGAATGTTTAAACATGATTAAATAATCATTAAAGACGGAGAGACACCATTTTTGCACAGATTTATGAGGATATTATTTAATTTATCGGAAAAATAAAGGTCCAGCGTAAAATTGAACTATATCACGCGATAGAACAGACTTTTATCTTGAGAAACCCCCCTTTGAAGTTTCCGACATCGATGTTTTTACCGAACCAGAGTGCAAAATATCTTCGCTCGACATGAGTTGCCGCCCGTTCTAGTGGTGAGTGTCACTGGCGGCAACTCATGTCGGGCGACGATATTTTTCTTTCTGGTTCGAAAAAAAACATCGACGTTGAAAATTTGAAAGGGTGGTTTTCAAGATGAAAGTCTGCTCTATCGCGTGATATAGTTCGATTTTCCGCTGGACCCTTATTTTTTGGGATAGACTGAAAAGTATCCTCAAGAAATGGTGCAAAAGTGGCGTCTCTCCATCTTTAATCATTGTTTATACATGTTTAAACAATCGTAATGTATTAATATTGGATATCACTGTATTCGGGAAAGTCTACAGAATCTTTTGCCGTAAAGAACAATTCAATATCTTTTATAATAACATCGCAATATTTGTTTAAAGTTGAAAAATGTGGTTTTTTTTTCAAGGCCATGTTTCTCAAAAACTGTACGCGTAGGAGAAAAATTAAGGCCAGATTCGGAATCAGCGCAAAAAACTCTATAAGGTACACCGAACAGTTATTGGGAAACAAATTTGGTGTTGGACAGTGTAATCGAAGTTCTACTGTGCACGAAGTAAGTATTTTATCATCAACAAGCACAGAAACGACTTCACAGGTGTGTCAGCCGTGCTCGACATTTGAACGAGTCGGTGTACAGATCCAGAAACCGCTGTCGAGCCCCGAAAATTGATTAATTAATCATTTCTTTTCCCGCAGAAATGCAAACAGAATGTACGACGAAGAGCGATTCGCTGGAAGAGTCGTTTAATTGAAGCTCGGGCATCACCTTGAGCAAACATTTGCTCGGAATCAGACTGGCAACGAGCAAACGAGTACGTGAATGAGTAATTTCCAAATGAGTGGCACTTCCGTCGTGGTCTTCGTGGCCGGGGGCTCTCCGAGTGAACGGCGACTACTTAATCCGAAAAGTTGTCAGGGCTAACGTTACACCGACTAGTCAGGTGCCGTGTGAGCAAAGCGATCATCGTGGAAAAGGAGAGACGAGGCAGCAGGACCTCTGCGTAGTCTATACGAGGATATGAAGAAAAAAAAGACTGTTCACCGTTCGCGGATCCTCTCGCATCCGTTCAGCCGGAGATAACACAGTGAATGGACACCGGATAACCCTTTACTAACGATCTTACACGGATGAGTAACGAACGGCCACGAGTATCGAGTGAAACGTAAAAAGTATATCCTGCTTAATAGCCGCACATCCTTCGTCCTATCCTTTGGCCATCTCGTAATATCGGGACCTCGTTCGGCCAATTACTCTGCGTGAAAGGAAACAACCACTGCCCCGCTAAGTGTTACTACTTCCATATTCCATCCGCTGTTACCGGCTCGATAGGGCGTGTTTGCAAAAACATTCCCGGGGATCGTGAAAATTTATGCGATATAAAATCCCGTCGGAAAGGAAACTTGCCCGGTGGAAAAACCGACTAGGGACTTCTTTGAAATCTGCTTAGGAGTTAGCTACCTTCTAAGGTTCTGAAACCCCTATAAAATATTGGGATCTATCTTGTTCAAAATCTATTGTATCCATTATATCGCGAATTTTAGGTGATGCAAAATAACAATTAACCTTCGCAAGGAAATGTGGGGTCTCAGAGATCCCAGCTTCAGATTTTTAAGAAAGGAGAATAAGGTTGAATTATAGCTAGGATTGTAAAGGAGGAAATGACACCTTGAATAATAACTTTAAATGTCGTTTCTTTGTTTTCAGGTAATGATGGTGTAAATTGTAAATAGTGTAAATAAGATGAGTAAAGTAATGAAATAATACTTTGTTTTCAGAGCGACGTAACAGAGTTAGGTTAATGCGCCAATCCTAACCACCATACGAAAAGAGAATAAACCTTATACGAATAAAATTAAATCTGTTTACTTTTTATCCTGTGTTACTCTTTATCCCAAATTTATTAAAAACGAGGCTATTTATGAAATTCATTTGTCGTGCTCTAAGAGACCCCACCTTACTATTTATGTGTTATCAGACCTTACCTTGCGAGATAGTTAAAGCACTGGCCACCTAACACGTCATTTAAATTCCATACAAAATATGTTTTTGTTTTATCATCATTGGGGAGATATTTAGGTGGCTATCTTTTAGACCACCCTGTATAAATATATACAGCGACTCCCACGAATATTCGGACACACATTAACTTTTTTGAGAAGCTAGAGCAATTAGTTTACTACATGTTGTGAAAAGAAATTTTTTCAAAAATTGCAATTGATCGGAATTGTATAAAAAATATTAAACGTTGCATTTTACAACTTCTTAATGTGCACCTATATTGAAAATTTACAAAATACGTTCTGCAAATCTGTGTCGATTAAACATACTCTGAAAATTTCATCGAAATCTGTCGACGTTGCAATGATCTACAAACGTTTACAGATGGTAAAAATTGCAGATTTACACGATTTTCGGCCTATAATTGCAAAAATCTAAGGATTCTTACCTCTTGCAATGCCTGTCGTTTTTTCCCGCATCAACCGATTTCGATGAAACTTTTACAATGAATATAATTGACACAGATCTCCAAAACGTACTTTTTAAATTTTCGATATAAGCCCGCATGAAAAAGTTGCAAAATACAACTTTCAGCATTTTCTCCGCAATTGCGACAACTTGTAATTGTTGAAAAAATTTCTTTTCACATCGTGCAGTAAACTAATTGCTCTTGCTTTCCAAAAAAGTTCAAATAGCGTGGTCCGATATTAAAAAAGTTACCGTGTTTTCAAGAGTGTCCGAATATTGGTGAGAGTCGCTGTAAGCACTTGCCAAATCGTAGCCGAAAGTTAAATTGTTATTTTTCACTAACGGATATTTTAATAATGATAATCGTGTGCTTGCCAATTTGAAATTTCTGACACTCCAATAATAATACAAGAAATATAATATTCACTTCTCACAGACGAAAAAAGGGGACGAATAAAGCTGCCCGTTCATCAAAAAGGTAACAGCTCGATAACATTGATTTTCGAGCAAGATACGACATTGAAATTCACTAACACCAAAGCAACAATGTAGTAAATGAAACTTTCTTATCTGCGCGTCTTTTTAAGTTAATAACTTCATGACTGGAGGCATATAAATGCAACATGTACCATCAAACAAGTTACCATTTATGATCTTAAAAAATCTACGTAGTGGTTAATATATTTATAAATAAACTGTAATGGCTCGAAGTTAAAATGTATTAATAACGCGAAAGGTAGATGGTATCTCCATTTAAGTGCGCACGGAATTGAAGAATCTCGCGAACCAGCAGCGTTCGAGCTAAAAATTAAGACCGGTTCGCAAAGAATTTTCCCTTAGCAAAACAGCCATTATCCTTTTCTTTTTAACATACTGACACGTGCAGCCATCAAGGTCGGATGAGAACACGGTAACCGCAACGATTAGCTTCTGAATATACATGAAGTTTTTACAAAAGTAGTAATACATTTAACAAGGACTAGGACGTAATGTTATTATCGTTTGGTAATGCACAATTTTATAAATTACTGTTTTATACAAAGTATTAACAGGAAATCTAATTAAGAGTGAACGGTTTACGCTGACGCGAATAAGTTGTCTTTTGATCGTTATTTTTTAATGGTTATTAAAGCAAAATATATATCAACGTTATAATGTGAAAAACAATTTCGATTAAATAAAATCGAGAAAATGTGAAAGAAGAAATATAATACGTAAGCGATAAAGATTGATAATTAATTGTTAGCTTGAAATCAAGTTTTCGTATTCTAGTTCTGGTATTCAAAAGGAATCACTGCTTTCGGATATAACAAATTCCATAGCGGAATGGAGCTTAGAATGGAGAAACATATCTCCAAGCGAACAATAAATTGAAGTATGTATAGTGAACCGGATTAAAAAAGACGATAACTTTTTCAATATTGGACTATACGATTTGAACTTGTTTGAGAAGCTAGAGCAATTAGTTCACTATATGTTGTGAAAAGAAATTTATTCAAAAACTGCAATTGATCGGAATTGTATCTATCTTGAAAATTTAAAAAATACGTTTTGTAGATCTGTGTCGATTAAACATACACTGAAAATTTCATCAAAATCGGTCGACGTTGCAATGAGCTACAAACGTTTAAAGATGGTAAAAATTTCAGATTTTCACGATTTTCGGCCTCTAACTGCAATAAATCTAGGGATTCTTATATTTTTCAATGCTTGCCGTATTTTCCCTTATCATCCGATTTCGATGAAACTTTCACAGTGCATATAATTCGCACAGATGGACAAAACGTATTTTTTAAATTTTCAATATAGGCTCACATAAAAAAGTTATAAAAAGCAAGTCTTAATATTTTTTCTACAATTCCGGTCAATTGCAATTTTTGAAAAAATTTCTTTCCACATCCTGTAGTAAACTAATTGCTCTAGCTTCCCAAAAAAGTTCAAATCGTATAGTACAATATTAAAATAGTTATCGTCTATTTTAGAGCGTCGGAATATTAATCCGGTTCACTGTATAGGTTAAAATTTATGTAAGCAGACGAGTTTCCCTCGGCATGAAGTTATTTAACAATTCCAGAAAATGTTCTTTAACGTTCCTGGGTGGAATAATTCGAAAGTTCTTAGACAGATAAGAATTTTGCTCAACTCTAACCCTAATTAATGTACAAGCATCGTTCGGTGGCATCCGTGCACGAACGCAACCCGAAACACACTGTTAATTTTAGCAAACCAGAATGGGGAGGACGATGAACAAGCGTTTGGAAACATGCCAATGTTTCGTGTATCTCGAATAACAAGAACGAACGACCTGCGAAATCTGCCAAGATAATCGGATCGTCAAGAAAACATGCGAGCTGCTAAAGAGAGGCTCAAGATCATGTGGCAACCACTGCACGATATTATTAAGACGTACTTCTACTGTGTTAACGCTTGCAGTCAGCATGTAGCAGTCTCAAAAATGCCAGAATCGAAGCATTGAACGAAATAAAAATTGGTCAAACGATTTCAGATATTTTATTTTATCCCTTAGCATTCGAATGGCGACTCGAGGCGCCGCTAAAAATTGTTTAGACTATTAAATATATCGGTATCTAATCAATTACTAAACATTTAGGTATTGTGTGAGGTATTTATACCAATATTTCACATACACAAGATTTCAGAAATCATAGGGAATGGAAATATTCTAAATCGGAAGAAATGTTTAATTTTCTAGTTGAAATAGATTGGATTGCAAAGGGTTTAAGTTGTTCAAATTTCTTAGTTCAAGCACATACGCCAACAAAAATGGCGCGAACCTATAGTTTTAACGTTGGACCATACGATTTGGATTTTGTTGGGAAGTCAGAACAATTAGTTTGCAACTTTTTAAAGGGCATAATCCTAGAAGGTCTAGGATACCTTTTTTCTCATTCGTCAGTCAGCATCTAGCAGTCTCAAAAATGCCACAGAATCGAAGCATTGATCGGAATAAAAATTGGTCAAATGATTTCAGATATTTTATTTTATCCCTTAGCGCTCGAATGGCGACTCTGAGGCGCCGCTAAAAATTGTTTAGACTGTTAAATAATATATCGGTCTCTAATCAATTACTAAACATTTAAGTATTGTGTGAGGTATTTCTCCCAATATTTCACATACATAAGATTTCAAAAATCATAGGGAATGGAAATATTCTGAATCGAAAGAAATGTTTAATTTTCTAGTTAAAATAGATTGGATTGCAAAGGGTTTAAGTTGTTCAAATTTCTTAGTTCAAGCACATACGCCAACAAAAATGGCGCGAACCTATAGTTTTAACGTTGGACCATACGACTTGGATTTTGTTGGAAAGTCAGCAGAATTAGTTTGCAACTTTTTAAAGGGCATAATCCTAGAATGTCTAAGGTGCCTTTTTTCGATATAAAATGCACGCAGGGTCCCCCTGTGCGCATTTACGCCTGCGTGCATTCTTGACGCGTCACAGCCGAGCTAAAAATCGTCACTCGAGGGCTTACTCATTTCCGGAAAGAACGTCTTTTTTTTTTCTTTATAGACTTGCGGAAAAGTAAGAGTAACCAAACAAAAACGGCACGTCCGAGGCCGAGGAGCCTCTTCCTCCCAATTTTTGCCCGGGATGTTGACAAGGCCCCGTGTCGGCAATTCTCTTGTCGAAACATTATTTTCCCGGGTTAACCGCTCATGTTGTTGTCTTACCACCGTACCCAGTTCACGTAGAGGGAGTACGGGACCATTTCAGTGTGCCGATTCATGAAAATCGTAGAGCCACCTTTGGGGTGTGATTTTGCATCTTCGAGGAATATTTTCAAAAAAAGTACCGACGCGCAGAACTAATAGCAAAGCCAGGAAGCAACGTCGCCACAAAAGAGACACCCGGAGGACATGATCGTAGAAGATATAGGCACCAGGCTGCCACGCGGCGATCACGAGCTACAGGGGGTGAGAGCACAGGGTGAAACCACCCTGCTTTATGCAGCCACGTGGTTAAGAAATCCCCAAATGCGCCAGGTCACGGAATCCCGTATACGGAAGAAGAAGAAGAAGAGTGGGGGCTTGGAGGATGAAGGGAAGGAGCAGGAGAAGAGAGAGAAAGAAAGAAAAAAGAAAGGGGAGAAAAAAGGAGGGTGACCGGGCCACCCCATAACTCGTGCAGCACACGAGCGAGAGCGGACCGATGCACATGCTCGATATTCCCATGGATTCCTTGCCTTATGGCGGCCAATGTGCCGCGGACAGCGTAGGTCCGGTCTTCCCCCTTCCTTTTTCCCCTCTCTTTCCAAACACCACGAGGAGATTTCCCCCTCGTGTGCGGACCACGAGTACGGCGTGTGTAGGCACGCACATGTCCCGAATTCCCACAGTCCCGAGGCATCGGCGTCACCTTGTGAGACAGCCCACGAGAAAAGGCGAAGGATGCGCCGTGCCGTAACGTGTCCTTCCCCCCTCTGACCTCCCCTACGTGCTACCCTTCCCGTCCCTCGTACGGCAGAAACCCCGTACACACGCACACGCACACGCACACACGTGGCACACGAGAGACCGAAGGACAGCCACGTGCACTCACGTGCACGCGCGACCATTTGCCGCGCTTTTTCGAACCGGCAGCTCTCCTTTCAAAACAGCCTCCGCACCACGCTCCAGTAAATGCTTTTTTGTTTACCGATCACGTACACCGCTTTCCAGCCGACCACTGGCCAATCTCAGGTGCGATACGGCAGATAGACGTTCGACACTGTTGAAATAGGCAAAAGATCTTGATCACGCCATTTGGCAATGCCCAAAATATGAAGATTAACGCGATACACTGCATTCGGCGCTCTCTCGACGCGGGTGCTGTCTCCCGACCTGTACGAGATGCTTTCTGTGTGGTCCGGATATCGGAGGCTTGTTGATCATTTTTGAGTTTGTTAAGCGTTGTGCATTAAGAATTTAATTTCACCATGTAATAGGATAAGGGATTCATGTACTCGCGTGCTGAATAAACCATGTCTGGTTTATAGCATTAAATAATAAATAAATAAAATAGGCAACGTGGCTCGCGTTGACTTCGCGAGTTTCAGATGATCATTATGCACACTACTGTACAAAAGAAAGAAGCTTCCTCAAATATGCTGTTTTGATTCCGCTGTTTAATTGATTATCTAATACGTTAACTGCAATAAATCAATCATTGTACAATACAATTTCTACAGGAAGATATCGTTTGTCATTATATCTTATAATTATACTGGGTGCTTCTTTCTTTGCACAGTAGTGTAAACAAAGTAAACGGTATAAAAAGGATTGTATACACTCGCTTGCAGATATCATATAAACTAGTGTATATTCCAAGTCTAGCCGTAAAGAAAAGCGTAAAAAATGAAATAAGAACACAGTAAGTTTTGAAAAAGGATTCCGCTGTCTAATTGAATAGTTCTGAGAATGTATGTGTTATTGCGGATTATCTAATACTTTAAATGCAACAAATCAATCGTTGTACAGTACAATTTCTACATAATGTTTGTCATTATATCTTATAATTGTACTGGGTGCTTCTTTCTTTTACACGGTAGTGTATGTATGCACTGTGAATGTTATGTTTTGCTCGGAAAGTCATTTCGTTTTTTTGTGAAGAGATGCCTTCGTTACAAAACCAAGATGAGGAACAAATTTAATTCGTAGTAGACATGTCATTGTCAGACTGTGGATATCATGCATTTATGGAAAAAATGAGTAGGTGCAATTTTAAGCATTAAACAGATTTAAAAATGTTAACACCGTCAATGTATTTGTTGCAGCTTATGAACATTAGTAAAGATTGGAAGAAATTTCTATTCAGCTGGTACATGCCGCAAACAAAATTTTATTTTACATGAAAGATCCGCAGTCTGCATTTTAAGAATGCGCACAGACTATAAATGCACAAAGACTGCAGACAGTTGACTGCGCGAATCGAATAATAAGAATTAATTTAACAATTGACCGTTTCAATGTAAAAGTCGCGAGTCTGAGCGACTCTGATCTCAGCCATTGTATTATTTATACCTGATACAATTCATTATTATTCAAATCTTCTGTTTTGAATATTGTCGAGCTAAATATTAGCACAGGTGAAAAAAAATTTTATGCAATCTCGTGCGACCGAAGGACTTAACCGTCAAGTATCGGCAATCTGCTGCACAATTACCATTTAATCTATTTCCATAGACGTTTTAACGGAGCCGCAGCGCCACGTGGGACCACATCGTAACTGTACTCCCGTTCCATTTAACTTGAAATAAATAAAACGAAGAATATCGCTGCCGGAGATTGCGATCTGATTTAACCGATTCCCCGCTGTACTAATGAAGTTTCATATTGAGCCCGAACGTTCGATGCGTTGATACTTCATTACCGCGGAGCATATATGTATAACGAGAACGTTATGAAATGAACGGAAATCGAGTGCGTGGTATCACGCGCGCAGATCGGCCAGATATTCTCACGGTAGCCGCGATTGATAAGACGATTCTTCACGCATGGTCACACTTAATTTGCAATAACTTTCTCAACCGTAACCGGAAGCCGTTGCGTTTCGCAGGAAAGTATTGGACAGCTAGCAACCGTGATCCGCGTTGATTGAATATTAATTAGAGTAGAGCAATTTCTGGATTTCAAAAATTGAAAGTGCTTCTCCTTCGAGGGATTCGGTCTACTTGGCTGCGGCGAAACCTGTTACCGGGAATTTGCATTTTCGAGCGACCGCTCTAACTCCGATAATAAAGTTACAATGCGAAACGTAACAATCGCGAAACACAATATTGACCAGCTTTTCATTTGCGCCATTCATTCTCGCTTCGTTCGTCCTAAATTTATTTCATATTCCGCACTGTTGGTTGAAAGTTCAATAACTCTTTAGCACTCCGTTAATCCTTTTTGCGGCGTATATTTGTCCGACTGGTTTACCGTTTCCGTCGACTCGAAACACGTGAAGAAAATTATACCGATTTTAAGATTGGCAAACGCTATTGAACAGTTGCAGACGCAAAGCAGGATACTGGTTTTGCAAGTATAATTTTTATTATTGTAACTATGGTTGGTGATAGCATCGTGTAAAGTACTTTTAATGACAGATGAAAGTCCAATTCGTGCAATGAAAAAAATTGAAAAAATTCTCTGACATGTGCTTCCTAACTTAGAATACGTCTGATTTTTTTCCGAATTTTCAAACGCAATTGGAAGAAGAAAACGAAGGGTGAAGATCGTACTCTTTAATTTTCCTTGTAGCCGCATAGATCAGATCCCTGAAACAATCTGCCACGGACAGGATCCAAGATTAATATAAACTTAATATGTCTCTGCAGTAGGTGCAAACCTTCTTGGACTAATAGAGCCTAGAAGACTTTACGACGGCCATCAACCGACTTCCGCCCAGGAAGATTGCCAATTCGCAACAGTGTTCGCAACGCATTTAGCACGGGCGCGATAGATCAACGTGGACCGGCCGGCAATCTGCGCGTTAATACGACATTTACATTGCGTAACGGACAGGGGTATTAAAATGTTACTTTAACGTAATCGACCGAGCTTCATCTCAATTAACAGCTCGAACAGGATCGAGCCTCGCAAAACGCCCATGAAAACCATGAGTCCCACCGGGTATGCCGGAAGAGTGATTAGGTACAACCTTAGTAGGTATGCGGATCGTCCATTTAAATACCGCCTCCAGATGCGTCTACCGATCTTGCGCGCGCGCTCTGGCTTCGTCTCTCCTTTTGTCATTTCTCTTAATCGTCGAGCATGGCACTCCCTGCATCATCCCGCCCACTCGAGAACCGGGAGAAGAGTCTCTCTTTCGGAGAGAAGGAAGAAATGAAGGAAGGAAGAAGAGCGAGAGAGAGAGAGAGAGAGAGAGAGAGAAAGGAAGGAGTGACTCGACCTATCGACGAACGGGAAGAAAAAAGACAGAGGAAAAGCAAAGGAGAGCCAATCTTAGCCACCCACTTAATGGCGATTCCTGGCTCTCGTGCACAGGCCCACGCGCGTGCACCGACACGTGTTCGCGCGTGGCCGGGTACACGATCGCGGTGCACTCCCGACACGATGCAACAGGTTTCGATTAACTCTTCGCTGTTTGATTTAGTACGCCATCGGTGGGTTGCGCACCACCGACCCGGGCTCTCTGCCTTAGAATTATTGGCAGCCTGTGCTACCGCTTGGCGACCCAGCTGAGACGCGACTTACTTTCTAGGCTTGCTCCACCCACGATCGTCTAGTCTAATTCCGATCCCGTTCGAACCGGCGTCAGTTCACCGCGGAACTAATTCACTAATTTTTATTCTATGCTCTTCTCACAGTTTGTATTCAGTTAAACGTACACTTTGCTTATAACCCCCGATCGCTTTCTAGGATTTCAAGCCAAGAGATTACCGTAACACCTATAACATCGTCTATAATCTTCGAAGGGTCGGCCCAACATCATTCGATTCTCCCAATGTCTCTACAGGTTTGCGTGTCCGACCAATCCACTTTCGAATGCACGATATCTGCAGTCTAGTTAGAAATAATACAAATTAACGTGTCGCAAGTGGACTGGGGATCTACGTGAAGTCTTCGACTCTTTTGAATTATTTTTTCTCAAAATCAGAACGAGAGGAACAAGTTCAAACCATCGGCAATAGCGATCCCGTAATTAGCTCGTTAGACGATTGCGCGGTGATTCGGGGGGGGGGCCAGATATTTGACACAGGTGGGGAATCGTGGCCAGGACGGTTGACGCTTAGGGACCGTGGATTGCACGTGGTCGCCACGAGGCCGATCGCCTGCCGTCCTCGCTCATTAATCCCGAAAAGGTTGTCGAGGGGTTCCGCGGTGCAACCCCTCCCCCCCGTCGACCAGGAGGACGATGACTATGGCGACGGAGTCACCGAAAAATCGGCGCGGAAAGAGCGATCGTTGATGGGGACCCAGCCGACCGAGGCAGTTTAACACACCTAGTCGCGAATAAATGTGTACGGCGCGCATTTAGCGCCTGGAGGCTCTTTCACGATGCACGCTTATGCGAAGATATCGGCAGCTGGCCTGGAATCGTGAGAGACTCGGGCAGATGGCCTGCCCCGAAACTCCTCCACGGCGCTCGCGTGTACGTGCACACGACCACTAAGAACCCCTACACGCCTTCCTAAGGAAGGAACCACCGAGGATGTTTCCCACGGACTCCTGCAGCCTCTCATCTGCCGTATTACTCGGGCACACGAATGTGCCCTGGATTCCCCCCCTGATCCCTTCTCCTTCTCCTTCTCCTTCTCCTGTTAGGCTACTCCGCTCTCCTACACCGTTACCGTCATTGTCGTCGTCGTCGACTCTTCTCTTCTCTTCCTTCTCTGTCGCTGGCGGGAAACGAACGCCGACCACTAACCACGCGAGCTCCTTATCTCTTAATTGTTCCCTCGGCTACATTATTCCACCGCCACGACACGGATCGTGGAATCGCGGCGACGGATTTATCGTACGCCCCTGGCGACGTTATTCGCGTTTAACGCTCAACTAACGATTGCAATCAAGCGCCATTTTCAATCCCGCGGGATTGATGTGGGATTTATTTCAATCCCGCGGGGTCCCTAAGGATTTAGTTCTTCAATCTAATATATATTTAATAAAGATACCAATTTTACTTAACGAGATAATCATATTTAGTCATGGTAGTCAAAATTTATGAACGAAATACAAACAAAATCTAAATCTGCATAAATTTAAATTAAAATAAATCTCTCTTTGGAAAACAAACTGTAATTGAAATATACATATACGTATATGTGTATATGTGTGTAATAATATGAAATATATTATATAATAATTCGTTATATCTAATATTTATATTAAAAATTATATTAAAATTTATATCAATAACGAAGCTACGATATATGTATAATATTAATTGATGAGGTGAATCGGAAAGTTCGCCAGTGGCACGGCAACGAAGAAAGTGAAGAGCGCAGAACCGCGAAAGAACGTATCATCGAAATAGTTCATCGTACGCGTCGTCATTCGCGAAATTTTGTTTATACGCATAGTCCCGCAAAATTTGCGGGATCCCGCATCACCTATTTGAGAAATGCGGGACCAAGAAATGACGCTGGATCCCGCGGGGTTTGCGGGATCCCACTTTGCGGGATTGCAATCCCTACGCTCAACCCACCGTTAACACTATTCCTACCGCGACCGGTCCAATGACCGTTTTTTCAATTTCGATTAGATTTTCCTATATAGAACGTAATCGAATCGCCTTTAACCGTTTGAGTCCCAAGCAGCGCGATCGCGCTCTTCAGATTTTGTGTCGAAAAATCACAGTACATTTTGGGCGCTGTGGACAACTGACGGTGCAGCCACCGACTGTTGAAGTAGCGCGCTCAGATTTACTGACGCACGTAGATCACACAGCTCCTTTTTTTTTTAATGTAAATAATACATTTTACAATAGGTACAATACTACAATAATAGTACAATAAAAAAAGAAGCGCTGTCGCGCTGATTGGGATTTATCGACAGTGTTTTTTCAATACCCCTTGGGACTCAAACGATTAACCTCTCAACTGCGGAATTTAGTTTTAAAAATTCCCAACTGAGTGTGAAATGAAAATCAAGCAACGACAAGTATACGCGTTGAACGCTGAGCAAATGGTCCTACTATAAATTTTACGAAAAACGAGGAAGGATTACATTTTTATTTGATAAAAAGTTAACAATTCATTCTTGAAAAGGTTATTGTTATTGCACCGCAATAGAGTTCTGGATTGACGTGTATACACGTCGAACGCAGTTAACTGGTCAAACTTCACGACTTCTCCTCAAATATACGTATAATACATTTTTCAATGTTCACTTCTTTTTTTATTGTTTATTTTCTGAGAAAAATTTGCAGTCTGTCTTGCCTACCACGACCGGTCATTTGACCGGTAGAACGATTTATATCTTCTTGTAATAGTATTCTCTCAATTCCGAAACTATAAAGTCGTTACGAACGAAAGGTAATGCAGTTGTGGCAAGATTTTAGCCGAAAAGTGCCTTCCAGGGACTTCTTTATACTTCCAAGTGTTTACAGTTCTCGCTCGCCTGTCGGCCTCGCGGTGTTTATTTGCCTGATTGGTATCCGAAGCGGTCCAGAACCTCGGATTTTCTTACACCGTCTTATCTGCTATGACTCTAAAATAAATGAAATCATAGCCGAAGGTGATGCCTGGACGTCTTCTCACGAACTCAAATACTGTCGAATTGGCTATTATCTTCATTCTATATTAAAATATAGAAGTTTGTGCTAAAGACCGGTCATTTGACCGGTCGCGGTAGGAATAGGTATACGCGAAGTGTCGGTAGCGATAGTATTAACTCTCGCGAGATACTTCTGACGATCTCATAGATCCGTTCGAGTCTTCTTAAATTGATTTCTTGATGCATATTTTTCAGCGCACTCGTTTGAGATCGACATTGATTTTCTTGCTGGACCTAAGACCAATTTTCTAACACGCGTTTTTCACACCGGTTCAAAATAGACCCAAGTTAAGAGCGAATGCACAGTTTGAAAACGAAATTGAATTTACTCCGATGCGTGAACTAAGCAATTCATTTATTTGCGTATTTGTGTGTCCATTGACTTGCCCTAAACTTTCTTTCCCGATACGTGTCCTTGATATTGTCAAGCAACGTGACCGCATTGGAACAGCACGATCAACGTCATTATTAATCGTTTATATTGTCACCCGACATGCGTGCATGTTTATCGAACGCGACGTAGCGTTTACAAGTCCCATAACATGCGCCATGTGCTAATCAACAGCGCATAAGCTGCGGGTAACGAGTCAGTAATTCGAGCATGCAGAAATTTGCATGTGCGTGCGAGCTCACCGACGAGATACTAGTCTCTTTTTCCAGCGTAACCCTAACGGTCTTCTCCCCCTGCGAACACAAAGGGTTGCCTTTAGGAGAGGGTTGTCGTAAATGGATCCCCGACGAGAGAAGACGACTACCTGTTGAACGAGCCGTGGGTGCAGTTCGCACCACGCGTGCACTACGATTCCGGCTTGCAATTTTCTCCGGGACACCTGCACCGAACCCCCTCGAATGCAAAAGACTTTTCGCAAGGCTGAATTCGCCGACGAATGGCGAGTACGCGTGACGTTTACGGGAACGCCTCTGTCCGGCATCTTGCGCGGGAAAATATCTCGCGTGACTCCTGAGGAATTCCGCGATATTCAATGAGATCAATAATTTCGCCATTTTTTTTTTTTAATTAAATTATAATTGCACGCGCTGCACAGTAAAGTATAAATAATGAATTGAAGAGATATGGTGGCCGTTACTGTTCGCATAATTGGAAGTCTGCTGCCACGGTATCTTCGTACCGGTTAATCCTTTGGTCCCTCATTCACCGTTTAGGGCACCCATCTTGCTGACCAGGAAGAGGGTTAGAGAGGGGAAGGAAGATAGGATTTTTCACGGTGCTGGGGGGTTAAATTTACAAAATGCGGAAACGGTCGGTTCATTCAATTTCGTGTCCAGCTCGTGCATTACACGCTTCCCCTGAAAGACATCCTGAAGGGAGGGTGCTTTTAATTTCTATGGGTTCGGAGCTTTCTAGCTCCCACCCTCGTGGTATGTATAGGGGTAAATTCTTCTGGTATACGTTTCAATGGCGCGGAAAGTGTGGGAACGTAGCCGCACAAGAAACGGGCCGAGGAACACCCGTATGGGATCCTGTTACGTTTATGGGAGGCTCGTGCTAAGAAGCCGCATTGACGTCAAACGAGGAAGCCGCGATTTCGGTGGAATACTTTGGCACCAACTGCGGCCATTGGAAAATATGAACAACGAATGGAAAATATGAACAACGTAATGATCGCGACAATTGTGCCTTCTAATCAATTCCTTCTTTCTAGTCGGAAACACAAATTTTTAGCCAGAAACAAATTTATTTTTGGTTTTAATGTTAATTTTCCCATCATTTTTACGGTTTCGTGAACGTTTGTGCCTGCCGCTGCATCCACAGAAAAATATAAGCATTGAAATGGTCAATCCAAGTTTTAAGACATTTTAAACAAATTTTCCACGTTTGGTTAAATAAATTGAAACCCTGATCTTTTTCGTTTGGATAAGACGAAATCGAAGGATACGCGAAGTCGTGAAATTTTAAAATTGATTCGACTGGGATTCGAATAAAATTATGATGGAATTAAGATGAAAATTATGAAGAATTATTAAAGTCTATGTCCTGCGTTCTCAACGAAGGAATAAACATAACGAATTAAATGTCTTTTATGAGATTATTATCACGAATTCGAGCGGAAGCGGTTGGACGACCATGAAATGCACATTTCCCGAGCTGCTAATGAATCTGGAAACAGTAGTACAGGCAGTCACTTTGTGTAAAAGAGGCGCATTCGCCGCATACAAGTGGCTCGAAAGCATCCTAATTAGGCAATGAAAGGACTCTTTGTGGTCCTCGGAAGAGAGTGTCTACAAGCCGCCGATAACACGTGCGTCAAAGCTTCCAGGCGAGACGTATGCATGCGTCAGCGCTCTTCCGACCATTTTACACGACGCAAATGAAGAATTATGAACGTGTCGATCGTGGGATCCCATCATGTTCCTTTGTCGGCTTCGGAAAGTCGATTCTTTTTTTCTCGCATTTTTGTGCCTTGGAGATATTCGAAAAATTAGCAGAATCGAAATAAAATAAATAGAACACCTACGATTTCTGAAATTAGCGAACGTACAGACTAGGAACGTACACTATGTTCTCCAATTATATTAGTGACTTATTTTTTGTAATAAATAACTTTTTATTACATCGAAGAAGTGAATATCTAC
>CM052196.1:9089056-9194575 GCA_028455805.1 Lasioglossum figueresi | reverse complement strand
CCTGCTTCTCTATGAGCTCGTCAATGGTCCCAACACATGACCAATCAGAGGAACGCAGTGTATTATCAGAATCGTATTATAAGGTAGAACAGAACCAGAAATGCACTAACTAATGCATTGAAAATTGGCTAAGAAAACTAGATTGACTGATCCCATTGATCCAAACACTTTTGCAGGCCACTGAACAGATAGTTTCATGGTTCCACTACTTTACTGCATGAAACTCAAGATCACAACGCGATTAGCTCCCCTGCTTCTCTATAAGCTCGTCAATGGTCCCAAGACATGACCAATCAGAGGAACACAGTGTATCTCGATATTGCAGATCGTATCGATACCAGAATCGAATTCTGGTGTAGAACAGAAGCAAAAATGGCGTTGACAGGCCATCGAGAACGCTAAATTGAATAAACTTGTCGAGTCCAATTACTTTTGCAGATCACTGCGCAGCCAACTCAAGAACTGTACGTAACTGAGCAAGTTCGAAGACATTGCTTGCATGCGAATTCGAGAAGACTGACCTTGCGAAGAAACAAGAAAAAAGAGTTAGAGACGGTAAAGGGTGGCTAGAGAAGAAGGGCGGGAATTGGTCCGAAGTGGAGGGCGAACGTGGCTGCTACGTTAAAGAGGTCCACGTTTGTATTCCCTTCGGTCCACTTCCTCACACGAGCACGTGTGAGAAGGGATAGGGGGAGAGGATACGGGGAACCCAGAGATCCTTCGAAAGCGGGCAGGTAGAACACGTGCTGGCACGAGGTGAGTCAGACTCGCGGGAATATCGAAACACGATCTTCCTCTTTCTCTCTCTCTCTCCTACTCCCTTCGTTCGCCTTTTTTCTCTCTGGCTCTCGGTGTTCCTTTCTCTTTTTTTTTCTCTCTCTCTCTCTCTCTCTCTCTCTCTCGAAACTATTTTTTGCAAGAGGAATCTTTTCGTCGAACACTTTCTGGAGGCGATCCGTTGGATATCGGTTCGTTGAGCCGCGCAGAAGATGCTCGTGTTTGCTGAAGCTAACAAGGGAACCTCTATGAGTATATCTTATCGGGGGCCTGTGTGTGAAAGTTTTGTGGAAACACGCCGGTCACGTGTTTCCGTTTGTCGGGCACGATTTGCGGCTCGGGATCATTGTTTCTAGTGTTTATCGGCGACTTAGAGCTGGGAACCTGAACCGCTTTGCCACGGAACTGCTCGTTTTATCTGCGCTCCAGTCGAACGGTTGTTAGCTTATGGCTTGTTTCACCGATCTTGGCCTGCTCGGAATTTATCGTCGACGAAACTAGCCTGCATTGCAGCGTCAACCTATGTTCACTAATTGTATCACACAGGTTTGTATCAATGTTTGAGAACGTACCTTAGTTATAACATGTCTCTGCGAACTCAATCTGTAGAATGTTGACCGATCGAGCTGTACCACTCTCAAAATGAAAGAGGGTTGGGGGTGTAACTTACTCATTGACTAACCCTTTTCTAACGATCCATTAGGGTCAAAGAGGTTGTAACGCGTCGAGATGTATCCTTCCCAAAACACTAGTGAGAGGGTTGAGGGTGTAACCTGCTTATTGACCCTTGTACTTTTTTCCTAAGTATTAGAGACGAAGAGGGTCTAATGATTATATCATGAAGAAAATTGTGCAGCGAAGGGTTGATCCATCCACTAACTGGTTAAAGATGCACCACCCCGAAATGTTATAGGGGATTTGAATGAATATGTATCTTCCTCGTCGACTGGCCCATGTCCTTTTCTCGAAAAAAAGTTAGTAGGGCTCGTAGGTTTAAGATGCACCACTCCCAAAGTTGAAGGCTTTCGATGAGAATGTACCTTCCTCGTCGACTGACCCTTGTACTTTTTTCCTAAGAAACCGGAAGTGCACGTGGAAGTGCTAATCATTGTTAACTGCGTCGAAAAATGGTACAGCAAAGGGTGAAATAGCCACTGAGAGAACAACACGCCTCCACCAAAAATGTCTTTGAAAGAGGATCCAACAACTTTTTCCATAAGAAGCAATAAAAACCAAAGGAGTTGCACTCCTCTGCCTCTATGTGGAAGACTTATCTGGCTCTCCCGAAACAAAACTTAGAGGATCGTGTTAGCACGCCGCTCGTTGACCCAGCCCACGTAGCAATCCCCGAATCACGCGTCTCGATTCGTCTGGCTCCCTTTCTGGATTCGTCAACCGGGATCAGCTCTGGCTCATTTCTGTTTCTGTCTGACCCTGTTTTTCTCCGTTTCTCTCGACCCTTCTCCCGTGTCCGTGGCTCGCGTCGCTGTCCTTCGGCTCTCGGAGAGGAGAGGCCGTGCCCGTTCCTACACACGCCGCGCCGGTCCGTCGTCGTCGTCTATCTCATCCGTATTCGAGAGGTTCGCTCTCGGAGCTCGTGGGAAAATGAGGCAGGTGGTAGTTAGATCTCGGAGTCCAGAAACGAGAGATGTACCTCTCCGCCCGGCAGCGGCATTCATTCCGTGCGGGTATATTGTGTACATGTGGCCTCACCACGTTTGTGTGCATGGACACACGGGGCCCGTGTACGCATTGTGCCTGTAGGCGTGCAAGCAAGCAGGTAGAAGATAGTCTCGTATGCGAGCGAGCTATCGATGAGGGGGGCCCGGTATATATTTTTGTTCGATGACCAAAGCCGGGACCAATTAACGGTGGCTCTTAACAGGAGCTTCCGGCACGGTCAAAACGAAATTATATGAGCGACTCTCGGCGACGCCTTTTTACAAGCTTGTCACCGAACGTCCGCGTGCTTAATGCGCGAGTTCAACGCCATATACGGAGCTCCGAGGGCCATCGGGGCCAGGGGCCCGATATACGAGAGGGGTGGGGTGGGGGGGGGGGCACGCCAAAGGATTTACGACGCCGCTGGAAACTTGAGAAATTCGGCTTAAGTGGTTCGACGATTACCGATACATATTCGCGCTTAATCGTGTCTCGCTCACCCGGGGGATTTGTAATTGTAGCCCTTCCACCAGTTAACACCAGCCCTTCAATTATCACCGGTGTATCGAGGGGTATTGTCTTACCTTATCGACGCGTCTCGTTCGAATTAGTCGTTTCACGGCTCAATCCCGAGGGTTATGGTACACGTCCTGATATCTTTATCGAAAAGTTATTGACTTGATCGAACGGGCTATCGCCGGTAACGAAGTTGCAACCCGGTCTCAAACAGGTGCGATCGAATTTACAGCTTTTGGAACCGGTACTTCATCTCTACCCGCGTGATATATAAAACGAGATTTTTCGAATCCGGATCCGCGTCACATGGCGGGCCATACACCGCTCCGCTTTGAGCTCGGGCGTGCGAGAAATCTGCTCCCCCAGAATTTTTAAATAACATCGCTGCATTAACGGTTTTATGGTAATCAGCCGCGCGCGGCGAGCGGGAGCTCAAAAGGTTGCTAAAAATGAGAGAAGATAAGTGCATGGCGCTGTTAATAACGTCACTGGCGAGGTAAATATCGGAGATTGCCATCGGACTACATTTCGGGAATGCCGAGCGAGCGCATCGACAGCAACAGAAGCGCGCGCGAATTACCGTGAATTAAATGCACGAAACGCGCGTTGCAACGCGCCACGAAGCGCCGATACACATATACGTATGCGTGCGAAGTTTTTGAGCCGGCCAGCGAGATGACTTCCTTATAGGGCACCCGGTCTCAATTTCGAGGAATACTACAAGAACCATGAGTCAACCGCGCTGGAATTTCGGGATAAGAAACGGCCACGTCTATCAACCGTACCTCTGGATATTCGCGGCGTAGGTGGTCCACGGTTACATTTTTCGATGGCCGAGACCAATGTCAAACAGGAAAGAATCCTTCCTAATCTCTACATCGAATAGTTGGGTTTCGTCCGAGGACGAGCCTCGCGCCATTATTTATTGTTAACGTGTCACAGTGGAATCTGTCGTAACTTCTACTTTGATATCAAAAGCCAGAAGATCTATATAATCTGTCCCGGAATTTTTATTTATCTGCCATTGAGGAAAACGAGAACGATCTCTTCGTCGATTTATCACCATAAATCGCTGTGGAGTACACGTTTTTTATACTTGGAAAATAGCCAAGACGTGGGAACGTAACCACTAGACTGTGAATCTTTATACAAAATAAAAGTATTTCGAGTCGCGAACAGAAGTGAAATAAAAATATACTTCTTTGATTTCACCTATTTTTTCTTATATTTTAACACTTAGCCGACCGCACGTGCCACAGAGAACCGTTCGGTTTCCACCGCGCTTGGGAAAGCCAAACAGTCCGTCAGCAATTGCGAAAAACTCCAGGTCGAGGTAGTTAACAATGACAGAAAACGAGAAACGCGTTGCTAATGTCAAAATGGGAAATCTCCCCGATCGGTCGGACACCGACTTACTTCGAAATGGGTAGATCTCCCCGATCGGTCGGCTAAGTGTTAATAAGAAAAGACAATAGTCTTGGAAAGTTAAAAATTTTATATTTTTAGTTCACGTAGAAACTAATACAACAAGGGCCATTGTCGTTCAAAATGTGAGACCCGTTTCAAATAAAAAGTGTACAATAAATGTGTTGAAGTAAGTTTCGTTAAATCGAGGGAGGGGTAGCTGGACGAAGAGCCGATATTGAAAACCAAAGAACACGTGTTTAGCATAACGGATGTTGTAATAATTCTTGTAGAACGCTTTCATTCGCGGGAACCGAAAACGGGAACGATCTCTCGGAATCGTTTCGTTGTATTTCCGCTACCGGCAATTTGTAGTGGTTATCATTCGCCGTGGGAAGAAAGGAGAAAGACGAAAGTGGGCAGACCTTTAATTTCGAATGTCTCAGGCCCGTGTTCGACACAATGCTCCCTGCCCCTTTTCAGTCCTCGGCGTGTTCGCCCCTCTGGACGCAGACCGGCTGCGTGCTATACGCGTGGGAAAACCGAGCACGTGCGCAATCTTGAACCTAAGACCCTATAAAGAACGCCTTTGGGGTCCTATCGGGCCCTACAGGGGCCCGGCCCCTCTGCTTCCAAGATGCTAACCTAACCGACTGGGTCGTTTGTCGATTTTTGCTCTAGTCACCGCGCGTCCCGTCACTCTGATCGATCTTTGTTGCCCCATTGAAATGCCCCATTGAATGTTTTAAACAATTCACAGACTAAAACAGATTCTATGATGAAAACAGATAGACTTTTAACAAATTTTTTTTTTTAATAATGCATTGTCATCCAGTTCTGAGCCATGTATTTAATTTCAAGTCTCTAGCTCATCAGGAAGTTAGTTTAAAATCAATTGCAAAATTTGCCACCGAACAGACAGACAGACAGACAAACAAACAAGAAAGCGAGCTAATAAAAACGTGGTAATAAATTCAGGTAAACCGTAGGTAAATTAAAAGAATTTAGGAATGGCTATTTACTGGAAACTTATTTTATAACAACACAGGATTGCCCAAGAGTTACGAAAATATTTTAATTTAAATATAAAAAGCCTCTTTTAAAAATTCAGCTAACCACACCGGATCATTCCACCATGTTTTAATGCGTTCATGCTTCTCGCCTCATTTAAACTGTCTGCCTGCCCACACATAAAATACACTTCAACGAACTTACATAATTTCTCTCTGACCCAAAAATGACACTTGCGATACCGAAACACGTGTTTTCAGTAATTAATACAGTATCGATTTTTAAAGAGATCCTTAAATGGTTTCACCAATAGTTATCGATGGTTATCATGTTTACTATCATAAAGTGATTCAACATCAGTGTCACTTTTACCGCAACACCTGTTAGATACTCTGCGAAGTGAAATCCGCTGTTACCATATTCAATTCCATTTGTTTATAACTTTGTAATAAACCGTTTCTAACAGAACTTCAAATAACATTTTTTTCTTATTTCTACTCGTAGAATATGCTCCCTTAGTTTGGCCGGAAAAACCAGAGACACCCAATATATTTATATATTATATATACAATATACAGGGTGTTCGCGCTATTACTAGCCAGCGTTTCTCTTGTAAATAGTAAATATTAGAAAAAAATGAAAGAGGAAAAAGTAGAACTGTTTTTCAAAAGGAAGAAATTACCGAATACGACACTTATTTTGCAAAGACTCTGTTTCCTTTAAACGCTTTGCAAGCAAAACAAATGATTTTCATTTGGTTCCACTCTCTCCGGATATTCTCCTAGGTATTTCAATTTACTTTGTTTTTTATTTCCATTGCACTGATAATAAATGCTTAGCATATCCGCTTTCTCGTCCACCGAATAACAATACATTCCTATGCGATATTACTAATTGGTTTCGGAAGTAATACCGAAATGATCTCGTCTTAGAAGAAACTAGAAGTAGACACTCTGATAGCGAATGACAACATCATCCGATTCGTACCAATAAGGAATACTTGTAAACACATTGGTATGAATTAGTATGAAATATTCAAAATGTTTCTTCCATTTCTGACCTTGCATGACCTTGAACATCGCTGTGCAGTATACGGATGAATTCGTCCAGACACACGCTTTCATGTGTTATAAAAAAATATATAGCATTCCATTTAAAAAATGGAAGGTCGTCTTCATATCTAACAAAATAGTACAAACACAAAAAAATCACATACGCCATTGTGTTGTGTATAAAAAACAGTACTACTTTTTACTCTTTCATTCTTTTCTAATATTCACTATTTACAAGAAAAACGCTGTCTAGTAATAGCCACCCTGTGAACACCCTGTATATACAATATATGGACCGTTTATTTTGAAAGTGGTGTAAGGCCATTTTAAAAAGAAATGAAATATCACATAATTTGTGGTTAATTTAATTTTAATTTATTAAATTTTAATTGTAGAAACTCGATGGTTGTTGTCGTTCGAGTTATGTCTTCGCCAAATAAAAAATTGACACTAAATTAACCACAAATTATGTGATATCTCATTTCTTTTTAAAATGGACTTGCACCGTCGATAATTTCGATGCATTGGCGCCAACATGGCGCAGCCGATATCTTCACAAATGAATAAAAAATCAAAATACACAGGTTAATGCTCGCATTTGTTCGTGCGCATTGCGATTAAAGATCGCTAATTGGGGAGGTCTCTCAGATAAACAAGGGATGTATGGGGATTAGTAGTTGAATCGACAGAGAAAAAAGAGGGGGAACGAGAGGAGTTGAAAGTTGCAGGAAGCAAGTCCAGCTTTACCGGAAGATCCCAAGGATGCCGGGGTTGAGGTCGTGTGTACACGGAAGGGATGACGTGTGTCGGTATTGTGAGCACGTGCTACGACGTAGCATTCAATTAAAAAAGAGAGGAAAGGTAGAAAAGGCCATTTAAATAGGGCGAAGTGCACACGGTGCGTGCACACGCTGCCAGGTGAACAACTCGACATTCCGTGAGAATGCTCTCACTTCTTCGCCTTCTCTCCTCTTCACGTTCCTCGTGGTATGGTTACTCTCTGTTCGAGCAGTAGGTCAGAAGGTCCCCGGCAGTGTTTGTGTTGCGAGAGACGCAAACGACACGGCATGCAAATTTCATCGTTTCTGAACGCCAATTTCCCGGCCGACTCGACCCGCTCTTCCTGATCGAACTATTATAGGTACCCCGAGAGTTCGTCTCTTTCGCACAATGCTAATTCGAACCGGCATTTCAACATTGAAATTACCAAATTCCGAACGACCTATCCAGTGAATGAACACCTCCCGGTGAATGAACAGAGTATTAACCATTAGCAATATGTCGCTACGATTTATTTGATTGCTACAGTGATTAAAAATGGGTACGTATAATTTCAAGCAGTGGACATGTCAAAAATATTTTACAGTGATTCCTGTCAACGCCTTGCTTTACGATTTATTTTACGGTTTCAATGGTTAGAACTTTTTTTGTAGATCGTAATTTCCTAAAATAGGAGAAAACTTATATCTATCGTATGCCTCTATGTTCTCCGATAGCTGTACATTGACAAGACCAAAATAGTGTTTTATTTTGGTTATAGGAAATTATTGACAAAGATTTTCATTAGAATCGGTTCACACACAGAATCTTCATCGCGAGTCAGACACGATATTGCACAAGACAAGGGATTAATGTTCGGACACTCTTTCGAAAACGAGAACTTTTTAAATATTGGACCATACGACTCTTGAACTTTTTTAGAGCAGTTAGTATTGCTGCTTGATGCGAACAAAAAAAATGTTGAATAATTACAATTTTTAAATTCTTCTCATGCTTTCGTATGAGATCCACAGTCTAGAAATAATGAAGCATTATCAAAGAAATGATCGTGTTGCTTAGCAATATTAACACATTGTGAAAGACACTTTCTGGCACAACCTCATAATCCGTTGCATCAACTCGCTAACGAATCGGGTGACGAATTTTATTACTCTGGGTCGACATAGAGCCGTACTCCACCGCATCGGTGGGTTAACAATCCTCAATGAACAATGAAAGGGAAGTTACCGACACTTAAACCTACCTGGAACAACAGGAACGTCAAACAATAGGGCCTCAGTCCCGTTTTACAATCGACCGGACCGTCCGCCGTTCGCACTCGGAGTCAATTACCTACATTTTTATGGAAGCTTTCACAGTTCAGCGGATGGACCGCAATATAATTTGCTCCACGCGCATAGTAAAACGGGGCTCAAACCCTATTCATACAATTCGAGATTTATGTTGCCATAACTGGCGCTGGTAATAGCTTTATGACCTGCCACAATCATGGGAGATATCTCTTCTATTCCTTAAGCTTAACTTTATGTGCTTGTTTTCTAAAAAGGTCTCAACCTTTAGCTAAAAAGGTCGCAACCTCGAAAACACTGTTATGTATTCTGTGGAGGTAATGTACTAACACGTATCCCTAGAGCGCCAGAAACGGCTGACAAAATTGGGTAAACCTATTACAACAAAGAACTACAGAAATTTTGAATAAACAAATTTCTGTTATTTTCAGAACGTCATTGTAAATATGTACATCTGAAGCGTCGCGTTTGTTTCGAGCCGAGGTTTTTGCCAGCTATGCGGAACCCGAGGGTTGATTAGGTTTGAGAGATTTTGGGTTAAAGGTAGGAAGTGTACACGCAGGACTAGTCGATGTCTATTTCACCACTGGATCGCCTCGTGTGTGGAATAGGGGAAAATGGACAAGCCGATGTCTATTTCACCACTGGGTCGCCACTGTAGAGGAGCACGAGGACCAGCCAATGTTTATTTCACCACCGGGTCGCCTCGTGTGGAATACAGGAGTGGACTTTCCGATGTCTATTTCACCACCGGGTCGCTACGTATAAAGGATAGGGTCGCGGTTCCGCAGACTCGTAACTTGTTTAAACGAATTGAATATACACCTTGAGCGGCAAAGGTGTATCGTCGTAGGATACCAACTACTGGTAAATCGAATATGCATACGAATACTCGAAAGATGAAATAGTTAAACACACAATAATATATTTTCGATTATCGCCAATACAAATGTTAAGTGTACGACGTCGCGGACTAACTCTCTGTTTTAACGCACCGAGGAATGCGGGGGCGATCTTACACAGAATCCCGTGATGGGATACGTAGAAATTAGAACGTTACTCGACGCGAACAGCGCGAAACTCCTGATATTAACGCCCGAAGATGACGAGAATCCATGTCCTTTTATATTGCCCAAAATCGGCCTAGACGAAAATGGGGAATTTTTAATTAGAATGGATTCCGGGAAATTATGCAACGCGTTGCATCGCTTGCAAGAGCTACAGTGTGATTCGATTTTTATTGGGTCCTTTGTTCTTAAATAGTCCATCTGTTTCGTCACATATCTCCGGAAGGGTCACGAGTCGTCAACGGTAGCGTCCGCATACGTAACACATGTGTCATCGGATAAATAAAATGGCAAGGAGCGTGCAATTGCTCGCAGGCTTTCCGCGTTTCCCATGTTCGGTTACGTTGGAATATCGGTTTGTTTCGGCGTGGGGCAACAGGGGGAGACTTATTAGCAAGTACATCAGCTGTTGGAGAACATATGTCGCGAGCCGTTTGGCTCGTGCCAACGAAATCGTGAACCCGTCTCTCCTCCCCTATCTGGAGTATCAGCCCCCCGGTACATTGGTTCGCACGCGTCGATTTCCGCGTGCGCGTACTTAATATCTGTGGGGTGTATCATGAGGGCTGTCCATGGGGGCTGCTCGATAGATAACAACACCGGACGCTTATATTAACTCGGTCGCCCTCCCCGTGAGAACCTTTTTATCTCCGTAGAAACTGTTGCCTAATTCTGCTTCGCTCTGGCCCCTCGAGCACATGCTTCAATGGTAATCATTTAACCGCGGATCCTTAATAAAAAAGAATTTTCCACGTTGATTGTGAGGGACTCTAGCTAAATGACAATCTATTTCGCCTTTCAACAATTTCAGTAAGTCGAAAATAAACAAAAGTTTCAATGATAATCACCCCACCACCGATTTTCATGCAAAATAAAACTTTTCCAAGTCTATTGTAAGCCGTACGAAGTAAACAAAAGTATATATTTCACCTGTAATTTTAATAAATCTAATACAGTGTAATAATATTCTTGAATTTGTCTAATAGCTTCAGTTGCACTTATTTCGTCACAAGTGCATTAAATCCAGTGTAATAAGTAAACTGCGTATCTTGATTCATTTATACCAAAATTGAGTAGACAAAATTCAAAACTGTTGGAAAATTTAAAAAAATTGAGAAGATGTCAATATATAATATATCAATATATAATCTCCTCTATTAAAATCATTAATGGAAGAAATAACATCCAATTTGATTTAAATTTCTTGCAATCGATGCAGGCGAGTTTTATTTTGCATAAAGATCCGCAGTCTGCTAATAAGACTTCGGTTCATCGTGCAAAATAAAAATGTTCTAGCCAGAATTTAGATTGAATTAACGAATAATAAAAATCGTAAAACGCGAACGCACTGTGGCGCGGTTCTGCCATTTGTCTGGTGGACGTAGCGTTCGTATTTTCAAAAGGAGCACGTTTGTACCGGGAGAACGGTGATGTAATTCATCAACGCGAGTCCCTTGACTGCACTCTCTTCCGGTTAATACAGTGCATTAATCTACATGAGCCGCGTACAGTTCCAGCACGTGCGAATGCAGCGTAGAAAGATCGCGAGCGCGTGTAACCATGCACGTGGACTAATCGCACGGCCGGATTAGGTTTATATTATCCGGCGACTCTCGGACTCGGAACTGCATGTAGGCCTGGGTAGGGCGTACAAAAACAGGGAACAATGAGCGGCACGTGAGAGGAAGCTGACTCGAGCTGAAATCGAGCCGACACGTGGCTGCATTAGGTTTGTTTCAACAATCAGGCTCCAGTGGCGCGTCGCCGATCGTGATGGTCCTCGTGGGACACTCAGCCATTACTTCGCCAGCCTAATTCCTGGATTGAAAAGATGTTGACCGAAACTTTGCTTATTTTTATGCGTTGTCAAAATTGTCTGATCTAGTTTCGTATTTTATCTACACATTTTTCACATTAAAATGCACAAAACTTGCAGTTAAAAACACTACATTTTTATGTAAATTATTCTGTCAAGTATACTTGAGAAATTTTATCAAAATATATTTTAGAATTAATATTATATTAATGTGTACCTGAAGCTATTTTTCAATACAAATTTGGTAACCATCAGTACGTAGATTTAGCTCGTGTACTTATGTAATATTAATTATTTTATAACCCTGATCTCTGCTGAGGCTTCCCTTATAGACAGAGCATGATTTCTCTTTCGCCTGACAGAAAACTCAAGCAACTGAAAAGAAAAAAACTCTGAGTGCCGCTAATCAAATTAATATTACAACGCGATCATAAAACTTGATCGAAGCAGGATGCTCCAGTTTATCATTTTATTGTAGTTAGACCGCAAATCTGTGTAATCTGTAATTAAATGGAATTCCTTTCGAGTGGTCCACAAAAAGTCTCTGAACGCGGAATAAGAGGATGTCCAATCAAGAAAACCGACGAACATTTTTCGTTCGGTTGCATTCGGCGAAAACGTTCACGGTGTTGCACCGCGAAACTTGGCGAGCATGCGAAACCAATAGCCAGGGCGCTTCCGATTCGATTTATCACTGTCGTCTGGAAGTTCGTGGGACCCGACAACGTTTCAACGTTTAACAAGAAGAATCAAGTCGGCGTTTCAACGTTTAACAAGAAGAATCGAGTCGGCGTCAATCGGCCCGTGCGCCACATTTGACTCCCCGTTGCGAGCCCCCGTCTCTTTATTATGCCAGCAATGTTGCTTGCTATTAAACGAACCGGAGAGGCCTTGCAGAACCTGCGTCGAGACCCTCGTTTCATGTTTTGCGAGGAGATTAATTATGGATTATTAGACGTAATACTTTCTTTTAGTACATAAAATATTTATAGATAGGATCTACGTGCAAAGTAAAAATGAACTGCATCCGTTTTAGGAAATAAGAGGCACTTAGTCTCTCTGCCTCTAATTTAATAATATGTAATAATAATTTAATGTTAATAATGTTTATAATAATTTAAGATACTCTACTTACTGGCAATTTCCTAATAGTCTTTCTAAAATCACGGATCAGCAGTACTTTCTCAATAAATTTTTCAAAACCGACAGCGACTTCCGACCGGATTTATTCATTCCATTTAAAAATTTATTTATAATATAATTTAAGAAATTTATTAATTAATAATATAACTTGGGTCCGACACACCTGGGAAAACATAAATGTGTTTTTATTTCATTAAATTTATTTGACCGTTGGCAATAGGTTCGGTATTGCTTGAGGGAGGCCACGAATTAATTTGTACAATATACAGAATCTCCGAAAATTTCTAAGCAACGTTACGTTCAATTATGGGCGTCCGTTGATCGAGATTTGACGCACCTTTATATGTTTGCCTAACGGAACAGATTTCCACGAAAGCAGCGTTTACGATCCGAAATGACGAAAGGATCAGCGCAGGATCGTTTTCAACCGGAGTTTGTACGTTCGTCGAAGTACACGAAGAACTCGGGGCCGAGTAAACGTAATTTTGTCACGGAATCAAAGGCGATTCTAGCCGGGAGAACCAGCCCTCGAGTTAATAGTTTACTTCCTTAAAAACTGAATCGATGGGACGGACATTCGACACAGCGGATGAAAATAAGTTGAAAAAGCGAGGAGGATCGGAGTTACGCGTTATCTCGGGATCGCGTAAGTTTCCACAGGAGAGATGGTTGGCGTCGTTAGGGACACGTGCAATTGGTCTGCTCAAGGGAGCATCGAAAAAAAGAGGAAGTCAAGGAAGGTATGGATAAAAGGAACAATACGAACAAGAAGAATAAGAGTAAGAGAAGGGGAAGAGGGAGGAGAAGAAGAAGAAGAAGAAGAAGAAGAAGACGACGAAGACGAAGGATGGCTCGTAAAGTTGCAGTAGCAAGAAGAGAAGGCGACTGGTCGAGCGAGGACTAATACAGGGGAAGAAGGATGAAACTAGCGTGCGTAATTATTCGGTGCGAACGATGTTTAAGTACTGGACTCTCGGCAGCGGAATAAGCGAGGTAGTTGGCAGGAGGAAGCGAGCCGCAAAAAAAGAACCCGAAAAACGAGGAAAAAGGAGAATGCCAACAGAAAACGAGAAGGATAGAGAAGGATTGGACGGAGGGGCACACCAAGGATATAATTCAGCAAAAGCCTCGGCGAAATTAGTATCTGGAAGTGCTTCCAGCGTCCTCGGGCAGGATGTACGTACCACGTGAACGCGTGCAGAGATATTCATTCGAGACGATGACTACACTGAAATACGAAGGGAACACAGTCGCGAAATGAAACTCCAATCGGTCGAATCGTATCCCATCTGCGGGGGCCACTTTCAACCAAGTTTCGGTAGCAATCCGTTGATCAACGCTAAAAGCCAAACTTCTTGCTATAAGCGCGCGCGCGCGTTAATGTTGCAAATTAGGGAGCCGCGACAGGACAAGCACCGTTTACTTTGCTGCGCGAAAATCATTTTTGGTTACTTACGATCGCATCGCTCCCGGAACGACTCAAATTGCAGCCAGAAATCAGATTACCGAGTGATGGCCGGGTCGCCAGGGAAATTAATTTTAATGGATCGCGTGCGCCACTGTCTTTACAAAGTCGTGTTTTTTTGGCGACAGAATGGTCGAAAAACCGGGACAGACTGCGTATTTCGGACGGAGAGCGGTGCTTTCGTTAATAGTCTGTTTCGGGTGCAGGCTGCGGATTCTAGCGGATCAAATGTGAAAACCGGAGACCAGAAATGAAGACCTGAAATTGTTGGGAAAGTAATGCGACCGTTCAGACCTTTAGGCAAAATAAAATTGTCCAAGTCAGTTGTAAGAAACAGAAATTATACGAAGGTGCTTCCCTTTTACAGTAATTTTAAGACGTCGGGAACAATATGCAAACATCGGTCGATTTGAAAAAATTGAAAGACAAAACTGTAAATACGCGTTGAATGAATTTTAGAATGTTCTTTCATTATTTGAGACATATTGAGAATATTGAAAGAACAAGTACATTTTCATCTAACGCAGCGTAGAGACATCCGCTTAAAATCACATTATAAAACCAAGAAGCGAACATTAATTCGGATCACGCGCACCAGTTATTACACCACGCGCGAATAAATATATCCAGCAATTTCTACGGGCCGGATAGCCGTAAAATAAAATCATAAGGAAGCCGGCAAGCGTGAAATACGACGCGTAGAAATGGTAGCGGGCAAAAGGAGAGACAGTGAATAAATCGAGCGGGCGCGTGCATCTTGAACAATAAGGTGTAATTAGAAACGGCGGGACAACCGGCGGCTAATTACAAAGTTCGGAAGCGTGGCAGCCGTGGCCCGCGCCCACGCGACTACAACGGAGCATTAGACGATTCATCACATCCTTTTCAGAACGTCGGGTTTTATCGCTTGATATTTGTCTCCTCGTCTGCGGCGGGTTTCTCACGCGACGGTTAATACGTGCAGAAAATGATTGATCAATTACGGAGAGGAAGCGACAGGAGAGACGAGAGGAAGCAGAGGTTGGCGTGCGAGAGAGAGAGAAAGAGAACGCGCGGAGATATACACACGGTGTATCGTTTCGCGGTGGCTTGGTAGCATAGACACACATACCGTGATTCAGTAACGTGTAACTAGCGGGATTGCAATCGGGAGAACGCTGGACTTGTGCCCAGCACGCTCCACCGGGCTGCTGTTCTGACAAGGACGAGCCTATGGTAGCACACCGGAGAGAGAAGGAGACGGGATCTCGATAAGAAGATGTAGCACGAGTACCCTCTTCGGGTACTAGAATGGAAAAAGAGGAGGAAGACTAGGTGGAACGAGGGAGCCGCAGATTGTCGTCGTCGTCGATCGTCTCTCTCTCTCCAGCTCCCCTGTCAGCCCAAGCCAAGGAAAGGACGACGATATCGGAGTCCTTCCGTATGAGCGCACGTTCGTGAAATAGCAAGCCGAAAGGAGCAAAGAGAGAAAGAGAGGCAGACGTTAAGCCGTGCATACCGTGGCACGGCTAACCGAGGAGGATCAGAGGAGGTAGGAAATACGGGTTCAAACGGTAGGTGCAACGAGGACAAAGAAACGGTGACGATGGCTTGGTGTGGGCGCGTGTCTGGCAGCTGCCGCTTACAGGTGGTGTGCTTGCTTGGGAACCAACCTCTACGGACCGTTCCCACGGAAGGCCTGTCCCCCACTAGGGACCCCGACTAAAGCCCCTTGCCCCACCCTGCCGAAGGGCCCTTGACTATATAAGCCTCAGCCACGGCCGTGCAGCCACCACAATCACTGTGATCGTTCACCGAGTTCGAACAGGAGACGCGTCGGAAGATAGTCGAGACGTTTCCAACGAATTTTCAGTGAACGGCTCTCTAGACAAGTTCCGAAAGGCTAACGCCTCCGTGACAATCAAGGACATTCGAAAAGTGTGATCTATCGAAGTGCAGTTTATCGTTATCGGTGTGTGAAGGTACCCAAAAGGATTAACCGACATGCAGATGCACGACCAAATCATGATGGTCGACGGGCAGGAGCAGCCCATCTCCAGGACCTATCAGTACAGAAAGGTAAGCGTCCTTTAAATCCCTTCTTCGACAACCACTTGTTGCTCAACTGAAAAGATATATTATTCTCGAACTCTGTCAAGATCAAAGTCTAAACTCGGTCAGTTGTTCTCCCGATCGGTCTCGGAGTTCCTGTTCAACCTCAAAGACAACCTCTCTATAATGATTCCTCAATTTTTGATTTACAGGTGATGAAACCTATGCTCGAACGCAAACGCCGAGCGCGCATCAACCGGTGCCTGGACGAGCTGAAGGACCTCATGGTGACAGCGCTGGCCGGTGACGGCGAGAACGTCGCGAAGCTGGAGAAGGCAGATATTCTCGAACTGACTGTGCGTCATCTGCATAAGTTGCAACGGCAGCAGCGACTTTCCGCGAACCCTGTGATCGACGCGGATCGCTTCAGAGCCGGATACACGCATTGCGCCAACGAAGTCAGCCGCTGTTTGGCAGCCACTCCCGGCGTGGACGTCGCCCTCGGCACCAAACTGATGACCCACTTGGGCCACAAGCTAAACGCCATGGACAAAACTGGCCCTTTGACCATCCACGTGGCCGCGCCGCAATCCTCCCCATCATCCAGCAGCGATCTTAGCTCCGACGAATACTCGATGCCTCTGACACCAGCCTCTAGCCAACCTTCTCCCGTCCGAACGGAAATCGAGAGCATGTCTCAAGGACACCAAGGTCTTCTGCAGGTCGCCAAACCTAACGAGCCTATCTGGAGACCGTGGTAATCGCAGAGAATCCAACCTGACACCGACGGAATTCGGTTCCGATCGAGATTTTCTGAATGAACGGACGAAGACTCCCTGAAGAAAACTTGGAAATGAAGATCAACATGGTCGGGCCACCAACGAGTATCCATCGAGCGGGAAGCCGATACCGGTGTTGCAATTTTGTCTGTGATTCGAGCGAAACAATTCGCGTACCCTTCGAGGAGGGCCAATCGTAAACGCGAAGAAATGTTCTCGAGAAGCTGCGGGGATTATTTTTAAATACGCCTACGGGGTGTGCAAATACGGATTCGTGATCCGAAGAGGAATAGACTTAAGATTTCTGTTTTGAATTTGCTCAACGAGTGAAATATCGTATGGGGCGGGGTAACGAGATGAATTCTTTCGTAGTGTGCGCCCGAATTATTGTAAATTCGAATCGATTGTTGTGACAGTCGGAAAACGTAGGATCTCGATGTAAACGATACGCTCGCGGAACAGCGTCGCGCGGCTGAAGCTTTAATCCACTCTACAGAGATACATATCTATTCTTTATTTCATACTTTTTATCGAGAAGTTTATTTTGCCGATTTCGGCGCGAGAGGATCGCCAGAGAGTAACCGATCATTACAAGTTTCCCTTTCGCGAAGGAGAATATCCTTTCGCGCCGACAATGTTGTTATAATGTACATACATATCTCCTCGGTCTGATGTACGAGCGTCATACACAGCACGAGAATGTTTATGCTCCCGCTGGGATTGTCGGTGGGAGATTGTGACCGAGCAGAGGATCTTGTGATAGAGAAACGTGTACCTGTGATATTTACTCTAGACGTAGAGAAATGATACTAGATTTCTAATAAACATGTTTCATTGATCAATCTTGTCCTTTGTCTTTTCACCCTAGATCGTTTTCACAGAATCCCATCCATGCGTTCGAAAACGAATTTTTAATTATAAGTTCTGCTGTTGAGATAAAATATAAATTGCTTAACATTTTGAACAGAGTACATACGTATTTGGAAATGTTTCTCAGAATTTATGTGTTAATCGAGGAATTTCAGGTGTACTCACATTTTCACGTTTTCCCGAAGCTAGAGCGACACATTCCTCTCTCACGTATCACCTTCACCTGTAAGGAATGAACATCAGTTTTATAATTACGGAAAAGGTGATAATGTCTCGTATAACTTGAAAAATAACACTGAAGCGTAAAAATTGTTTCTGATTTATTCATTGAAGAGATTCGTTTACTTCACTCAATTTTAATACGAAGAAATGCCACACAGTTCGAATAACCAAATATAATAGATCTAATATTTTGATATTGACCATTAAACGAGCTATAACTAAAATGATTAATGGTTTTTTTCGTGTCTAAACATTAGAATTTTATCTCGACGATTTTCACATTTTTCCACACAACAACATTTTGAGTAGACAATTATTGATGTATTAAGACAAATTTCATAATAAAGAAAAGTAAGATGAAACTACGAAAATAATGAAATTAATTTATTTGTTTAATTCTAACAAATTCTCTTGCCCGATTAAATATATTTTTATAATTTAAACAATTCAGACAAATATACGTATCACCAATGATTCGCCAATAAAATAATATATACTTAATATGCGACTGTAATTATTTTCTACATTACGATAATCTGTATAAATATTGTAAATAGTTTGTTATTTCTCATATCAATTAGCCTTCGACTTCTTTACACGCTGTGTAAAATATGCAATGTTTATCTATAAAAAAAAACAATTTTTCCTGTACCATGTTTTATTTAAAAAGATAATCGAAAAAGGACATAATTCGATAAATGACACATTATTTGAATCTAGCGACCACGGTGATCCAGTAGAAAACGTGGTAATTCGAACAAAAATGAAATAGTGTGGAGAAAAATTCAAATATATAAATCTACATATAAGACGTCATTGTCGCGACAGTTTACTAATTTTCCATTTCGATTTTGCAAAATACGGTAACGAAAAAACGTGCGCATGACGCACTGTGCAAATGCAGTTGATCCAGAATTCAGTGGGAAGCATGCGCGGAAATCAAACGAAAACAATATTACACTCATGAATTTGACGGAACATACATCGCGCGTCATCATATTGAATACATCGAATAGATTAAAATCGATAGACGTCAGTAGAGAATCTCAACCATTAGAATCGATATTTTTATATGTATGTCACAAAGAAAATTAAAAACGAAAAAATCTCAAATTACACGAACACGTTGATTAGTCAGATAAAATTTCGTTTTACGTGTTATGGCGTTCTATTTAACGGATTCGTTAAGCATCCATACTTCGGACGTACGAGTGCAAAGGGTTAGGTTAGTATCGCAATCACATCTGATTCTTCCGTCGCACGGAGTAACAGGAAATATAATGGCCAACAATATTGTTCTGTTATTATTCTCACAACGTTCGAAATGAGCGTCTTCGATCAACGAGCACGGGTCTCTGCCAAGGTTAATTATGAATCCACAATTCACTGTGGAAACATTGGCGGTACACGTGCGAGCGTCGAGTAAATACAAGATGATTTCGTGGTATACGTTGACACTCAACAAATTTTAGACACACAATTCGAAACACAGCACGGACCCGACAATGGGCGGACTCCAGGTGGGCCAAAGTAACCGTGGAACATCTTTAGAACACGATTATACTCACTTTTCCGAGATCGAGACCGCCACTCAAGTGTAGCACGTGCTGTCATCACAGGTGCACGACCACGCTCCGCGGCCATCTTGTGGCGGTTTACGGAAGCCGCTGGAACAGAAATTCGGTCCTTGCCGGTAAAATGGAATTTCGAAGATATCTTCGCGTTCTGCATCAATTTTGCATTTTGTAAACGGACTGGATATTTTGAAAATTGTTTTTCGCCATCACACTCAGTTTTTGAGAAATTTCATGTGTTCAATGAGAAACTCTTCTAAATATATTTTGTAACTTTAGAAATATTTAGAAAAGCGAGACGCCTCTAACGCATCAATGTTTTGGTATATTTTTCAATTTATTTTGTAAAATTAAGGATTTGAGGTAAAACCCTTAAATAATGTTTAAGTTTGTTGGAGTATTATGAGATGTGTACAAAATATATTGATTTCCCTAAAGCCTACACAAATATATATGTATTAAATAAAGTCGTATGATTCATTTACCTTATAAATTAATGATACGAATGAATCGGGATGAATTATCCCGATCCCCACCTTTGAAAATGACATTATCTTTCTCTTGGAATTGTAGATTTCTGTCGTGTTTTAATCATTTATTGTATATCAAATTATTTACTTAAGTATGTAGTGGAACGTTATTTTAGTTATTAAATTACATTTATGAAGCATCCACGTAGAGATACACATGTATGTACATTAAAGATTAATAAAATAAATAATTTTTGTAGACCTGAAACTTTTTTTTCTTACATTTTTAACAACTTCATGTAATACTGTTCATTCTGAAAATTGCACAAATCTATCTTGTGAAAAAGAATAGTAGTATATTGAATATACTATATTCTTTAATGCGGCTAATCGATCGTACGAATCCAGTTTCCAAGACAACGATTCTACCCAAAAGTTATCCGCAATATCATTAAGAAACGCAATCACACAGTTCATTACATCCGTTCTGGTTTTGTAGCATGTTGTACACGTACTAGTACTGAAACCATCAAATTATGGACATGTCAACGAGAAGGAAAAATCAAAAGAAGCATGTAACAGTTTTCATCCAATCTCTGTGACATATATACATTTTTATTAAGAAATATTTTAGATTATTAAAAATTAGCCAAATTTTGTATATTTGTTATTCGCAGTAACGTACAGTGATATACAGTGACATACAGTGATACGTATTATATTCTCGTTAAAAAAGTAATTTACTTAATTTTTCAAACAGGTTGCCAACCAAGATGATATCAATTCTACAGCTTCTCCAAGTTTGAACAATTCTGTAAATTCAGTCTTTAAGAAGCTATCGAGTTCGAAGGAATCGATTAAATCTTGCATAAATTTAAAGGTACATTATCGTATATTATTACTAGATTGCGGATCTTCATGCACTTATGATTTCTGGAAATTTTCAAAAAATACTAGAATATTAAATTCGATAGAGTTGAGTTACAATTTTTATTTATTTTATATCTACAAAGGCTAGTACCATCTGAAGATCAGTTTTTATTTGAACCAATTGTCTTAAAATTTGTTTACGAAAATTGAAAATTGCATAAACATCCGCAACCTAATTATTATACTTATAGGGTGTAGTTATATTCACTAAAGAATATTAAGTATAATAAAAACTTTTCCATATCATAAACGTATTTTACAATATTTCTTATACAACAAATATAGTTTATTTACAAATCAGAGTATACGGAACTTGAACATTGCATTGTCAGCAGCCATATTTCTCATTGTTGTAACGTCATAGCGTTAAACAACTTTATAATATTGATATCGTACTATTTTTTGGTTACACTATTTCTTCATTATTCATTCCTAAACAGAAATCGTCAGCCTGTATGGATTTCCTACCTGTGATAGAGTCTGAAAAGAGGAGATCAAGCAGAAATAATAATGCAGAGACAAAAGAAAATAATAAAAAAGGGAATCCAGGAATCTTTACCAGCACCGTAGAGGTATAGTCATATTTTTTACGATGTACAAATAATGTTACTTTGTCTGACATAATGGGGTGCAATGAACTCCTCAACCCTATACAAGTAGCTAAATGATTTTATAATTCTGTGAATTCACAGAATATATTTTTATAAACTTATTCACCTACCAGAACATAAAGAAGAAAATGATAGAAGAAATATTAGCGAAGAAGAAACAGGAAGAAGATGACAGAGAAAGATTCATGAAGGAGAGTGCTGAAAAAAAGGCGGCTGAAAAGGCAGAAATAATAAGACAAGCTAAAAGGTTAATTCTGTATAGAAAACCAATGTGCAGACACATTAATCGAGCTCTGGTGGTTTCTGAGGTAATTTACACAATCCAGTATGAACTTCTAGACTGTAAATAATAGTACTAAATCGTCAGTATTGTTCTACACCGATGGAATATGAACCAATTAAAAATTTGTTTGGCAGTGCTACAGAGAACTGGATGCTCAAGCGAAGTTCCAAGAAACCATCAAACGCATAGACCAAGAAGAAGAAGAGAGGTATGTGAATTTAATGAAGTCTGATGTAGCGAAGTACGAGGAGGAACAACAAGAAACAGCGAAGCAACGACTTGAGCAGCAGAGGAAGTATGCTAGTGGATTAAGGGAACAGTAAGTTCTGACATGTCTGAACAATCATCTTATAATGTTTGTACGATAAAGTTCACCGACGACCGTAGGATCGAAGAAAATGAAAAGAACGCGAACGAGAAGAACACTGAAGAATTCGAGGCTGAGAAACAGGATCAAATTAATATAAATAAATATCTGCAGGATATAAAGGAGCACGAGGAACAGGAAGTTCGAATCTTCAAATTCTTCTGCATTTACGCTACCCAGCGTTTATTATTTCAACAATTCACATCGTTTTACGAATATATTTACAGTTACTGAATAAGAAGCAGAAGCTGAAGCAATTCTTCAGAGACGCCATCGAAGAGAAGAAACGTTACGATCTTAAGCTTCAACAGGAAGAAGAGTTCGAGGATCGAGCGATCGAGGCTTATCAGAATGCTAAGACACGAATTAATAAAATGCATAAAGAAATCCCATTGAAAAGGAAACAGAACTTTGAGCTCAAAGCTCAAGTTATAGGTGATTCTCATCATTTTATGTTATATTGAGTTGGCAAGAAAGTATTTTCCATTTTGCTCGACGATCTTTTGCCATCTTTCTGGTAGCTTCATAATTTCACGCTCATAAAATTTTAAAATTTTACCAAAATCGGGTTTATTTTCACCTTCAAATACCGAAATTACTTTCTTGCCAACCCAATATTATTTAAGACATTAATTGTCGTAACAGTCACATATATGGATGGCACTTGGACTTTTGATTTTGTACTAATAAACTTAGGATTTGATTTGTTTTCAATAGCGGAGAAGCATCGAACGTTCGTGAAGTCGACGAAAGAATTGGAGAACAAAATCTTCGAAAAGGCCACAGAGGAACAGGAGGCGCTGTACAAAGAAAAGGAGAGAAAGCGAAAGGATCGCGATGCTCATATGCGGAAGCAGTTGCAAGATCTTCAGAAAGAAACGGCGGCCGTGAAATTGGAGCAATTTCAAAAGGCCAAGGATCTGAAAGTTTGGGAAATGATGCAGAGATTCAAAAGGGTGGAATATAACAAGGACGTTGAACTCAAAGAGCAAGGTGCGCAATGGGACAAGAAGATGGAGTATGGAAATTCGTTGCGGAAATATATCGTGAGTGAAAATCAACTCTACGAACGACATACGCTGATCTATAAATTAATCAAATCACTATATTATGATCGTTTGTAGAGCCAAAAGGAACTTGACCGACAGCAGGATCAGATCTTAGAAGAGAAAGCTGGAAACATGACGGAAGTCACTGAAAAAGAGAATCAAAGAATTATTGATTACGCGAATGAAGTAATTAATGAATCTAGAAATGTGCGACCTCTGTATCCAATTCTCAAAGCTGTAGAGGTAACAATGTGATGACGAAATGCATATAAATATTGAATTTTCTTATTTTCATTACATTATGTTCATGCTGGTGTAACACGAATGTTAATAATTTTAGGAATGTAAAAAGGAGATGGGTCTGATACCATTAAGAAAGAAACAAGAAACGGTAACAGCAACTGCACCTAGAAGGAGACAAACCCGCCTTCGTGTTTGTACGAAGTTTGTTCCGGAAGAACAAATTTGTTATTTATAAAAGGAAATAAACTAGAGAAAACATGGATTCAAATTTTACTGACAAAATTATCACTAAAATTTTTATATAAATCAAGAAATACAATAATATGCTTGCTCTTCGCTACATTTCGACTACATTTTGAATTCTATTCGGTATACCAAGGAATTCACACAGATTAGCTTATGTGCAAAGGCTGATTAATTGTATACGACATATTTTCTTCGATCTATAACTAGTATGCTTTTTACAGTTTATTAGTCTGCAGAATTTGTACATTTGTAAATAAATGAAACAAATTTTTACTTTCAACCTACAATTAATATTTCACTGATACAGTTTTATTCCGATATAAGACGATGGCTCGGGACCGATTTTCGTCGTATTTCGGACGAGGTGGGTTAATTCAACACCTAGGTTAATTTGATAACCTATGGTGGGTTAATTGAACACGTTCCATGTGCCATGTGAACAACGTTTAAAAAAAAAGGAAAGACTATCTCGAATCGGAGAAAACTCATGTGTACCTATATTTATCGTTGCAATGTGAAGTGAACACTACATACTAGCTTTTGGTGCATTAGGTTAACTAGTTTTGCAATCAATACACTCATTCATACGTACAATCTCTGGTCAAATTATTACGTTCCAATATTTCAAGGAAATTATATAATCAACATTTTTACATGTGCTTGTTGAGTTAATTAAAAAATACGAGACGAAAACTAGACGGTTTAAAAATACATGTCTGTTCGAATTAAGCAGATATGACTGAACCAGAGAAGAAGCAGCCACTGCCACCGGCATTCACCTTCATCAATGCAGGACTTTCTGGGTACTTAGCATAATATTGTAAAATAAAATTAATATTTTACATGAACAATTAAAGATCAAATTATTCAACTCGATTTTGAAGTGACACTGTCCTGCACCCTACACATTTTATGTTTCATTAATCAATAGATGGTACTTGGTATCTCTTGTCTATTAGTTTCAATTATCTAGTAAATCATAACAATTAACTAAGAAATACATGCAATAATTATTTAAATTTCTTAGCATGGCTGCCACTTGCGTGGTTCATCCTATGGATGTAATTAAAAATCGGATTCAAGTCCAACAAGAGAAAACGTCAGTTGGTACTGTGATAAAGTCTATAATGAAAAATGAAGGATTATTGCGATTCTATTCCGGACTAAGCGCTGGTCTTGTGCGGCAGGCAACGTACACTACTGTAAGACTTGGTATTTATAATCAACTGCAAGAATATTGGAAGTAAGTTGTAAATCGAATTCATGGTGTATTTTTAACATAAAACGTAGTAGCACTGATTTACGTTGTTTAATCATCGAGCAAATACATTGTATATCGTCAAATTTCTATTTATATTAATATAATTTGACCATATTAATATATGTTTTATTTTAACTATACTTATCCTTATATACAATAAAGTTCAATATATATTTTAATAATGAATAATTGATATATTATATTACCTGACATTGTAAAATATAAAATATAAAAATTATTTACATTTCGTTGTTCCGTTAATTTTTGTTTGTGAATCATTAGACAAAGAAACACTGGGAAACCTAATTTCGGTATGCTGTCATTGATGGCAGGCACAGCAGGATCCATGGGGGCATTCGTCGGTACACCGGCGGAAGTCGCTCTTGTAAGAATGACTGCTGATGGCAGACTACCAAAAGGTTTTGACATTGTCTTTTTCTTTATTTGCAACATATCTCTGAGCTATTTGTTTTAATCCTACAATGGATATTCGTTTCATTTAGACCAACGAAGAAATTACAAGAATGTGTTCCACGCGTTTTCTGTAATAATTAAAAACGAAGGCGTCACTGCACTTTGGAGAGGAGCCGTAGCAACAATGGGACGAGCAGTTGTTGTTAATATATCTCAGCTTGCAATGTATAGTCAGGCCAAGTTTTTCATAGCTTCGAAATGTACGATACGTCTGCACAAACGTTATTACTGTATTTTAATTAGAAATCACTTTCCATATTTTCTATAATGTAAATTGTAAAATATTTGTTGTGCAGTACAAATGGAAGACGGTATAAAACTGCATTTCCTTGCATCCATGTTGTCCGGATTTCTCACCACCTTCAACAGTATGCCGTTTGACATAGCTAAGACGAGGTAAAACTACATCAGTTTACATAGAAATATATTGTTTGTAGTTGTATTAACATGCTTCCGAAGTCTCTTAGATTTAGATATTAAGACGGTATACTTGTTTCCAGGATTGCAAGGGTGTGGGATTCGCGTTCTCATTTCTCGATAATACAAAAATGGTGTCTTTCAGTAGTCAAAAACGATAGATAAAAGATCGATCTAGGGCGCTATCGTCCTCAAAACTCCTATTTTTTTCGTTTACGAGGCGTAATTTGCATTATTCGGCAGCACGTAGCTATGAAAATATGTAGCAAAATATGAAAACATGTATAATGCAAATTACGCTGCCAAATAATGCAAATAACGCCTCGTAAACGAAAAAATAGGACTTTTGTGGGAGATAACGACCTAGATCGATCTTTCATCTAGCGTTTTTGATTACTGAAAACCCCCATTTTTGTATTATCGAGAAATGAGAACGCGAATCCCGCATCCTTGCAATCCTGGAAAAAGGAATCTACTCCCTTAACGTATAGTGTTGTTTCAATTTTAGAATACAGAACTTGAAAAGCAAAGGAAAACCACCTGGCATGTTTTCGGTACTGGCGTCCATAATGAAGACGGAAGGCATACCTGCATTGTGGAAGGGGTTCCTGCCGACTTACTGTAGAATAGGGCCACACACAGTTTTAACGTTCATCATTAATGAACAAATCGTAAAACAGTATAGACGACACATGATGACAGAGAATTGAGTGCTTAAATTGAAAAATATCTATGTAATACATGCGACGGTTTTAATAGAATATTTAAGCGCTATGTTGTCATGAAAATATATTGAAACTGGAGTAAGACTGTAAATGATGAACTGAAAAATTTGTGAAATAAATATAAATGTTTACATCCCTCAATATGCGCAATAAACTACGAAATGTGGACATATGTATATATGCAATTTATATAATGTTTAATTACAAGAAAATCGTAACACATTGAAAAATTTATAAAATTTTTATTCCACAAACGGTAATAATATACATAAAATTCATTCCCCGTTCGTCAGGAATATTTTCATGTACAAATGATGAAGCTGTTCAACACTTATCATTGTGAGTACAGTATTAGGCGCAGCTCGAGCGTAATAAGGTAAAAGTCCTCGCCACAGTGATTTCACTCCTTCTTTTTGCAATATATAGATTATGGTGGCAGAGACACCCGGTGGTTTCGTTGGCCCGGTCCAATTTTGTATTCTATTGAAGACAATTGTAAAAGATTGATAACAGAATGGCCTAACACTAAACGTACCGAGTTATAAAAGCAACGGGCACGAGGTTGCCATATAAAAATACCAAGAATTAATTTATTTAGACTCTGCGCGGTTCTTATTATAACATGTGCTCTACTAAAGATATTTATTAAATCATTTCTTATGAAAGCATCTTTATAATTTCATTAATTGTGAAATAAAAAAATCCAGAACCGGTCATTTGACCGGTCGTGTCAGTTAGTATGTATAACAGCACCTAGTTTTAGCTACATCCATGGGAAGTGAAGTTAGACACGTCAGCAGTCCGGATACCATAGAAGCACAAAATTGCAATAAAACACCTTCTTCGAAATGACCTGCAAATCATATAATTTATACACAATACATTAGATATAGATAATGTAAATTCAATACACGAACCCGCTGAACCATCAAAAATTATTTTTATGTTGAAAGAAAAATCTATTGTGTCCTAGACAAAATTTTAAATAAACCAAATAAAAATGATCTGCATTAATTGCGAGAGCCTTCTTAATAATTTTAATCGGTTAAACATAACGTTATTGTTGCGTTAAGTACTAGTTGATTTCTAATATGCGAAAATACCTGTGTCCAGCAACATTACTTTGGCCTTGCTGTATGTACTCAATTGCGTTCCATTGACAACGCCTCCCCTAATCATGGTGGGCACAGCTCCCCGCCATAGTGAAAACACACCGTCATTCTTTGCGATGTGGATTAATCCGGCAAAGCCATTTCTATAATTCCATCGCTTCTCTAAAAATTGGTCCTTCGGTTTATACACCTTTTTAAAAGTTCGCTCGATTAAGAATAGGGCCTACACAATTCGACCGTCTTTATTTCTATTTCAAGTGTTTTCGCTATATTTTACCATTGCAATGAATTATACACATGTAACAGTTTGAATCTAATTATTTCGTGACACATTAAACAATATTATATTAAAAACTCACCAGGAGGTAATTTCATATCTGCTATCATGCGTACTAAAACCAAATCAGTTGGAGTTCCAATAAACGAACCCACGAAGCCAGAAACCGTTGCTATACCGATCATTGTAGGAAAATTTATGGTCCCAAAATGTCCTCTAAATTGCATTTACGAATTAGTGTGATTTTACTGTACATATATTGACTGCACAGATACACGACAACAAATGCGCACTCCCCTTAAGCTTTTGTATGTTCAGAAATAGTTTTTGAGTTATCAATGAAATGCATGTTTCTGCTAATTGTAAGGAGGGAGGCGACGTTCCCCCACTACTTGACACGTCGACTAGCTTAAGTAGTGGGAGTACCAACTGATTGTTCATTCAACAAGAAGTTGGACAGGCCTGGTCTATTGTGTACATTATACACTGCTGTGCAAAAGAAAGAAGCACTCGGCCATATTTAATAGAGAAGCGTAAAAAATCAAATAAGAACACAGTAAGTTTTGAAAAAAGATTCCGCTGTTTAATCGAATAGTTCTGAAAATGTATGTGTTATTGCGGATTATCTAATACTTGAAATGCAATAAATCAATCATTGTGCAATACAATTTCTACATAAAGATATCGTTTGTCATTATATCTTATAATTATACTGGGTGCTTCTTTCTTTTGCACAGTAGTGTAAATAAAGTAAACGGTATAAAAAGTATCGTATGCACTCACTTGCAGATATCGTATAAAGTAGTGTATATTCCAAGTCTAGCCGTGCTATATGTTAATTGTCGGAGCGCACCAGCCGTCCAGCCGACGAAAAATCCACGTGGTCCGACTGTCCGCAAAGTTTCTTGCACCGATGCACCAAAAGAAGCGTTCGAAATCTGCATTCGTACTTTGGTGACATCTAAGGGATGCGTTGCAGTCTGCCCCACGCACCTATTACAAATAACATCATTTTATTTTCTTATTCTTTTCTTATTCTTTGATTGATTAGAAATATAAATTGAAAGGATTAATATCATTTTACCCAGACAGTCCGCCAATGATAAAGTTGACGAAAGGGGGCACTCTCTTGTCTCGATTGGATAGCAGTGACATCGAATCATATTAGGATTTTTATACCTCGTACAATTCGAAAACGATACCAATAGCAATTTGAAAACAACGCTAACACAATGTAAAAAATCCAATGCGTATTTTAACTTTCATCGCATTCATATTGGATTACCACTGAACACAGCAATGTTAATGTCTACAAAATATTTTTCTCGTTTCATTTCTTTTTAGTGTCTATTCTGGAAGATTTCTATGGACGCACAGTGAAGAAAGCAACCCTTGAAAAAACTAACGATTATTTATTATATATATTCTTTAACGGCATTCGTTCATGTTCAAATAAGAAAGGAGAGTAGCAATGTTCGGGAAATATTGGAAATAAACGGCGAATAAGAAAAATTTTTTTTCATAAATTAACACTCTATACATAAATTAAAATTAAAACTAAAAGACTATAATAGCCATGGAAAGTATAATTGGAACTTTTATTTAAAATATTAAATCATGTGTAATAACTTGATAATTTATTCGCATGGATCAGACGCAAAATCCTGATAATCAAGAGACAATTTCTGAAAATAGTCTACGAGATCGGTTGCATTCGTTTCGAGCTTCTTTGCTGTCTTTAAAAGAGTCTGGTGCAGCTTTGATAACTGTTCATGCACAATGGATATCGTTGTACTCATGCTCGGGCTGACGGCCATCATCAAACCATGAGTTCTAATCACAGGATCGTGTAATAATAGGGTCGAACCCTCTTTCGTTTCTGAGTTATAAACAATCTAGAAATGATAGACGTGACTGGTTGAACAGCTTTTGCAATTTGTGGTCGTTTTCGAGCAACTTTTTCTGTTTTTACTAGTTATTCTTTAGTTATCGATGTAAAGAAATTGGTAATTGTTTAAACATACACCACATCCGTTAAACAAATCCTTCAGCTTCGACCAAGAATAAGCAGCGAATCTTGTGTTGTACAGTTCACAAATTGCTATTCCATATCTCTCCGCTGTTTCATTCCATTTAGGAGTTTGTCTTGGAACGCCGTATCTTGACGATCTTTTTCGAGTTTGCACGTGTATCTTGGTGTTAAAATGATTCGTGCCCAAACTGTGTGAATAACAATGTCATTACTAAATGATCCTTGTTAAAATGATGTGGACAATTACATCCATTTTCTGCAAAGTTTGTCAATGATATTAAAAATACTTATTTTCAGTCAAAATTCCGTAATTTCGTTTAAAACCCTGTGATTATAAAGAGATCGAAAATTAAGGTAAGAAACACGTTTAAAAAAGAAGAAGAAATTAGGACACTTTGCACATAAAAATTGTTATCTATTTTCTTATTTTAAAATCCTAAAGAAATGATTTACTGGTATGTTCCTCCAATTGCAAATTTCATCCACTCCATGTAACTTTGCACATAAGAATAATATGGCTGTACATTCTTCACCAGAACCATCAGTTTGTCCTTACGTTTGTCTATGTAACAATAACAATCGATGGTCGCATAACCGTAATAGCCTTCATTTTGCAACCCTTTGGCTAATTTGTTTATATCCGGTGCAATTTGACTGTTGTTGAACGATGTTTGCGGCATCATGAAAATATTCGTCGAAACAGTGCAAAAATCTACCAATAAAATTACTAATTACTTTCCAAAATCGTGATACATGCTCTAGTTACAGCATCGAACTTAGAAAAGCTAGTAAAAATATTCTAAAACGTAATTCGCTAATAATTAATACTTCATTGCATATATGCTAAGAAGTAAGTCCTTAACCATGGCTTAATAAAAGTGATAAATTATCTAAAACCGCTTGATTGCAGTGAAACACAATAGCGCATACCCAAACGCAACATGTCAGCAGTTCCCAACCACTTCACCTTCTCTGTATTTCCTTTCTTAGGAATAAATAAACCAATAGCGATAGTTTTAATATCCTTCTCAACTGGTACCGCTTGAATCAAACATCCAAATTTCTGCACTTGAGCATAAAAGTCCATCCAAGAATCGTGCAGTTTGGACAATCGAGTAGCAGTGACAATAACTATTGGCAAATATTCCTCCAGCTTCGCGAGGAAGTTGTTTCGCACAGCGCAGTTTGCACCCCATTCGTCGCCGAATCTTTTTCTTTCTTTCCGTAGACTCGGCATGAACGGGATGCTAATATGATTAATAAGGAATATACCGCGATGCTTTGTGATCGATCCGAAATTCAGTTTGAACACCCACATGCAAACCTCTGTGTTATGAATGATCAAACGAGCTAGCGCGGTGCAAAGAGTTTCATAGTCTTTTATATCGCATTGATAAGGAGGCTGCGATGATCCGAACCCAGCGATCATACGGACTATGTTGGATCTGTGTAAGAACTTATTTTGAACCTCCATGTCAGGACTCAATAAGGCGACGCCGAGGTTCCCAGCTAATCTCATGTCGCATTCGTCGATGATCCAGGGTAGAAAGTACGCGTGTTTGCCGGCGATCTTCTTTCTGAGCTCGTTAAGGGATTTCTCTGAACAATGCAGAATCCTAGAGACGTTCATCGATCGTTTCTGAAAGGTAGCCCCTTGGGAAAGAGCGATGAAAGTGATTCTCTTCGCGATGTGCTCCTCCGAGGATATCGATTCGATGAAATCACTGTACATCAACAGCATTTCATGTGTGGGTGGTACGGGCAAGATGTATATCACTTCGGAGTTTGGATTTCGAACGAAACAGATTCTTAATATATTCATGTTCTGAATCATAGCGAATTTACTCGGGATATAGTGCTGCCGCAATTCCATGGGGTAGCCGAGAGACATTAAATGTATAACCACATGTGGTTTCCTTATTATGGAGCTGAACTCTTCATTCAATTTTGCAGATAGCTGTCGAGTTGCTTGTAAAGACGTCAACATGTTCTTCAGATAACGTTCGCGTATCTCTTTCTTCTTCTGAACTGCTAGCCAGTTTAGCCATAACACGTTCGCGGCTATGTAGAGATACTGCGTTTCCAGTATTTTTTTACGTAACTTTAAGAAACATTCAGATTTTATTCAAAACTGTATTCAATTAAACAATGTAAATTGTATAAACAATGTATGTTAAAAAACTGTAAACAATTATTTACCATACAGCCACGAAAGTAGGTTTGTATAAGTACCGCAGCTAGCTCCTTCCCTTGTTCTGTTTGTAACTGCAATTTCCAAGATGTCAACCAGACACTCTCATCATTATTTAGTAAGAGAGATATCAGATCATCCTTCGACAATATAAAATTCACTCCATTCTCTCGAATATTCGACAAAAAGGTAAAAGTAGCTCTCGGATTGAGATGTAGAATTGGTACATGGCGTTTCTTTAGAATCTTCTCTATTTGTGGACGTAATACCAAGTACCACTTTGATCCATACTGATTTCCATGTAGGTCCAACGTTTTCGTCCAAATATGACAGCCCACGAATGTTCCCTCAGTAAATTTTAGATTTATCTTGGATAATTCGTGTTCTATAGAAAACACTTTAAACGAATCGTGATCTTCACGAATTTCGTTAAAAGTGTCCGTCTTCGACGGCTGTACTGTCAATCGACGTTTCGAAGTACCACTTTTGACACTTAGAAAAGAACTTCTAGAATAAATGTTGCATTATATTGTTTATGAAATTATATGAGAAAAAGTCTCATCGTTTAACAAATATTGAGTATCTCGTAGGAAAAATTACCTACTTATTCTTTAGCCTTCTGGGCAGAGAAAACATTTTTGATCTAAGATACATCATGTCTTGCTTAAATTTCAAATCAGACTCGTCGAATTCCGTTTGCATGGTCTCCTTCGGTTTAATTAAAATATTCTGAATATTTTCCAGTCTCCATTTCGGCACATTTTCCCAAAAACAGTGACAGGGTATTTCGTCATTCGTTTCATTGTCCGAATTGCAAAAGGGAAACATCTCGCAAACTTTTTCCACGTTTCGCAAAGATAAATGGGTTGGTGGTTGCATTCGTCCTTCCACTGCTGACAGCAAACCGATTTTCAACCGTAATAGATGCTCCTCGCACGTCTGTTCTATATTCACGAGCTCTTTCATCGTGTCTTCATAAAAACTTGGTTTGCTCTCCAATTCTTCAAACCAAACCGTGTGGCCGTGCGATCTATTCGCGTATAAAACTGATAATAATTGGCCATGCAGTAAAAAGTGATAAAAAAAGATAAAACATGTCTTTCTTTCATGGATTAAGTAGAAAGTGTTAATAAAACAAATAAATGATGGAAGATAAATTTAAAATATCAATAATATTACTAATAATTAGCATATAGTTGCATATGATTTACATATGTACAATGAACAGTAGTAACAAATAATGGCAATGGAACAATTAATACTTGTTAAGGAATTCATATAACATTAAAAAAAAAACAAATTCCAATGCAAACAATAATTGACCTTCATATAACTTCCGGCTGAATTAGTTACGCAGGTGCTAATTAAAAACGCACCTCATAAGTTTAGCAATTTCCTTCCTGTGACAACCAAGGAAATTTTTAGTTTTACTAAATTTCCATGTAATGGCTTGCATAGAATTTTGAATTTCTTCTATGCATTGTGAATAGGTTGCTTCTGTTCGAAATGATTTATGAAGTCGATCCATTTTGATAATTGTATGTGGCAGCCTAATGTAAAGCAAAATTGAATTAAATGAATAGTATGTAACTTTGATAAAGTAAATTTAAATGAAAATCTATGTGTAACATTCTCCGAATCTTGCAATTCATAATAATAACATATTTGGAAGTAGTAACAGAGATGAAATGGTCTCTCCGGGTCAAGTTAACATTCAGTCATATTTAATTAAAAAGTTATATACCTTCTTTCTAATAACCTTGTATAACAAAATTGGATTATATAGTAGTCAATAGGGTACGATCTATTTGTTCGAAAATGTATTTCTTTTCGTGCACATACGCAAATGATAAGTAACTTAGGAAACGGATTCGCATAACAGCACGCCGGTTATTTGCATGCTTAGATTGATACGTCATTCAAATGATGTGGAACCTGTATTCATGTGTTGTGACAAGTATACATTGAATCCCTTATATGTTATCATACCTCTGATTCATAAATCTTTAATATAGATATCAACTAAGTTGCTGTAAAGTGCAAATAGTTTAATATATATCTGTAAATTTAATCAATCTACAAAGATGGCGCTCATTTTGATTTACCTATATGTCTGCGAAGTGCTTGGTTGACATATGAGGAGGTTATATTTCTTCGTGTCTCTGATTTTATGCCTATGGGCGCGTTATAAAGAAGTTTTATAGTTATTTCATCACGAAAAACACACAAAACCAGAAGGACGATAATATATTATTGAACCGAACCCCATTACTATTGATTGTTAAAGAACTACTAAGCTTCTATGACAGTGGATTGTCAAAGTATGTTATTCAAGGTTTTAATATTCCTAATCAAATACACAGTATTGTTTTCATTTGTTATTTTATTCGACACTACTGTATAAAATAGAATAATCTAGACTTTAAATAATTATTTATATTATATTCATAATCAGACTGTAACAATATAAAATTATCAAACGTATACTGCTGTCTCGAATAATAAGAGTAGCTATTTAATTATCAAACACATTTATTAGTGACTAAAACACAAAAATTTCCTATATTTTAAATTGCATATGTTGTGTTACTTTTAGAAGTTTAAGGGTCGGCAATGGGGGCAACACCAAGTCGGAATGATGATCTTTCCAAAAATGTTTATTTGGAGAGACTCTGTGGAAAAAAGAGTATCCTGCCAAATGATCCGTTTTGGGATACTTTTCTATCCTATAACATGCGTCCACCTATTACGAGGAACGATCAAATAGAACTAGACTCTCGATTGGATTCGTCTTGTCAACAACTGCTCGTCAACAATTTGACCACTGGCAACTTCGGCAGTTTAATACAAGTTGCTCTTACTCGTGCCAGCAACTTACTTGCCCCAACACAGAATCAGAAGTATGGTATACCCTTTCTCTAAGAATATATACATTAGGTTCTCACTCATTGCACTTCTAATCTTTAATGCCTGTGAATGAAATTCCCATTCTTTACCCAAACCTCAAAAGCGTATCTTGCCTGAAATCCTGGTCCAGTTCTTGTGCAACGAGCGAGTACCTACTGTATTTAAAAGAAAAAGTTGAAATATTCGATGACTGTTTATGCCCACAAGTATTTTCATCTAATATTACTTTGTAGAATCATATCAGCATGGCAAACATATAATGCATTGTTTGCGATAAGATGTATATTAAAATATTTGATTGAAACTGTTGGCGAAGAAGAAATGATAAAACATATAGAAGCACCTCAATTACCGAGTCAAACAAATTCATCTTATAGACTAGAAGACTTTTACGATGCTTTAGCTGATATCATAACAGATGTACCATTGTGGTAAGACATTATTTTTGACATTATAAATTTCATTAATACAGTACTTCTTAAAATATTAATTAGATTCACTCTAAACTTCATAATCATTACTGCATACATATGCATACATATGAAAAAGAGCAACAATGAAAACATAAATGCTTTATACGTAATTAATTTTTAGTTAACCATTTATGTTAGAAGTCCTATTCTATATCAAAATTTTGTTTTTCACAGTGAATTCACATATGTCGTTCATCTAGAAGCGATAAATTGCTTACTTGTACTACTTTCGGTACAATTATTTTCACAAACTGCAGCTGAATACAGCTCCATTTACAGAATAGCAATGCATTCACAGTCTAGTGAACATGCACCAGCAGTGGTTTCTACATTATTGCATAATTTTGTACAGCAAGAACATGCTCCTCCAGGGTTGCTTACTCAACAAGCGGGAGGAAGTATTGTCTTTAGTATAGCAGGTATGTTTAATTATACTATATAGTATCATTAAAGGTGTGCGAGAACCTGAAAATGTTGAGTCGAACCTAAACTACTTACTGTACGTAACACATAAAACGTATTTCAGCTGGTTTATGGAATGTGATTACAATGGGTATGGGCAGTAGCTTAAAAAATGTACAAGTTTCAAGTAGTAATGCTTCTGACACGGAAGAAAGAAAACGTGATACGGAAACACCACTTGCTAGTCAATCTTTGTTATTGTTACTGGTTTTAACGAATCATTGTACAGCAACACAAAACCCTTACAGAAATGCTCTGTTCAGTTTTGTTGATATGCAAGGTGAGTACTGTAATACATTCATATAAATTATCTCTAGTATGAAGTAATAACAAATAAAAGGAACTACATTATCTTCGTGTGAATAATTTCGAAATAAACGCATGATTTTTTAGAAGATTATTCTGCAATACAAGCAAAGGGTGCATTTAGATTTAATTTAAATAAATTGTACAATACTATATGTAAAATACCAAACACGGATGAAGTCACGTTATTGTTGTATATGTTACTGCATAGAAATTCAAGTGTAAAACAAGACATCATGAGAAGACCAGATATACAACTACTGGTGAATATAGAATTGTTTATATATCAATCAAATAAGTTAACAGTACGGCAAGTATAATGGAAATAAAAAAATAAATTAGAAATCTCTATGTTTCTACAGGTAACACCAATATTACAAATATTATATCATGCTCCAAACAATACATCTCATCACATTTATATGTCTCTCATCATTCTTCTCATCTTGAGTGAAGACGAAACTTTTAATAAAAGAATACATGAAATAGTAAGTATGTCATGTATGAGCACAAATCAATTTTTCCATCATCTCTCATAATTATACACACTAATGACGTTATAATTACTAGATGCTTAAAGGTGTAAGTTGGTACACAGAAAGATCAATAAGTGAAATATCATTAGGAGGTCTTTTAATTCTTGTTGTTATAAGGACAATTCAATACAACATGTTTAAAATGAGGGTAAGATTATAAATACACCTGTGGATTTATAAATATAAATAATTACAGACATAGGTAACAAAATATTTTTTAATGTCTCATTGTAGGATAAATATCTGCACACAAATTGTTTAGCAGCTCTAGCAAACATGTCTGCGCAATTCACATCTTTACATCCTTATGTTAGTCAGAGACTGTTAAGTTTATTTGAAACTCTTGCAAAGAAGCACGTGAGACTGGAAGCAAAAATACAAGCACAACCTTCCCTTCCTCCTGACAGTACTGCAATTGCAGTTAATGGGACTACTTCAAACACAGATTTGGTATGGTTCAGCTATGACATAAAACAATTTCATTAAAAAATGTAACCAAGTACAAATGATGTACATTCTATTTCAGATTCAGGATTTAACGATACTCGAAGAAGTATTACGAATGGTATTAGAAATCATAAATAGCTGCTTAACTTACAGGCTTGCACATAATCCAAATTTAATATACACGCTCTTATACAAGAAAGATATTTTTCAACCATTCAGAACACACACAGCATTTCAAGATATTGTGCAAAATATAGATTCTGTGAGTAAAATCAATATCTTTAGTATTTATAGTTCAATAGTTCGCCAATAAATAAAATAATAACGCACAAAATTTTAGGTCATTAATTTCTTTTCTTATAAATTGGAGCAAAAGGATCAATCTCAACTTGGTGTCAGTCAAGTGTTAACTACGATTCAACAAGGTACTAACGAATGGCCTCGAGATCGGTTAAGGGTAAGCATAAAATAATTCTATTTGTACAAGGTATTATTTTTTCTTCAGTATGTGCCGAATTGCATAAAAATTTAGTATTCAAAATATTTTTCATTTATGTATTAAATATTGAACGAATAAGTTATTTTCAGATTTATGTAATTAGTGTTTGCATATTTTACAGAAATTTCCGGAACTGAAATTTAAATATGTAGAAGAAGAACAACCAGAAGAATTTTTCATTCCGTATGTATGGAGTGTTGTTTGTCAAAGTGCTCTCCTGCATTGGAGTGCAGAAAACATAAAATTATTTTCTCCACATAACAGTGATCAAACAGCGATTATTCTTTGTTTATACTGAGCCACGGACTGCTCGTTGCAGTAAGTATAGGTAATTGTAATCGAGCAAGAAATTTGCGAAGCAATATTTCATGTAACAGGACGTTTATTTAATATGGAACGGAACCAATATTTTCGTTATTTATTGCAAAAGTCAACAAAGAGGATGTATAGGAAAAAATTCTAAAAAGTATATGTTCATTTTACATTTGGGATCCATTTAATCGTAATAATGTCTTGCCTTTATGGAGATTTCGATTAACCATATTAATATTCACTTTTGTAAAATAACTTTCCGTTGTCCATTTTTTGCAGAAGGTTGAGTAAATACTATTTGACGATAATAGTGGGTATTACGAAACATTAAATATTTTAATATCTTTAATTTATGAGCCTAAGCAGTAGTATTAATAAGAAATTTTCAATTTGATATTGTAACAAAGTTCTGTAATGCTAAGACTGGGAACGCAGTTCATTATTCTCTGAAGTGCATCACATCGTAGTATAAGTATTTATCATAATTAGCGCATGTGAAAATAATGAAACATTCGACTGAATGGGTTTAAAAAGCACAGTAAAAAGGTGACCTACGAATACTAATTATTTCTGCCACAAAAATTCGCTAAACAAATGTAAACAAACATTTTCCAATGTCCAGTATCATAATAAATATGTCATTAATACGTATACACGATTGAATTTTGTATTAGAATCTCTCATCGTGCAATACAGTTGAGAAAATAAAAAAACTGGACAAGATTTTTCGTACTAACTTATACGAGCGCTATTTTGGAGACTAGATATAATTATCAAAACGATTCTGAATATTTTATGTAAAAACGTAGATAAATTCAATTAACTTATTTTTAAGAAAATATCTTTCTATGTCATTATTTATAATAATCACTGATGTATATGTTTGTTTACATTTTACAGGACGCATGTTTAATTGTAAATATATAATGTCTATTTAAGTACATATAAAAAAATATTAAATTAATATCTATTTAATAAAAATTGATAAAATTCCAAAATGCGGCAGCAGTTATATAAACGTGCAATCGATGCTATTAAACGTGTCAGAGAATTTTCATTTGAAAATATATAATATATAATTTTTAAATAGTATATATGTATATAGTACTCGTTATACTATATATACATATACGCGTATACAGAAATAAAAGATTCCAACATTTATAAAGAGTATTAGTCTATTTTATTCAGTATCCTATCTAAAAAGTCCAATATGTATAACGACTTCATGGAGAAGGTAATAGGTAAGTGAAGTAAAACATTAAAATTCATTTTTCTAAATGCATGTAAGATATCACTACGCAAAAATTAAAAAATTCTGACAACCAACATATATAAAATGACTTTTTGGAAGAAAATATACAGTAAGTGTACAAAGTATTTGCACACCTTTCAAAAACGAAATAATAATTCAATGCAATAATCTCCACAGTGTGAAGAATTGGATGGGACATCAGAGAATCATTCATGTGACATAAATATATTTGTTAATAACAAGGCGTTATTTCAAAAGAAAAATCTACAAATGTATAATAGAAGAATGAATGTTCACCCTCTAGAATAGATATTTAATAGAAATTAAAACCACTGATCTAGTAAATACTCTTCAATTAAAATATAATACATAATTCAGAGCAAGAAGGAAGCAATTAATATTCAACTATAATTCAGCCTGTAGGACACATTTGAGACAAGTACCAACTTTTTGGAATTAGAAACAGAAACTGGAAGCAGTGGTCAATGCATCGATGATTCAAAATGAATATAAGTACAGTAAAGTCGCGATTCTTGTCAACCAGCCTTTGTTCTGCACGGACAGCTATCGCATACCGGCATTATTTTTTTATGGCTGCGTCTACCGCGCCGAGAGTTCAAAAGAAAGCCGAACGTAGAGAAGGACAGCATGGCAGTGGAGTGGGTAGGCACCTGACAAATATCGTGACTTTACTGTAATATTATTTTACACTTACAGTCAGCGTTAGAATGAGATACGAACCACTTTAGCTAAGTTTTATAGAAATTTATGATTTCTACTTTATTTAGTATATTTCCTCTTGTATGACGTGTGGCTCATCAACAATAAAACCCCAATGTGTCCCATCGGCTGCAAAGGAACAGTTCATTCGCTTTTTCGAATGTACATCTTTATTAAACAAATACAGTTGACGTCTTAATGTTATTTATAATATGTCGTTATAGATAGTATTTCACTTTCCTAGCCTGTGCAGCGTGTATATGCGGCCGCGTGTTCAGTGTCTTCTGTGTGTATGTCACGTGTTATAATAGTCTATTGCTAATATTTTTCTCTTGCCGAACGATTTTTCAGTTGCGGGGATAACGATGTTGTAATCTGACGTTTCTGTGCGTCCCGTGCAGACGCAACCGAGCAACTCAGCGGTGTCACGTTGAAACCAAAAGAATTTTCCGTGTAGTAAACCATTTCTTTCATTTCTTTTGTTGTTTTTTTGCCTTAGCTAATATACCTCCACGTTACGACTTTGAAACGTGCTTAGCGTACTGATAGTATCGTTATTCATATTAATTAAATTCCTTAACTGTACTATATATCAATTACTTAATCTTATTAGTTAACACACAATCAATCTGCGATGGGAGGGAATTTAGTCGGCTCGTAATCATTTCATTTACGGCCTAGCTAGTCGGTAGTTGATTTATTTCATTCATTACAACGTCACCGTAGGATCGGCTCACATATATTTTCCTTTCTTCCCAGCTCGAGAACGTCGAATTTCATCCCAAAAAATTACGCGTTGCTATACGCGCACGCATCTATACGCACGCCGTGGTTACCATTCTCATTTTTACGTTTTTGGTTTTTTATTCTTCCTCTCAAACGAATGCGAGATGCATACATACCGCGCATTTCTTTACGGATCGGTGGTGAACATATTCATGTGTATATCTGTCTTGCGCCCCGGGTGCCTCTAACAGAGTCCGAAAAAATCGAGCAAGTCTCTCGTGGGAACGTAGATCCTCAATCATCGATCCTCGATCACGATCTTGTTCCCGCGATCGACGCGGCCCGCGCTGTGGTAAAATTCAAAATATGTATTCTGCTGACTATTTAGGCGAACGGTACGTGTAAATGTCGAAGAGTATGTATATTTATTATACGTAAACATACATACATACACGGGTACATGTGCATATGTATACGTACACTAGCTGCCTACAAAATACAATAGTACATTACAAATTCATACCTTCTCTTCTCTGTTTCTTTTCATTTTCTTTTTATATCATCATTTGCAAACAGCTTAGATATATTTTTATGTATAATATATATTATAATAGTATAATCTAGTTGGATTTGTTCTGCGTAGTTCCTTTCTTTCCCATAATTAATAATTAAGTACATCTTTAGAGCAAATGTGTACACCTAGTTAGGTTGTAGCGGTGTGTCGCTTTACCTTTCTGTCTCATCCTTTCTTTTCTTTCTTTCTTCCTGCTTTTACTCTTTCTTTTTCTCTTCCTTTCTTCCTTCCTGTTTTACGGATATCATCGTTACCAGGCGAGAGAGGAGAGCCCTTGATATCTTCTTCCAAACGACTCGTTAGACCGAGCAACAAAAGAACGCTTCCTCCTCGCCTTGCGATCATCCTCGTCGACTTCCGGACTCGCAGAATCTACCGCGATTCATCTTCATCCGATGCTCTGATAAAGCCAGCGCGCGTTCCTCTTTTTTGTGCAGTTTTTCGGTTTCTTTAGATATCGATACTTATGCCGTGTAAAAGACTCAAGAAAGGATCTGGCGGTATTGTGCGATCGTGGAGGAATGTCATCGACTATAATCGAAATCTCACGAATACAATCGGATGAACGTTCTTCAAGGTTTCGTCATCGGAACAGGTATGCTTCGGATGGTCTCTGACTAAATGTGCATCGGGATTCAACCCGGCGAGATGACGGATCATCGAACCATTGTCGTCAGTGTTTAGGATCGTTTTCCCGAGTGTTCCACTGTACATAAGTAAAGTCCTGTGTGTGTATTCAACGGTTGAATATCGATAGCTTCTCACGAGGAGTTTAAACTTAACGCCGCGCAGAAACCGTGAAGCGAAGAGTTTAAATCAAATTAGAGATTCGATAGTCGTGTGTTCGTAGCTTACGTGGTCTAGTCGCGTGGAAGTTAACGAACGAATCGAGATGTGCGAGCCGATAACTAAAAATAAAACGAAAAGACAGACGCAGATAGACAGCGATACATATTAGTTTCCTTCACGCATCCTCTTTCGTAGCGTTAATCTTTCTTTCATTTTTAAGCGACATTTAAAACGCTCGAAGTTGCCGTTCTCTCCTCGAATCCGAGCTCAAGAAACGCGTAAAGATAGCGTGCGTACCTTTTGTCCGTACGCTGGAATCAAAAAATGAAATGATTTGTCGAAGGGTAGGGCGATGACGAGAAAACAAAGTCCGCGGATTATGGCAAGTAACATCACGATAGCGTGTAGCTATGTAGGAGCTCTTTACGAAAAGTTTTCAAACTTCCGACGAATCCCTTATAAAAATGATATGATATGCTCGTTGGAAAAATAAATTGTTCATATAGTTTCTATGAATATAGATATCCGTACACAAACTTTCAGTACTAAATATTCGATCGGTCGGTATAACTCTAAATACATAAATACATACACAAGATCCTTTCATTACTTCGTAGCGAGTATAAATGCGCAGTCAAATTACGAGATCATTCATCGAGATTTAGCTATCCTGCCGGATCATTGCACGTATTCGAGGCGTGTTCGATCGACCGAGCGATTTTTCACGTTCGCGACAACGACAACGATATCACGAGCACGCGTGCGAGTGTGGTTTATGCGGTTCATTTCTTTTTAAGCGGACATGAAAAGATCGTCGGTTTTCGCGAATCGGCCGATAACTCTATGCGCTTGTCGCTTAACACCTATGCCGTTTCTAATAGTAATGTTTAAAATACAACAACAGTAGAGGAGTTGCCTTTGAGAGCTTACCGAGCGGTACACCTAACATGCGAGATTACTGACGGGTAAATCAGTTGTCGAGTTTCGCTATTAAAATATAGAGTAGAATTCAACATACTAGTTTGCATAAAGGCACGTAAAAATCAGTTTCTCTATGAAAAGAGTGATTGCACAATAATTATCCTTTAAAAAATAACAAACGATATACCTCAGTAGGTTGATCGCTGCGCATTATTTAGAATAGTCGTCGCGTGTATGTGTGTTTACTTCTTTCTTTCTCTTTGTTTCTATTCGTCGCGCAGATGACTGCTCACCACAGAATAATGATAGGACACTGTATGTATATGTAAGTACACGTGTCCCATGCACATACACATGTACTTCATACAGTCTGTGTACGCAATGGATTCGCGTACAGATCTATATGCATGCGCACACATGTATACAGATATGATATTATACCGTACTTAATGGTGAAGCACTATCATAAGATGCGCGGCAATGTCCTTACTAAGAGCTAAGAGTTTATAGATTGATTAGGAAGGAACATTGTGCAAATTATTACAGGTTTTCACTTACAAAAATGAAACTTGTGAAACTGGGCAGGTATCATACCATGGTCATAGGTTCAGCCCGATCCACGCGGTACCGATCCAGAAAGATATTTCTTTTTTTACAATTTACCTCACCAATGACTCATTTTCCAGGTTTTCTTTTCTTTTCTTTGAATACTAATCGCGTGAACGTCTCTCTCTCTCCAACGCAAGAGACACGGTTGGTTACAAAATATACATTTATGAGATCAAACGTTGACTTTAAAATTCATTGAAACGTAAGCAGAGAATCGGTTCGATTGAAAATCAAAAGTTCCAATTACGTTATCGGGCCGTCCTGTGCATCAACGAGAATAATTATAATCAACGATAGCGAATATAGTCGGCGTTAGTTAAATTTACCATAGTAAATAGTGGAATAGAATAAAAATAGAATAAATGTCAAAAAAGACAGTTAAGAGTATAAAAAAGTTCCCTTGTCCTGCTACTGCTACCACTAATAATAAAATAATAATAATAATAATAATAGCAGCTGTAATAATATTATAATAATTATAATAATTAGCAGTAATAAGTGACAAATATAAATTAATTCTTCTCCGTATCTACCGAGAGTACTTCGGTAAACGTTAAGTATTTCTTTTCTTTTTATCTTTCACGTGATTCTCTCGTCTATCAACATCAGCGGCATGTTGTAGAATACAAAGAGTTTTAACTATTCGATAAAGCGTCCCGCACTCTTACAAATTTTGCTGGCTGTTAAGAAGAGTACTAACTAGTTGGTGCATTTACGTTTTCACGATGCCAATGTTCATGTGTATGGGGACGGATATTATAATACGACCCGCTTCCGCGGCGACTGCATAAAAATATCGAATCGGTTTTTATCAAAAATCGAAGTATCTTCAAAAGGATAACGTTCGCACTTGCGAACGTTAACCGCGAAAGGTGTTTGGAGAACGATTCGTGTATAATTTACTTGAAGCTCGCTGTAGGCTAGCGTATTATGCGTTTCCATATGAAATTGCGAAGCGTTTTGCGCGAGAAAAAGAGAAAAAAAGGTAACAAACGTAAAAGAGAAGAGACAAAAGTGACTATCCGAGAGGGAAATGAAAAGCAATGGTGAGCTAGTACTCCACTTAATCAGCATACAAAGAAGGGGGATGGTGAATGCAGAGGAAGTGGGATTGTAATTTAAACATCACGATGATCCCATTCCAATTCATGAGGCGAAGTATGGCCACGATGCCGGCCGTTGCTCAGCTCGCAATCGTTCTCGCAGTCGGAGCTATCCAGGTCGTCGTCTCTGTACGATCCGTCCTCCGAGTCCGAGCTTCCGGTGTCGTCGACATCCTCATCTCTCTGGCTCGGATGATGGGAGTCGTGTTCCGTGAGCCTCTCCATCGGATTCACGGTTATAGCGAGCGCGGAATCGTCCCAAGCCATCTCAGTCTCGGCAGCTAGTTCGTCGCCGGCGGATCTTCGCCGTTTTGCAGCTCCCCTAACCCTGGCCGCTCCAACAACCGCCATCAACAGCAAGAAACAGATACAAGCAGCAACAACGATCGTCACGGCATGACTGCCACCTGCACCGAAGCCTTTGGTCCCTTCACGAAGAACAGTGGTCGCATATTCCTCTGACAAGTCTGCATGATGAGGAGATAGCTGCGCGTGACCAGCAACAGGCTCTAGGATTCTAGCGATAGGCGGTTCATCCGGAGTCGAATGAGGAACAGCGGTGGTCTTCTCTTTCGGATGAATGACAGCCAGCGTCTGTACGTACTCGTTACTCGCAAACCGACCGCTCAGCTCGGAACATGTCAGTTTGAAAACGCGGTCGAGATAGTAAGCTGGCTTGCGGTTCGTGTACATGATCAAGCGTATCAACTGTTGATAGTTGTACGGCGTGTCCGCGCCGGAGAGGACAACACCGTCTCGATCTACTCGCGCGGTGATAGAATGGAATCTACGCAGAGCGTCCCCAGGGAGACCTAAGCTCTCATGATCGGGGTTCAAACTCGGATAAACACTGACCGCGCACGCATCCAACCTAGCTGCTGAGCCAGCGGTGACACGGGCATCCGGGAATACTCGCACGCCTAAACGGAAATCGGCATACTCCCTAGCTACGTAACCGGTACCGTTCACGGTGATACCCGGATGCGGCGGTGGCAAGACGGTGACGTACGATTGAACGGTCGGCACCGGAAGCGGATTGTTCTCGCTGCCCTCGCATACAATCGTCGTCTCTAAGCGGAAATTACGGCGGCCTGGGGTTGGGAAACGCCTGGAGTTCGAGTAACCAATACGACGGAGAAGCGTCTCGACGTTGGTGCGATTGTCCCCGTCGATTCGTACCTCAGTCAGGTCGGAATTGGTTAGCAATTGGGTCCCCGGCTGCAACAGGTCCATCGACGGCACGCGGATACCTTCCTGGCAACGACGCAGGCAAGACAACACGTCCGGTTTCTCGTTTCTTCCAACCAGGACAGACAATCCGGCTAAGTAACCGCGGAAGTGGTGCTTGGTCTTGTTGTCAGAGCCTTGCCAGCAAGCGCCCACGACCAGGGTCGTGTTGACGCCTTTAGCAGGATGCAACGGCCAGTCGTCGATCACCTCCGGGTTCTTCTCGTCGGTTCGCCATTCTTCCCCGTCAACGTACAAAGTGACGTGCGGGAAATCGACCTGAACGGCAAAGTGATGCCATTTGTCGTCGCACACCTGGCCAAGCTTCCAACGCCATTCTGCAGGTCGGAAAATGTTCGGGTCGCCTTCGGAAAAGTCGCGTCTCAGTAGCAAAATCAGTCTGCAGTTTCTGATAAACATGGCGTAGTGGTGTCTATTCATTTTGTGGTCGTCAGCCGCGCACAAGATGTGTTCCTTCACGTGGGGGTCTTGTCTGGGACGAGGTCGGTGCTTCACCCAAACGCCGATGGTGAACTTCTGTGCCAAGCTGTGCTCCAAAACATCGCTAGGTACAATAGCAGCCGAGTCTGCGCCATCGAATTCGAAGATCTCATCGGCCTCCCTGCCCTCGTCTCGAGACAAAGACGCTGTCCAGGAAGTGGTAGGCCCAGGAGTCGGTAGCAAGTCCACGCTGTCGCGGGAAGCGCCGCATAATTTACGTTGGCTGCGAACACCATAGGTGTCACGGTCACAACCTTTGCCTATATGGTCGGTAGCAAGGGTTAGGGTAGCTCTGACGTTGCGCAATATACACGGGGCGTCGCAGAGGTCCAGTCTGGCTGAAGGTAGCAAAGGTTGGGAACCGACACCGGCAGCATAATCAACCCTTTCTGGGATTCCTCTCCAACCAGGTGCACAGACACGGTTGACCTTGACGGTTACCATTGCCGGCGCAGACTGTTTCATACCACAGTCGTACGCAACCACGCTCAAGATGTAATTGTGCGAACGCTCGTAATCTAATGGTTCGGTGTTGCGGATCGCTCCTTCATTGTCGATGATGAACGGCTGATCGGCGGTCAGGATCTCGTACTTGCAGACGTCGCCGAACTTGGGGGTGCAGTCTCTGTCGGACGCCTCCACGCGGACCACCTCTTCGTACAGGCGACCTTCGTCCACCGTGCTGACATAAGCTGGTTGCAAGAATTGCGGTGCATACTCGTTGACATCGACCACAGTAATGTGCACCGTTGCGCTAAAAGCAAATTAAAAGAATTCGTTGAGCTTTTAGCTCGAGAAATAAGATCTTTCCACACAGCTACAGTGCAACAAGATGCTTCTGGTTAAAAGTATGTTAATCCCAATTGTGTCGTGTTTGGTGTCGTTTCAATCCGAAAAATTTCTTCCAAATATGTTGTTAAAAGCTTTATAAATAACAATTGAAAACAACAAAGTTTTGTCACTGGATTGGTACGAAGCGTAATACATACAAAGGCATCGATCAACGTTTTTTCTTTGTTAAAATATTTCCTGATATTAGTTTTCTTGTTAATCTTCCTACGCGACACAATTGATATTTACAGACGCCAAATAAAACACGTGTCGGAAAGATGAAGAAAGAACGAGCGATCACATTGCTGGTAACATTATAGAAGTAATTAAGCCTGACATATTTAAAATATGTTTTAACAAACATTCTGTTTGTCATAAATATTAGACCAACATACAAAGAACCTACAGTATAACACAGAATTTTCACTGGAAGCGCGGAATTTTTCCGAGAGAATTTCACAGAAATACGTCTGTTCAGATTATAAAACTGTTTAAAATCTCCTTCAAAAAGTGGAAAAGTAAAGATGACAGTTTTGTTTAAATAATGCAGAACAGAGGAAAGAGCGCGCCGCAGATAAAACTGCAGAATGTAGATATTTTACAACAGAGTGCACGAATTCGTTTGATCATGCACAGCAATGGAGAAGAGACAATGTAGCCTTTGTAGTTATTAAAATTCAATTAATTGTTTCACCATTGATAGGGTAATCAGTTAATGCATCAGTAAAATTTGGAAAAGGAATATGATGAGGTGTAACCACAATTTATAAGAAACTACAAAAAAAAAAGATGAACAAAGACAAATCGCTGGTTGGATTCCTGTTACAGAGACTTTAACAGTCCTTCGGTCTCCCATAAAAATTGAAAAACTGTTTGCAAGCCAACGAACAAAAAGGACTCCATATGGGAAATGTATCATATGGTCTGACGAGTTGAAATTCGAGAGCTACGGGACAAAAAGGAAAGAAGCAGAGTGTCGTGTAAATCGCCGAACCGCTTCAGCATCCGAAATATTCAGTGAGCTGTTAAACAGGGTGTCGGCTCAATAACGCTTCATGGTTGTTTTTCTGTGAAAGGAGTTGTGAATTTAATAAAAGTCGATAGAGCAACGACCGGGAGATGCTATCCATAACAACGCCTTAAATAATATGTTCTACTATTTTTAATTGTACGGTTAACAAAGAGATATAAAAGAGTATGTCTGGCGTAAAGATAACAGTGCAAAAAGAACATTCAGGCTCGCGTCGATATTATGCTGAAAAGATGTTTAACACATCGAGTGGCGGACAAATGCCTATGAACGTATCTCGTTGGTTAAAATTAGTTAAACTTTCAGAATATTTCTACTTTGAATATATAACTTATATATTCAATTATTGAATATTTCTAAACTAGATTATTTCTGATTGCACAGAATTCACGTAACTCTTAATAATTTATTACGTTCAACTACCACATCACAGTAATCATATAGATTAGAATCTTAATTCATTGTACAACAATATCCTATTACTCATAGATTCCGAAGTTCAACATACATCTCCGTATGGATAGCAAACGGTGAAAACAAAGGCAAATAAAAATTATGATCCCAGTTTTCCAAACAATGACTATGCCATATCTAATGATTGTATTTACCAAGATACGTCTGCTTTAAGATTGGGAGCAAAATTTATCAGTTCACCACTGTGTATCATGATTCACGTAAAAAAGCAATACATCATTTCGTGTTCTGCTTGAACAACTGCAATGAGAACAAAATGTATTATAACAATTTCAAAATGAGCAAAAGTATTCTGTTTGTGATATGGTGATGCAACGAAAATGGATGCATGCTGAACTCATCTGGACGTTTGCTACTACAATTGTATAATACATATGAGTAAACAAAATGTACTATTTTTCACAAATATTTGTTCAGCAAAGTAATACAACCCTAAACTGAAGGAGATAAAAATGTTACATTAACATTTCGGATGTTCAAAATGAAAATCAAAGAATTTAAAATTACCAAGTGAAGCAAGTAGAGCAAGCAAAGGATTTCAAATGACCGGTCGCAAAATTACCAAAAAAATGTTTGAAGTAAATGAAAGCAAAGAATTTAAAATTGCCGAGAAATTTCAAAGAGTAAACGAAAGGAAAGAATCTAAAATCACCGAGAAATTTCAAACGATAGAACTTCGTTCACTCAAACATGAAGGGCATGATGGTTTCGATAGCCGTGTATTTAGTTCATATAGTTCCAGCTCACCAATTACCCTCTCTAACTATACGTACTTGTTAGTTACGATGAGTTCGTATATCTAGAACCGGGCATGGCCTTGTTTCGATAAATGGAGTACAAATAAACGGAATTCTACTGTATTTCATTTTTCGAAGAATTTAGTGGACCACGTTCATTAAAATGCCCCTTTTCAGTCTATAATACGAATATATGTATTCTACTATTTCTCTCTAAGTAAGAAAACGCGCGCAAATCGCATACATAGATACAAAACGAAAGTTACAATGAAAAAGCTTTCACTTAAATTGAATGCAAAAATAATCCGTATAAAAGAAAATACAAAATTAATTTTTTCTCGAGAGAGAATATTTAAACTGTTTCTTCAACCCGAATTAATGTCGTATAAATACCAAAATAAGAAACGCAATAAACGTAGTCAAATTTGTTTCAACAGATTAACGAAGATTCACATTCGCTATCTCATTATTTCTAATTTATTGTAATAATAAGGATTAATGTTATTATCGAACTCGATGCGACATGCCTGGGTTGCCACTTCTAATTAATTTCGGAAGTTTGTCATGCAATTCTGAACTTTCCGACTATACAGGCACGTCCAATATACGTAAGAATTCTATGAGGAAAAATAGGTTTCATCCTAACGGGCTCCGAGTATTATACTTAGGCGAAGTAAGTACGGTAAAAAAATGTATTCCAAGGAAATCTGCTTACGTAAATGGAATTATTGGCAAAAGTTTCCCCTGGATAATACCGAATAATTATACAAAGCGACACTCAAATTATCTGGAGAAAAATGTAGGGAGATTTATTTATCTTTGAGTCTTACGCTTTTCGAAAACTTTTCCGCGAGAGAGAAAAACCTTTGCAAAGAAATATTCATGAGCGGCGTACTGAGGTGTACAGGAAAGTTCGATGAAAAGAAATTTGTTGCAGGATCTGATATACGAAGTCGCAAGTTATTATATAAATGAACTATCGAGCAAGACATTTTTGATCACGGTACAGTTGACAATTTGAATTTGTTACAAAACGAATCTTGCCGAGTTTCAAACAAATATTCGTCGTGTTTAAATTTAAAAGACTGTTCTTGTTAAATAGCGTGAGAATAAAGTATGCTAAATACTTTCACCGTGATTACATAAACGGCATAGTTACGCATGCAACGTGCATGTTTTAATTTGTACTCTTTTTAATGCAGGATTTTATACGTTATTTGCATTATAAAAGCTATTGCTTCATAATGTCACTTTATATAAAAACAAATGTTTACGCGATTGTTCTTAGTTTACGTTACTAGTTTTCAAGATATACAGACAAATGAGAAACAATTCAAAAGAAATGAGAAATCTGGCTCGTTGTGTCTGCTGTAACCAGAAACACGAATAAAACGCGGCAATGTCACATTTTTTTGCCGCGTCGTTAAATTGGAAAGACGACGAAACGCGTTAATAACTCAATATTTAAAGTACACTTGCGTTTCGTTAATCAAAACGTTCCGAAATGAAAAATAGTCCGCAAGTTTGAAATGATTCCTTGACTTGACCGTGTTGAATAAACGAAATAACATATACATAGAAAGGATAACCTCTGGAGCAAATAACCGGAAAGTGGGACGAACATTGGGGAACGACTGTTCCACTTAAGCAGCTTTTGAAAGGGGTCTTCAAAAACGTTCCTTTATCAGCGAGCCTCGAATTCGTGAAAGCGGAAGGCAGGAGGAGCTCGTTGAAAATTAAAGTTATAAATTAAAAATTCGACGCCGGCTTCCGGGCACCTCGGTGATCTCGTTGGTATGTGTATGGCAAAGTCGATACTTGATGCAGGCATTAATAGAACAGAACCTTCGTCAGCCATATGTTACCAGAACCTCCTATTGTGTGAGCAAAATGCGCGCTTCTTATCTTCTTGAAGGATACCCCCTTCAACGGTAAGAATTCTGTGTCCATTCAGACGCCACGATGTCGTTAAACCAACAATACGTAATAACATACTATAGTGACATAGTCAATAGAGGCAGGTGAGATGATAGGAATTGAAGTGCTCCAGTCGAAAATTTAAACCAGGACACGGGAAATTAGATGGGCCGGGAGGCACTTGCAAAAACGTCATGAGAAAATTATCTACACGTATATGCCTCGAACGGTATGCAAAATAATCAATTATGTACATAAATGAATGTTGAAAGATTCTTCCAAAGTAATTAATTCCATATCAAAGTAGTCGTATACCGCTGATAATTTTTTATAAAAATTGTATAACAGCAATGACGATTTGGGTTATAAGTTATAAGCCACCCTCTGGAATTCTTTGAAAACACCACGTTTCGTCAGGAGTCGATGTGACGAAAACGTCGACGGCAGCTATGCCGGTGAATCGGGAGAAACGTTTGTGGAGGGTGAAAAAACCGTTCGTGGAAGTTCGAAAATTGATTTCATGCGAGTCATACTTTTCCGATAGTGCGCCATTGCATCCAACTGCTTCGATGTCAAACTTGTAGTTACGCCGTTTCTCGCAGTTCAGAACTCGCAGTGCTCTCAGCTCCGCAACTCCTTTCTCTTTTAAAACAATATCGAAAGGTGCTTCGCCGTGATGTTTGTTGGCGATACGGAAGGAGCAGACTTTCGCGCCCAAAGCTCGTATCTGTGGCGTGACCTCGACCAGAGTTTCATTTTCCTTCACCAGGCCGTGGTATCCGCTTTCAAGACTATCCAAATCCAATCGTGGCACTGGAAACACACATAACAATGTTTTAATATCAGGAAAATTTAACCGCTATACAGGGACTATACTTACCGGCATGAGTAGATTGTGGATTTTATTGTAAGAAACGGGGGTTGAATTCAAATGTCTTCTTTTAGCAATTTTGACAAATTGCGAAGAATATAACAATATTGATCTCTTCTGATGTCTTCGCAATTTAGTCAAACCATTATATATAGGATTTTATTCAAAATAAAACTGATCTACATCAGTTGTAATCTAATTGTAAGAAAGGATGAAACGGGGATGAGATTGACAAAAATGAATCTGTCTTTTTAACATTCCATTCATCGAATATAAGCGTTATATATTTGCAACGAGAGAAGACATTTGTTAGCAGAAGGCAATCTAAATGGACAAGCCTGGCTAATGAGTTTGGGTGATCCATTTAGCCAATGAATGTCCAAAAGAAAAATTCCTTGTGCATTTTTCAAGTGAAGCGCATCCCTTCCTCTAAAACCCTGGTTTTACGGAAGTTGATAGCTTCGAGTACCAACAAGTACTCTTCGTGGTGTGATGGATCGCACCCTAAGATCTGAGGACGTAAGCGAAGACCTTGGTCTCTCAATAAATAGCTTATATGTAGAATGCGAATTGCAGATTTATTTATTTTAAAATGCGCAATCTAATTACGAGCTTGATTGTTTGCTAAGACAATTAGGGTGTCCCTTTACCTCCACAGCTGAAAAAATAATGCTTAATTCAGCACAATTCTGTCCATTAAGATGGTTTCATTGCAGACAATGTTGTCTTAATGACATATAAGTTCGTTTCTTGAACGATTATAGTGGCAAACATTGAAGATGAAGAACAATATTGAAAGTTACGAGGACACAGGTATTTCTTATTTTCTTCGAAATAAGAGAACGCTGTGACGTGGTAAATTATTGTCGAGGAAAACCATCGAAAGTACAACATGGCATTTTCATTCAGCAGAGAGAATGTACATACATATGTACCTACTTTCTGATGAAAAGAAAACAAGTAGAAATAACAGACTTCTTGGAAACAGAGAGGATAACGTTGCAATAAAGAGCTATTGACAGAAGCTCGAGATGGATGCTTTTCAATAAAGAAAATGGCCGTCTTTAATAATGCTTAGTAATAATACAAAAGAAGGAAGATAGCATGAATTTATCCTTAGTAGACTGCGGATCGTACTGAATAAACTGAAAATAGCAATTACGTAGAAAATATTCAGATAAAATAATAATAAAAATCAATCTTTATTATAAAGTACATCCTGCACGTTAATATGTTCTATACACCATTGAATTATTATTATTGCCTACCTTTTGTATTGCTTATGCATTATTTATTGCCTACGTTCAATTTCAATGCATTCAATGTTTAAAATGTTCGAAATTAATAATGTATCGTGTATTGAGTTGTTGCTTAAATCGTCTGCGTTTCAAACGCAATTTTATCTTGAAAATAAATTTTCTTCATGCATTTTACATCACTTTCCAAGTGCGTCTCGTATTTTTTTTGTTCGGTTAAATGTTCCTTTTATTTCGAGCGAATATGACGAACTAAAAAAAAACCCTTTATAAAACTATGGTTAAAAAAAGTAACTTCTGACTGGCATCACAAAGGTCTTTCTCACACAAAAGAACTGGTGTTCGTTTTTACCAATTTGACGCTGCACAGTTTTCAACTCGAAGTCAAAGAAACTTTACACTAACTTGAAAAATTGAAGTAAAAGAGTAAAAATGAGAGAAGATAAAATCCCGTATAAAATATGAGCGATAGGGACTTATCCAGCAGTCCAATGCATCCGTTATTTAATTAGTGTTCCTTGCACATAACTATGGGAAGTCAAGAGTATTAAATTTATATTTGAAGAACAGTATCTCTGAGCTTTTTGCCAAGCACACTTTTTTCCGCGTTGAATGGCAGACTGTCTAAAAGTTAGATAAGAGGAGGATCTGGGTTCTGTCTGAGCCACGATAAAATTAACGTTTGCGCATCAAAAAACTAATCTGTCCCAACCTATTCTATCTTGATACTTTACAAACGTCGTCTTCGAATAAGTTCTCGTGGAATTCAGTTCCAATACGATTCCATCATAGAAAATGTTCATCTAAAAATTTCGGATCCGAGGCTTTCCTAAATAAATATGTATAAAAATAGCCGAACAGCTATTTATTTCCTCTGTCAGAAGTTTCGTTATCGCAAACAGTGATCGTACATCTGTGATTGCGGACAAGTGGCAAATATACGTGTATGACATGAGTGCAAAAGTTCTGACAGATTCTCGATAAATGGCGTGATGGACATTGTTATGCGGCAGCAGTATGTGTGCAATCTTGTTGAAATGATCACGTCTTCGCTGCGGAATGAGTTGTTGTTTTGAACAGATGTTGACAGACTTCAATGAATGATTCGTGTACGAATAAAATTTGGAAATAAACGATGGTGGACACCAAAACCAGATTTTAAACGCGAACTTTCTTTTATATTCGACCGATTTGGAAAACCACATCTAAATGCTATTTAAATACTGTTGTCAAGTCCAAATTGTAATGATAATAATCTTCCTGAACGAGGCTAATGTTTGGTATATGTCCATCCACAAAAGCATTCTGTTATGCTACTCAACAGCATACAAATTGAACAAAGACAGTTATATTTTTTGAAATCATGTTCCCTATAGAAAAATGCTAAACGAAAGAAATATTTGAGTTATTTTCATATACAGTATATTTTATCCTGTTATATCTTTTAAATTCCATGTATAATAATTTATACGAAATAAATTGAGAAACTTAAACCATCCACGCTCTCGCATCGAGTTCGCTAGTTTGAAATTGCCAGTTTAAATATGTAAAAAAATATGTAAAAATATGTAAAAGAAAAAAAAAACGTTTAAAATTAGTACCACAATCAAGGAACTGTCTTTTGAAGTACATTCTGAATAGAACATTTGAACTTGTTGGAAATAAAATTGAAAAATAATTCAGAGTGGAAAAATGAAAAGTAAAACTGTGCTGTAGGTGTTCTGGGAAAGTGCAGGTATCGCCGAAACTATAAAACACATTTGCAATGTGTTTGGAGAGGCAGCTATGCAGATTCCGAGCCGCGAAAGACAGTCTGCCAAATTTAAACGTGGCAATTTTGACCTCGACGATAAACCTCGCTTTGGGTGGCCTTCTGCCACTGATGACGATATTGTGCACAATGTAGTGGATGCAAATCCGCGTGTTTGCACAGAAGCGGTTGCTGAGAAGTTGAACTAGATCAATTGCTAATGCGAGAATCTTTGACCTAGACCAAACTTGTGTATCCGGGTGCCACACATACTGAACGTCGAGTGAAAAGAATTATTTTAATTGAACAATCGAATTGCATTTTGGCATTTTTACTACAATTTCATGTCTTAAAATGTCACATGCTTCGTAACAGCTCGTGAAACTTGAAACGCGCTTATCGCCAAACGACATTTCCCAAGTTCGCAGACATATCAAATAAACGAATCATCCAATTTATTTCTTACTTGGCAGACTTCGTCGGTAGACATCGCTTTATCGTTCGAACTGGCAATAACAAGTCGATACATGTCAAATTTGATTTTTTTTTTAAACTGGAAACAAGTTGAAGAATCTTGTTAAAATTGTACGTTTCTGTTGCTCCCATTTTTGTATTTTCTAGTTTAAACACAATACTCGGAACGAAGTCTACGCGAGTTTTATAAAAATGTATCACGCTTGTGTTTCCATTTTTGTATTTTCTTAAAAGTCCTTTTGAATCTTTTGCTCTCAGGAACGGTCTTGCAAAATGCGCTACAGTGAAACAATTATAACTTCTTATAGAATCATTTATAACACACAAAAGAATTTCTGTCCACGAAGTATGAAATTGATATGTTTATTAAAACCACTTACAAATAATATGTATAACTTTTAGATTAAAAATTTTTAATTAAAATTGGTTACCAGATTCGTCAATTGGCTGTAAGAAATAAAATGCAGCATAAAAAATGCCGGGCGTCTCAGAAAATGAAGGAGCTAAGAATGAATTTGTACAGATAATAATTCTGATAAAAGACGGGAAGTGGCTCCGATAAAAGAACGTGGGGAGTATCGCATGTATAGGTGACAAGACTGTATTAAAGATTGGATTGCACTCTCAGAAGGTGATGCTGTTTGTGCGGTGGAATGGTGCGGGGATCTTCTACTGTAGCTGGTTTGGCGGTGGCGAGATAATTAATTCGTTGAAGTACTATCAGTTGGAGGAACTAAGCGAAGAAATTCAAGAAAAACGTTTAGCTCTGGCGCCTGGCAAGGGTGTTATCTTTCATCATGACACTTGCAGACCGCACGCTTCCATGTAGATCCAAAATAAACTTGGCGAACTGAATTGGACCATTGTGGTGCGCCACGTAGTCACCGTTAGTTATATTTTTCCTGCTCACGCATTACAAAACAGTAGGAACTTTCACATGTCTGAAATTATCTTATTAATTATACTCTAAACCAGGGGCAACTTCTTCCCCCTTGACGCTTTGCGACTTCCACTACCACTGTAGCGGTTCCCCCACTATAATAACCCAGAGTCGTCAGATGAGGGGAAAATGTTACCCTCTCTCTGTCAGTGCCGGATTAGTCACGTGACATTGTGACAAATGCGCGACGAATAGCGTCGTAGGAGGGGATGGTAGAGCGGGGAAACAAGTCTTAAGGGAGTAGGAAGGAATTTGGCCTTGACGAATTGATGAGTTGTGTGGTACACCATACACCGCTAGAATCATGTACGTACACGAGAATTGCAAGGGTCCAGTATTAACAAAATTGCGTCTCGCTTATGCATATTGGGGACCTCTCCATAGTCGCAATCGCTAGATAAAAGATAAATCTAGCGCGCCTACTATCCCAGAAAGCCTAATTTTGCGTTTTCTTAGGCGATATTCGCATTATTCGACAGAATTTAGCGGAGCCGCGAGAAGAAATGCTGGCGCGACACTGCTGCATTTTTATTTGTTCCAATGAATATTTCAACGCAAAGAGCATAAAAAAATATTGCTTCTTCGCTTCAGAAAATGGGAGTAAAGTTATCGAAAAAAACAAGCTGTTTCGTATTCTCTGTCTTAATCTGCCTCTCTATCTTTGTTTCTTAGTTCACCTTTTTGCCGATGGTGGTATATGTTCGCTCCTACGCACCCTTTATCTACACTCCACAGGAGGTTGGTGGGGAGGACCTAGGAGTAGGGAGAGGAGTCGTCTGCTAAATTGTCCATTGAACTCTACCGACGATTTTTCTGAAAGGCTTTCGATCGTGGAAACTTATAATTATTTATTTCTTCTTCATTGTATATATTTAATAGCACTAACCATGACACAATCTGCAAATATAATGGCACTTTTAGAAACTGACCTTTACTTGCAGTAGAAATTATAGTCTCCAGCAGAAGCTAACGAATCCTTGAATACGACTCTACTGATACTTTTTACAAACTTTACAAACTATTTTTGTATGAAATTTATTCGAGACATTTGCAATTTGTATCAATTATTTACGGTAACTGTAAGAAAATTCATCAATAAACCGAGCGATACAATGTTTCCTCTGAAATGACTTACTTTACAAATACACTGTTTACACTAACTGTAAGTTACGCTTTGTGAAATCGAACACTGCGGTATGTTATTCAATTGCGCAGTTCACCCACACACTACATGAAACCGTAAGAGTGTTGGTTGATAGAACAGAAATTTTATTGTGGAACATAAAATTCAGAAAAAATTCATCTGAATCGGTAATTTACCTTAACAATTCGGGCGAATAATGTAATCAATGTATTCCTCAGTTCAGAAATACCAGCGAATATCTATTTAATTATTATGCTTCAATATTTACATATTAAAAGGCTTCATTTTTACGCTTGCGTTGCCAATAAAATTGGCTGTATTGATTATTTTCGTACAAGTAGAAATAAATTTCATGGTACCGTGATTTTTACATGTATTTTCATAGTCGGTATATATCTACAATTTAGTTGAACAAATATTGAAATGTTTCTATTATAAAGTTCGTCATATATATATATATATTGTAGTTTCTCCATCGTTTTATGTAACATAGTAATATAAATTTCCCCGCACTTTTTTATTTTTAAAATAATCCATTCAGTTATTTTATCTTCAATAAAAACAGTTTTCACTTTGGAAGTATGTACAGCTTCATAACAAGCACGTGACACATCTCACGGTTCGAATAATAAACCAAAGCAAGTAATCTTTCGTTGCTCTAGTTTTCATAAAAATTTTTTTTAACAATTTAATCGTTGCACGAAATAAAAATTGCTTGGTCAATTGTGAGAAATAGAAATTCAATAAAAATGTACTACTTCTTTCGATACTTTCGAAATTGTTCGAAACTTCTAAAACGTTTTCATAGTTTTGCTAAAAGTTGCACCTAGATTTTACGCTACTCGTGGCAAAAATAAATAAAACAGAAAACTATGTCAATTTGCTGTCAACCCCTGCCAAATCATTAACCAATTTAACACGCGCATCATCGTCATCGTTTCGAGAAAAACGAAATGACGGTCCGGGTCCGAAACATTATTTTCGTCCACGCACTTTATGATGTCATCGTTACGCAAGTTTTAAAACTGCATGACTGTGCCGAGCAAGTATTGCGTTACTTTCACGGTACAAAAGAATAAGAAGACGTCTTACAAGGATTGATCTTATTAATAATGGTTGCATCACTTCGAGGGCATAAAATCGGGTGGATATTTTCCATAGGACGAAAATATCTACACGTTGTGACACAATTTCGCAACTTAATCTCGCGGCATTTTCTTTTCGGTGAAGTTGTTTGAAAAAGAAACAAAGATCTACAGAAATAGACCGGAAAACTTCCTGGAAACTAGAGAGCCCCGAGAGCCAACCGACGACGCAAGATGTAATAATTAAACTTTCAGGACGCTTCAGACAAAACTTCGCGAACCGTTTTAATCACCGTGCGAACGCTAACGAAAACTGCGAATGTTCATTATTCCTACCTTATTAGATTCAGAATAAGGATTAATAAATTCACCACGTTCGCTCGAGAAAAATTCTGGCGACAGCGATTACAGTTCGATCAACAGAAACAATCTCCGTGATAGAAATTTCCTGGTTCTTCTGCGTAATCTAATTAAAAATCTAATTAAATTTTCGAAACTCGATTAAATCTGAAATTTTTCTTTTTTCCTCTGCCTTCGTCGGAGAATATAATTCACTTACACCTATGCTTCTGCATTATCGTTGGGATTAGCAATATTATCGTTACATTGAAAAATATATCGATTCCATGTTAATAATTATTCATTGAATTTTCGCCATCTGCAGTGCGGATTATTTCCAACTCAACACCGATACACTGCTTATCATTCGTTTTCGCGTTTTGTGATTTATGAGAAAATTTAATTACGTTTGACCCGATTCCTATATTTTCAGGAATTAATTCAACCATGAAGTTATGCTTATATATGTTATATTTACTCGCCGATACCTTCTGTGTTCGTTGCGGGAGAGATAAAAAGTGATGAAAAGCACGTGGTGCTAGGCAGCCGAAGAAAATGTTGAATATTCAGCGCTCTAGTTTATTAACGTTCGAGGAACAAAGCGTCCTCCGAATAATGCGAGGGCTTAACATATGGTAACGTGTAGAAATAAAAATAAAATGAATTTACAAAAAATGGCCAGGCTTTCTTTCGTTAGTTACTTTTTAATTATATTCCCAAAATAAAATAAGTTTTATAGAATATATATGAATATGTAGTACGTATATACTCCCGCTCAAAAATATGTGGAGACTTTGTTTCAAGTATAATTTATTTTAATAGTACCAAATTGTACAATCTAATTATTACAATCTCTTGAATAAATAAAAGTTTCTTCGAGAGGGCTAATACCGTTTCAATTTACGTTTATCCATTAGCGTGGTTTGCTGTCTTCTGAAGACAATAATAATAATTATTGGTGAGATATGTAATGAATTTATTATTAACTGTATAAACTAGACCGCATAATAAATTAAATGTGTCGTCCACATAATTTTGAGCGGGTGTGTAGATATCATAGACATAAAAATAGGTTTTTTATTTATCGACAAAAGCATTAGAGCAATTTTAAAAAGATATTTAAAGTGGGTTTCCGGTTAACGACACAAGGGTCGAAAAAAGAAAATTTCGAAATACGAAACTCACATAATTATTATTAAAATATATATTCTCTAATACTGTATAAACTAGATCGCATAAAAAAACTAAACGTGTCGTCCACATAATTTTGAGCGGGAGTGTAGATATCATAGACATAAAAATAGGTTTTTTATTTATCGACAAAAGCATTAGAGCAATTTTAAAAAGATATTTAAAGTGGGTTTCCGGTTAACGACGCAAGGGTCGAAAAAAGAAAATTTCGAAATACGAAACTCACATAATTATTATTAAAATATATATTCTCTAGTACTGTGTAAACTAGACCGCACAAAAAATTAAACGTGTTGTCCACATACTTTTGAGCGAGGGGTTTACGTAGATTCGTGAGGTATACACATGCTACGAATGGAGCACTTATGTCATGTATCAATGTGTGTATCGTAGATAATATGCACTTATGCTTCATTAACATAAATGCACGATCACACAAAAAACCAGTTAGCAATATGGTAACACATGTCATTTGCACTTTTATTGAAACGGCAATAACTCATTTTGTTTATGAAGGATCTTGACGTTATTTCTTATTTGTAAAAATTAGAATTATCACTCTTCGACGCATGGTTAGTAAAATTGTTAAAAAACTGTTAATTGTAAAGAAACAGCGTTTCGTTATAATTTAAAACATATACATATATAGCATAAAGCATTATTTTAAATTACTTTTAAATGGCTTGTGTGTTCCAAATTTTACTCTTCCCATTGACAAAGATTATTCCAAAACTATATTTTGCAGGTTTCTGTTCCTGACGTTCGTCGCTTTCGTTATCCAAAATAAAACCTGCTAAATTCTGTTATTTATCGCAAGAAAAATAAACGTGTATCGAAATAAATTGCTGCAATAATAATGTTAATACTCGGAAGAGATATTTCATGTGTAATCCTCTCATTCATGTGCACATTCTATATACAGTTAATGTACAAATCTTGAATTCTCGATTTTACCATACCGTGCAAATAAAGGATCATCGAACAAAATTTTTATTTAAACATTGTGACTGTTTACTATTATTAACAAACTGAATATTAATACAAAGTTACATTTTTATGGACCAATTTATGAGAACACCAATTAGAGAAGTTTGATTAGCCGAAGAATAAAGTAGAAAGTTTATACACAGTTTCATCGACAGCTTCCATTGTATCTCGCGCATTCGAATTCGCTAAAAACACTGTGAATCCGCAGGACATTATACAAAACTTCAAGTCAACCATAACATCGATCAAACAACTAAAATAATATCTCATTCGACCAGATTGCACCAATTCATTTATTCACTTCTTCCTCTTAACAAAAGGTCATTCTCCGTAAAATATTCAGTGTTACGTCAAACAGATTTACTTACTGCTATTAATATTATTCAGCCGTGACTTAAAAGCTGCGATAAGGATCATGCGTATAAATTCACATCCTACATGTACTGCACAGTAATTACTTACTGCTACATTCTACAGCGATTGTATATTGTTATTTTTCATAACTATGGTGATTTGTGCAGAACTACATTTTTATAGACAAATGCAAACAAGCTTACAAATATTCTTTTAAACAATAATTCTAAAAGAAATGATTACATTACGGAAGTGACCTTCCGTCAATAATTTAGATTATTATTGTTATTGAAAAATTTCTGGAGATTATTAAATATTTGTGAGTGGTAATGCATTATGGTATATTAAACGAATATTTAGATGCGCTGGAAATGCATAAAAGCCTGCAGCGTTGTAATGTGTTGCAAAAAGTGCATTGGATCGTCAGTTATCGTTTAGTAAGGGCGCATATTTTCAGTTAATCACGGCTGATTGGATTGGTTTCGATTGGACTACATCGATTTTCTTGGAGTACATGTAGACACATGTATACGTACATGTATATCGGACGAAATAGTTCAACTACGTCGATGCTGATTTGTTATCGATTAGATTTCTGCGAGTCTTTGGCTTCAAACGTCGAGGAACATACCAAAATGAAGTATGTAATGAAGTATGCTATTACTTTATTAACCATCAAACATTCCCAAATATATTTTCGCATTGAAATTATATAATTTTAATGAAAGCAAGTACAAAGTCAATTTTGTGAACGATTCCATAAAGATTGCAATAAATTAAACTACTTTAATGACAAGTTCATTATATATTTGATAAGCTTGTGTTTGAATTTTTATAAATATCAACGGCTAGAATCATAAATTAATAACTACATCTCTGTACATTTACGGAGTTTAAACTTCGTTTAAAATGAATGGCGTTTCCGTAGTTTCACCACAAGGAATTTTATTGTTTGCTTATTACAGGCTTATTTGCTGATACTTTTTCCTTTATCTCCGGGCACAATGGTTTATTAACGCGGGCACAATGGAATCGGGCCACATTTATTCGCTTTTGTTTCTCGCCGGGGCGACACTGCAGGAAAATGTGATTATCTTTTAGCCATTTGGTGTTAAAAAAAGCTTAGCACTAACTCGTTAAAATACGATTTCGCAAACGTTCAACTAACAGGGTTAAAACAGCTCGAATTACTTGGACTGCGAATTTATTACGATCTTCCGTCTATTGATTTAAGAAATTCGCTTGAACTTTTAAGATCTTCTGATTACTTAAAAGGAAAATTATATTAGTCGGAATTCTTATCAAACTGTAATTTCACTCCTTCCCCAACATCGAAGAACTTTCAATCGATTTTTGGTAAGTCAGACACCGCAATATTAAACATTCTTTGATCAGAGTTGGTGGTTTTCTTAATAAGGGTAATTTCATACCGGCCTCCGGAATTCCTTTTCCCTCTTAAATATTTTAATCGTCAAAAGTATTATATCTAGTCTGCGAGTTTTATGCAAACAGCAAACACTTCAAAAAAATTTAAGTTCACTGCTATATTATCCCGAGCTTATTGAAATTAATAAAAGAAGAAATGTATTTTTGTTCAAGTGTCTTACAATTAGAACATTTTTATTTTCAGCTCAATTTTTTTATCGGATACTACTTAATCGTGTTATAAGATGTACATTTTGATTTTTTAAAGGAACATACTAATTTTATAGAAGAAATAAATTCATTTTTCACGTCCTGGTTTAAGATGTTCAGCCTCAGTTTTTCAGCAAATTCTACTTAAGCATTATACGATAAGATGTATATTTTGCATTTTTATATGAAAAATAAATTCACGAATTTCCCTTATTTTTCAGGAGGTACGAACCCGTTTATGGTAACTACAAAGTAAGGATACAAATAACTCTAAACGGATATCGACCTTTCGGATGACAAATACACGAACTTTGCAGTGTTTGTCGTGGTTGCGCCGTGACGTCAAAATTGACGGACGCAGCTCGTGCAACCGTATACAGTATACGTTACGGATTGCGGTCAAACAAGCGTTTTTTATACCAGGTGTTACGATGGATGCTGCGTATGGATATACGTTTACGTGCACGGAAACATGGGTATAATTACTATAAACAATACCTGAAAGTTTCTCGGTTATAGATGTTGAAATCAAGGCCCATGCAGGATACATAATTATTATGCCGAGCCACAACCATGCCGAGGAACAAAAGGCATGGACATGCTCGACTCCATTATTTCTATGTTATTAGCAGACTGTGGAAGTTAATGCAAATTCGCTCGTTTAATCGCAAATCTAGAGAGCATTTAGATCCTTAAAGGATTTGTTTGTTAACGATAAAATGGAACTAGATTAAATTGCATACAATCACAGTAGGATGATCTCGATTATTTGATCATCTCTCTAATGTTTGCAAACACTATTAATTCTACGCTATTCCCGATTAATAATCATCAAGATCTTATACTATACAAATCAATAATCATTTCATCTAGCATTCTAATTAGATAGTTGTTCATTATACGAACCCCCAGTTTGGATAATCGAGGTTCTATTGTATTTCGAAAATAGTTGTGCGTTGAAACACATAATGTTCATGAACGTGAGCTAAGTTTCACATCTGCCATCAATATTTATAAAAACGTACGATAAATTGTTATTCGAACGTACACGTAATGCATTCGCGTTATTGCACGCGCGTTGCAATGCGTAATAAAGCAGTAGTAGATAGCATAGCTTCATTTAACAATAGAAATACCGTGTGACCATAACAAATTCGTTTATAATTTCTCAACAGTATGCTCACCGAAATTTGATATACTGATAATTACTCGCTGAAGCAACTTTATGATTTCAGTAATCATCAAATTAAACGCTGGACCGTTTTGACCTGTCTGGCTGTCTTTGTTCAGTGAATGCTTCGCAAGTAGGAAGAGTGAACAAGTATTTAAATATTTTATGCTAGATTTTCTCCGCCAATTAGTCGGAAATAATAACGTAACATTAAATGGAGCGTACTACATACGCATTTTTCCCTAAAAAATGATATGCAATTTGAATTTCGCGTTGAAAGAACACGAACACGCTGCAAAGAATATTTTCGCTCCGAGATTCATTTTTCGGCATAGTTTCGCATAATTAGAAATGAAAAAAATATTTGGCTGGCCTAAATCAGAAGACCGGTATAATTAATTGGAGATACAGGAATACGAACCACGACGCAACAAAAGTGACAATAAATATTAATAAATCAAAAGTGATACTTTGCATAAATATTCTCGACGCTATATACAATTGTTAAATGAAATATTGCTACTTCTAACAAAAATTTCGTTCACAATCGGTACACATGTATCGGACGCGCAAATATCAAATAGTTACCAACATTGCTTAATGTCCGCTTAATCGAGTATAATACAATTAAGAAGCGCTATGAAATTTCATTTTATTGTGCAGCGTTGAAACTATTGATTCTCTATTATACCAATTAGCGAAGGTGTGGTATTGAATTATAGCGGCGAATCTGTGCAGCAAAATGAATTCCACGTTAAATCTATTAGCCGCGCGCGTCAGCAGAATTTTGTAAATAGTTCATCAAAAGCTGTGTAACTATTCGTTTCGTTCGTCGCGGGTCTGGAATTCATAATTAGATAAAAAATTTAATGTAGGAACACACGGTTCCATTTACGAAATGAAACAGCCTCAGAATTTTTATAATTGACGAAACACTCGATTCCACTATTTCATTTTCCCCCCTCTTCGAGAACACCAAAGATAATTATCGAACAGTACGAATCGGTTGCAAATTTGATTTTTTAAATATATCAAGATATACTATAATTAATAATTTAAGGTCCATGTACAGGTATCGTGTCAAGTTGCACAATTGTTAATCTGTATTATTAATAACTGAATCTGATATTGTGTTCATGTGAGATATCGTCATATGGTCGATAGTCTGGAGCAATTATATGAACAATTAATCTTCCAGATGATTAGAACTTTAACTAGCACACTACTGACAACATATTTCGTACGGAAACTTTGACATATTGTTAAGTACCTGTTCTATTATTTATAATGAAAGTATTTTTCTTGAAAGATAAGCTATTATATTATTATTGAATTTCTGTTGTGTGTATATAATTTTCTCGTATATAATTTTAGATGGTACTCATTCAGAAACAGAAACATTCAGAATGATTTTCAGCATCACTCAGGCTCCTCTCCACGTCGTAATTATAATAAGTATTTACTTTAGAAGTAAAATTGTAAAAGAACTGAGATGTGAAGATACACGGGAGATAAGAGAGAACGGTTAACCCTTTATGTTCTGAGGGTTCTTTAAAGTACCACTTTCATTAAAATGCCGCTGCGAACCAGATATGCTTACATTTATATACCTAAGTTAATTTCAAGTACCGCTACGTGCATTTCTAATGTAAAATACATTCACGCTTAGCATACATGTCATCTAAGTCTTGAAATACTGCGGAAAGAAAGGTCATTAAAAGTAAAAATAACAATTCAGGTCATGAGGAGTTCACGAAAGTTGAAATGATGATTTCTACTACCTCTTCATACGTTTGTAATAGAGTTGTATTCTATTTGTTCATCTTCGAACATTTGCTTTTCAGCTTCCCAGGGCCAAAAGCATTTTTGTGAAAAATATGAATAAACAACAACCTATTGCTGCAACATATCGACGCATTTGCCGCAGTGAGTATCGCTACATTGCCAGTGGGTCAGAGATGAACCGTTGCATGATACCGTTAACACAGCGATCATGCAATATTAGTAATTGGCATAATTGCCTGATTTTGATCATTTCAATTTCGCAAATTGTTGTTTTTAAAGTATCTTTGAATTTCTGTAATTTTATTTGTGCAGTAATGATTTCAATGCATTTTTCAATCTTGTAGAAATTGGAATTAGAAAGATTTCGAGTAACTAAATTATTTGTTGTACGAACAAATTTTTCAAACAACATACAATACGTCCAGTAGCGTTGCTGTATAAATTTTAAACATTTCAGAACAAGAATTCAGAATTTTCTTAAAAAGTACAGTTTTGATTCTGTCAATTAAAGATTTCTTTATTATTTACAAGTAATAATTATTAAATACAACTGAAAAAATGAATTTTCCAGAAATTATAATAGACAAATAGAAATTATTTCAAGTCCTATACCTGATTAAAGATGCTCTCTTCGGTACAAAAATGCATATATCGACATGTAACAATATTGGAAAATAATATTATCCACATAGAACGAAAATATTTCATCACAACAAAATATTGCCAGGTAAAAAATTACGAATAGACGCTTTTCATAGTAGAGCTTCGCAAATCGTGCCTAATACCGCGAAAAGCTGGTTAACCCAGAATTAGAAAAACCCAAGCGGAGTCTAATTGATGTCTGCTTTAAGCTTTGTTATCGGGAGGAAGCGTGACTGGCTACTGTCATAAGCAATAATAGTAATACATTATTGGTGTTCTTATCACGTTGAAATTTGTTCGCGGTGTTCATGACACATTGACCGATCCGAGTGCAATACAAACACATCTTGGTGCACCTATTGGGACTATATAGTCAATGAATTCGCCATAACAGTTTCGGTGACTGCAGGTGCTCCCGAAAGTACAATTCCACCTGTGAGTTATCCGTTCGAGCAACTCTGCATAGGAAAATGAAGCGGGATTCGAGGACGGTGACGAGAAGGATTCGATATTGATGATTTCCGAAAAATTAAGAGACAAGGCGAGTGGAATAGGTAAATGTAGGACATGAGAAAAGAGAAATGAAATCACCTCCATGATTGTTGAAGGAACTCGGTGTCGACTCGAGGGCTGGGATGCTCGCGTGGGAGAGACCGATGGTCAACCCAAAAAGCACAGCACTAGCCGCCAGTAGCATCGTCCCGTGACTTCTCTATCCAGAATACTCCGATTATTAGTTCTCCGCCCAACCACACTTGACTTATCACTTCTAAGAACTCCTTTTTTAAAAGAGCATCGCCGTCTACTGCACGACTCGCTTACGACACCACTCACAATCGCGAAGTCAATATTTGAGCAGAATATCGATTCGCCTGAAAATCTAGTGACGATTCTCGTCGCCAGCTGGCGCGTCGAACTAGTGGCGTTAACCGCGCGCGTCTAATCGACGCGGAAACCTAAATTGAAACTGAACTGATATTCATGTTCTAGCTTCTATTACAACGTAACAATTACTTATAAAATAGATACGAAATGTTTTCGTGTAATAGAAACGCGAAAACCCAACTATAACAAACTTATTGTCTCGGAAAAAGTTTCGAGAATTTTCGAATGAACAAAACACGCGATGTTGTAAAAGACCGGGAGCGAGCAAGAAAAAAACAGGAAGCAAAGAATTATTAGATGATTACGATGAAGATGCATCCATAAATGAAATGAATAACGGAGAGTAAGTCTCAAAAGGACGGCAGCCGTGGCGCGTTTTCAATAACGATGTCGCTGCATTACATTGATCAATGATGCGTCACCGAAAAGATCAAGCGGCACATCTAGGTCCTGTATACTTTCTGTAATCAGTGAGGAGACATGGAGACATCAAATGACATCAGAGAGGATACCTCATTGGAGATATTGGCTAAGTTTTTCTCGCGCATGGACGGCGATTTCAGCATCAGTAAAATATAATTTTGGATAAAATACGGCATCTTGATCACCCTGTAAAATTTTTAAGATTTGATTGTGACAAATGAATGTATAACATGTGTTTTTGTAACTCGTAGTTGTAACATATTTTGTAACTCGTAGAACACTCGTCTCGTTTCATCTTTCCAATACCTCCTCACTGTCTGTAAGTAGATTCATGATTCACTGCGCGGTACAATATGAATTTGACAATTAAATTTATTAATGATGACTTAGAACCGCCACAATATTATAACGAAGAATACATAATGTACCCACCGGAAACCTACTTCCAAGTTTAAGTAATAAAAAAACTGACTAATCATAGGAGTATATGTATAATCTGCCATCTGATATAAATAATGGAGGGACTCATTGACCTAACAACTAATTTCCCGGTCCCATACATCTATTCGGACTCCACTTCCTCGCCGCCCAGTTGGGAAGAGGACCATTAGCACTTAGCACCCAAGACTTTTATATGAATTATTATAATTTGATCTTTCGTTCAGTCTACTTCAAATTTAGGCAGAAAGCGTGGAACCACAGACGAGTATCTCCTCAGTGGTCTTCTGTACCAACAAGATACCATCGGTGGCCTTCTGTTTCTTACTCTGGGCACAACATATCGTAGAGGGCGTAAGTAAACGGCAATAGTGAGAAATCACGATGTCTCATAACTCACAAAGCTGGCATTTCTCGTCGGTGGTATTAGAAAACAAATAGAATAAGTGTAAATGAATGCAACATTTAACTTATCTACGGCTGATACTCATGCCTATTTCATTTAAAATAATGTAGTTTTTATATGGTCATAAAGAAAATTGACAGTAAAGTTAATCCTCACCTACACATTTTCATGATTATTTTTCATGACACACATAAAGATAGTAAACTTAACAACGTTTTTTTTATTGTGGAAACACCACGTACAATTTATCTTAAGTACTTGTGTTTCAAAGCGAATAATAAAATGATATTTTGTTCGATGCAACAGTTTATCCTCTATATTTCGAGTTCACTGAAAATTACATGATGAAATAATCAAGGAACGCTTGACAATATCGTTGGCAAAAGGAATTGTTATTAATATTGTACAACTAAAAATAATAAATTGTTCGATCACTCAGTAATTATTACGACGATCGTTAGCAATTAAAGTCAGTCAAGCGTGAAAGGATCACACGATCTTTGAACGTGTTCTGGTTGGTTGCATTTTATTGCGAACCTGAATCCGGTAAATGCTCTACTGCATTCAAACTGACTGTACAGTCGAGGACAACAACAGTAGATGAATAATTTGCAAATTAAAACGATTCATTCACATATCTATATAGGGCAATCTGGGCTACCCAGACTATTTACCTAGGGCTACCTAAGAATAGCCAGGGTAGAGACAAATTTCTCTCTGTATATTATTTACGTATTTTGTAAAGTGCTATAATCTTTAGTATACACAATTAGTAATAGTTGAGTAATGGATGAAAATAGTGTAACTGTAATTGAAAGAATAATGAAGGAAAAATTATTTTATTATAACAAATGTTCAAAATAATGTCCACTAACACTGCATAATACATTTTTGTAAACGATTCATGGAACTTTCCACAACATCACATAAAACATGAAAAAATGCAATCACAGATAGTGAATCATTCATATTAAGTATGCATGTATTTTAAATTACAGAATAGCATGATAGAAATGCTATATTTTATATCTCCTAGTGGCAGAATAGAAGTGGTCAACTATTTTGTTTACTTATAGCATAGAAATTGGATACATTAATCGAATGTTACATACATATGTACATATACATATTTCATACAATTTAACGAATATAGCAAATACGTTTACAGTTTTTTATATGAATCTTAAAATATTTATTTATTCAGTATGAGTAATATACTTATTACAGAGTAACAAACATTTGTAAATATGGTTTTTTGCTTATCTATGTTACAGACCATATTTAGAAAAATATACTACTATATAAAACAAAGGAAATGTATATATTTTATTTTCAAATTAATTAAATACAAGTTACTCGTTTTATTCTAAATATGGCCATGCATATTTTTTGGAACAAATTATATTGATCGAAAACAACTTAAATTTCACCATTCAAAAGTTTCTTATCAAATAAGAATTCACCCAACCGACCTTGTGTCGCCAACGTTTTATTTAATGTTGAGATTTTACCAGCAAGATCACGCTGTCCTTTGTATTGCTCAGTCAAGAAGTCAGTAGTGAGGTAGTCTACCAGCTGAAATCATATAATTGGGCAATTAAAATTTAATAAACTTATTTCATTTTTCGTAAAGATGAAAGTATAAAGAATGCTATTTACATGATAATCATTGAAAGTGGCTTCTTCAGATGTCTTTCCACTTTTTTTAGTTTCAGTATTTTCACATTCCTTTATGATTTGGCGAATACTTTTTGTAACTTTGGTTTCCAATTTGAGAGCTTCTTCAAGGGCTCGTGTACCATTTCCCCAAGGATGACCTGTGGTTTCCTGGAACTAATATTTGTTTGTTATTATTTTTTCAAATTTTCTTCTACATAAAATGTAAATAAAAATAAAATTATTATTAAAATGTTATTTTACTCATAGGATACATACTGTACTGTCCAGAATTAGCATTTCATTATTTATTAATTGACCACGCATTGACAAGTATTCAATGATTTTTATTGCATGTTCTCTTTCTTCATTAGCAGCTTCAAAGAAGAATTTGCTAAATCCAGGACGATGATTTGTATCTTTAGCAAAATAAACGCCCTACAATAGAAATATATGTAAGTATGATTTTTATCATTACTTGTGATTACCATTGAACATTACATATTATATGATTACCATTGAAAGGTAAGTTAAAGAAGCTCCAATTTCTTGTTTAATCTGGAGCTGTAAGCGGTCTGCGCACTTAGATTTCATATCCAACCAAGCCTCCGGTGCATCGTCAGCAATTTTACCTAGAAATATAAATTGACAATGCTGTATAACAAAAGCAATACATTAAAAAAATATATTAATACTTCGTATGTTAAGAAAGTTTGACAAAATATATTTCCATTATGAAATTTCTATTGTAAGAGGTGATTCTAGATTATTAGATCAGTGAAGAATATTGATCAATTTTTTTATTATTATATCAATAATGGCAAAAATCTTTCATAATAGATAAGATTGGAATTACGTATCTCTAAAATTACAAAGGCAATTTTAGATTACTTCAATTATCACTTCTTAAACACTTCACCTGTGTATTATCTTTGGTTCTGATTCTCTATGTAATACACATGTTCAATGTTTCATTTTATACAAATGCGTTTCTTAACACATTATTTATAAATATTTTATAAATGATCAATAATGAATCAAACAGTGAATAAGAAATATAGGTATTATATATGTATGAAATAGATGTATGTATTCATAGCATAAAAATAGTATCATACAAGAGGACAATAGTCAAGAGCAATTGTTAAGACACAAATTGCATTCTCTTTAAGTTAAAATTAGTTGAAAACTCATAACAAAACTATGCACGAGGAAATGATTAATGATATAAAATAGTTATCTAGGTTATCTAACTTCCACGAGCAGTAACCATTACACACACATATACTCATAATGGACTTTAGAATATTCAGTAATCAATATGTTCGCATTGTCATTTGAACCTTATCAAAAGTTATCACTGCGCAAACAAGACCGAATGGTGACCAATAACTGATAAATTCTATAATTTTAAAACTTTGTTCAATATAACATTGTATTTTAATTGAATTCTCCAATGTTTCCAAACTAATCATTGCATTAGCAAAATACAATAAGATAATTTATGAGTAAAGTAAAAACAATGAAATATTTCATTCAAAATGAACATAATCTTTAATAGCTTCTGTAACAAACTGATGCAACATTTCAAATAAATGTTGTAACAAAACTATGTATTAAATGTATAACAATTGTAATTTAATAATATACTTAGTATGTAAATGGTATGGTTTACACCAACTCCACGACGACAAAGATGTGATAAAATCTATAAATGCAGATAATGGAACAAAGAAACAATGAAATCGGGCTATGACTAATAGTTTTTGTCTTTATGAATAAATCATCGCTGATAAGACATGCAAAGGGTACAGCAGCATTAAAAAAGGAACAAGATAATGATGTGATTTGCCTTCTGTAGAAATGACTAACAGGAAACCCAATATTATAGTCATCATTACACCGAACTTTATACGCTGTACAATAGGTTACAAAAAATAATTATATTTAGAAGCTTGCTACATAGATGACCAGATGTAATAAAATGTAAGCAATTCACTGAGGCAGTAAGCAGAAAACAGCAATTTTTACAATCGCGGGTCACTAACATTTGCTACTATGGTCATTCAATTTTTATTTTTTACTGATAATATTCGAATTTTATATAACCATTTGACGTTTCATTCAGTAGAAACGAATCGAGAATAAAAGAAATATCTACTATGTGTACAATATATGAAAGAACCTATACCCAAAGAAGTTGTTTATAAAACGTAATGCGTTGTTCAATTTACATGTTGTGCAATGCGGCGAAATACGTACATGTATGCACAAATATTAACGTTCTAAATTAAGAGGTTAATATTACTATTATACATATATTGAGCATTTTTTTCCATAACATGCGAAGGATAACATCGATCTCGTAAACAAAAAGGATACAGGACAATGGAAAGTATAGGTGTAGTATATGTAACGTTAATCTCAACAACTGTTTCAGAGATATAATACACGCACAAAGAATATTACAATGATTTAAGAAATATTTCGAATACTTACATTGCACTTTTTCTTCCAGCGATCCATCAATGCAAAAGAAAGTAACGAATAAGACGTAAATCAGCTTCATGGTTACTGAATATAGTATTTATATTTGAAAAGAAAGATCACAAGATAGTATTTATTAAATGTCCGCTTAGGTTGCAACCTTTATACGCACTGGTATAGAAGGTTACTTTTAGAGAAACTAGATAAGAATTGTACGTGAACTAAACACGATGTACGTTTGCCATTGATCATTTAATAATTGACCAACAAATGCGTATCGAGTAACTGGAATTTTCTATGTATTCCCTCCCTACCACGCATGCGCCCTACCTATCAGCTGATTATGACTGTGTGAAAGTTAAAACTACCAACGGGCTGACCGGACAGTGTTGTCCAAAGTCCAATCAGTGTTCCGATATGGTACAACTTTTCTCGTGCATGCGCGGCAATTTCAGCCTCAGTAAAGTAAGATTCTCGATAAAATGGTGTACCTTGAGCACCTCGCAAAATTTTAAAGAATTGTTATGATTTGATTCTAAAAAATGGATGTATAACATGTGTATTTGTGTATATTTTGTAACTTGTAGGACACGTTCTGGAGTCTTACTGTCCGGAACAGATTATTTCGATACATTCCCGCCAATATAACTGCCTCAGGGCTCTGCTACCTCAACATCCTAATATAGATACGTTACTGTTTTGGCCGCGCATGCGCGAGAAAACTTACACCATATCGGAAGACTGACTGAGTCCAATGTTCATTGTTGGAAGAACGTCGAAACGAGAGTATTCACGTTGCTTCCATATAAACGAGCACGTCCTTTAAACAGGTATGTAGCATAGATAATTCGACATCGTTCTTCTTAATAACTCGATTAACGTTCTATGTATAAATAGAGAAGTCAACGTCAATAAAATCACGAAATACGGGACGTTTGTTACTACTTTATTACATTTCACCGCGTATATAAAAGCTACTGCGCATTTCAATGCAACAACAATGAATAATATCACTGTGCAATGTCTGATATCTACAGGCAGCATGAATTTTTCTTGATAAAGGCTCGTGACGTCTATAAATTACATCCCCCTTCAGCGACATTTCGTTTCTATCATAGATCGCAAGTTATTTGTGTAAATCTGTCTTTCTTTATATCGGTTGTAGCGGTATCATGCGAGAATAGGTTACTGTAGATTATTATTGGTTAAATAGTAATTAATATTTAAAATGTATTTTTATACTGATATTTGAAATTTGTATCTATTATGTCGTAATATCTTCATTTATTTTCCCATTTCTAAGCTGCAATGTTTTCCGAATTAATGTATAATATTCGCAAACCATTGTTATTTTGAATGACAAACTTATTTTGATTTAATTGAATTTTGTTTTATTTAAAATTACAGCAAAATGTTGTTCTTTGGTATATTACCGCTTCTACTGGCACCTGTGTTTGCGCAGAAGGATGTTCTAAACAGTTGTTCTAGGGAAACAGCGAATATATGCAGTCCTAAAGCATCTAATGTAACAGGTATATAAATGTGAAATATTTTCGAATGGTATTATCAGTGAAATTATTTAGACACTCGAATAATTTTTGTTTACTAGCGTTAGTAGGAACGAGTTGTACTGCTGCGTATGGAGGATTCAAAAAAACTAATATACAAACATCCACAAATCTTGAAATCAAATTACAAGCATTCGCTAATGCGAATATACATGAAAGTTTTCATCTTTTATTGCTATCTAGTTACTTTGGCGATTATCGTAGAAGTCGCGATGGGTTTAAAAAATTATATCGTCAATACTCTGATAAACTATGGGAAGATGCAATTGATGTAATGAAATATATTGCTAAGCGCGGTGGTGCAATGGACTTCAAACAGCCATCGCATTCGAGCCATGTAAGTAGATTTGGTAATTGTGCATAATGGGTCCCACCTCACCAATTTTGATAAAATTTAAATATGTTGTAAAACTGAACATTCTGAACAACTTTTTTCTATGCATGTAACCGCCGCTCAGCCTTAGTTTTTGTGATATTTGCCAAAAACTGCAGCTACTACTACATTGAATTTTGCCTATACGTGCACGTCCGTGCTGTGTATGCCTCAGCATGATGCGACCGCTCGTCAATTGTTTCTACACTTCTATCGCTACGATCATCGAACGATTTATATACCGCGTGAATTTTTTAAAACAAATGATGAAGAATCAGTCGAATAAATTCTTCGGAACGAATAGCAGACATTGAAGAGGCAGTAAAATATTGTGAAATACATATAGTGAAGTATAGTATACATTATTGTAAAATCATCGTGAAGTTACATGAATTTCCAAGTTTTCATATATATGCAATGGTCATACATATATAAGGTGAGCTTTCAATTTTGAAAGACTACTCTTGGATTTTCGTATGCGTGGTCAGGCCGGCCTTCTCCGCCCCCTCCATGAACTAATCACAACTCATTCTATTCGTATAATCTTTGCATTGTAGCTGCCGTCCAAAATTTGAACTAGTAAGGGAAAAATCATGTAGATAGAATGAGTTGTGGTTAGGTCGTGGAGGGCACGGAGAGGGCTGCCCGACCAGGCATACGAAAATCCAGGAGTAGTCTTTATCATCATATGTTTTAAAATGTTCACGCGGTATATAGATCGTTCGACGATCGCGTGTTATATCTGTAGAAACAGATGACGAGCGGTCGCATTATGCTGACGCATACGTACAGCACGGACGTGCACGTATAGGCAAAATTCAATGTAGTAGTAACTGCAGTTTTTGGCAAATATCTTAAAAACTAAGGCCGAGCGGCGGTTACATGTATAGGAAAAAGTTGTTCAGAATTTTCACCCTGACAACATATTAAAGAATCATCGAAATCGGTCAGGTGGAACCTTTCATGCTCAATTACCGTAGATTTTTTAATTTCTTGTTTATTTCGTATTTTTATCTTTATTTCATATTTATATCATATTTTTATCTTTAAAGAGTACAGCAACTGAATTGGAAGAAATTAAGAGCTTGGCTTTGGTAATGGACATACAGAACGAGCTTGCTGTCGAAGCCTTCGAGATTCATAGCGAGGCTACACATAAGGCATCATATGATCCGGCTATTGCTCATTACATTGAAGAAAGGTTCTTAGAAAACTATACTGATCGTATACGGGATTTGTCCGGCTATATGACTGAATTGAAGGGTTTGTCCCACTGTCAAAAGGACTGCGATGATGTTCCCCTGTCTGTATTCATATTCGATGAATACCTTCAGAAAAGTTTGTAAATTGCTCTTACCTATAGTTAAAGTCATATAATACAGAATTTTACATTTATCATTATACATATTAAAATTTTATATGTTAACGTTTTGTTCACTAAAGCGTATACTCTTATTTCCTAGCTAATAAAAAATTCTATATATAAAGCTAATGAATGTACCATAAAATGTTATTTTGGTTTTTGCCGACAGATTTCATCCAATAAAGATCATACTTTATATTTATTTCTTTACTTCTTACATTATTAAAGTACAAATTAAATATATGTTTACTCAAAATTAAATTGATTCTGTCAAAAATAGTTGGTTTTATAGAAGCTCACTTTCGAAGATTAACTATCCAATGAACAAAGATAATTTTCGTTTAACAAAATACGATTCTATTGGTTTCGAAATAATCGTTACATCTAAAACTTTACACATAGATGAGGAAATATCTTTTAGGAGAGTAAGGTATGGATCTAGTATGTAAAAATATGAATAGAGACCCAAACTCTTTTGTAATAAATATTATATACATATAATAAACTTGTATTGATATGCAATATTTTATTTTTGTCTTTTACTTTTACACATTACTGTGTACATTTGTTCAGTTTATCTAATTTCAAATACTAGACGAAGATCATCATTTCGATTATAATACAGAATTAGAGAAAGCAAATATGTAATTAAATAGGTTTTTAGATAAACAAGACATCCCCTTTCTGGTTATGCCACTATATCAGAAACATCTAGTATATTGAAATCATTAATTAAAAAATAAAGGCACATTAATCAGGTATTACGTATTTACGTATTTAGTAAGTGTTAAATTTATGTATAAAAAGAAATAATTATATTTATATTTATTAGGCTAATGACAAAAATATAGCTTGCAAAAATTAGATTGGAACAAGTTAACGTGTATAATTCAGTATAATGTGGTCAATAAGTAATGTGCCTATTAAATTATAATTGTACAAAACATTTTTATTATCACTGACTTGCTTTAAACAAGTAACTTATTTCTATTTATAACAATTTGCAATGATCATAACATTGATAAAAAAAGGTATTTATTTCATGAAATATATCACTTGTACGTGTAAATATAGAAAAATGAAAATAATATTCCTATATATTCGTAAAAAATGGTTGTGCATTAATTCATATTTTTTTGTTCTTGTCATTCTGTTGATCGATAAAAATATATGTATAGATCTACCATACTTAGTATAAAAGCATTTAAATTTCATGATTTTAAATGGAAGACAGTCCATGTTTACTTATATCACTCAACAATCAGCCTCTTAAAATCTCGGAAAAAATTATGCTCAACACTACACTGTCAAACTAAAGCTACTTATTTTTGAAATAATAAATAAATAATATCAACATAAAACTAATATTTCGTCAAGTGTGAAAGAATTGGAAGCGCATAATGTATAATTCAGTCAAAGATAGGTCATAACATAAGGTCTTACAAAATTTGTTTTTTTTTTTAACTGATTTGTTCTTTTCTTCAAATTGTAGATATTATTATTATTAATTATTCTTTGTATAGTCAAAAATTTTAAGCAGTTATACTATGTCACACGTTTTGTTCTATTAGTAATTATTGATCTTTTTTCTTTGAATATTTTAAATTAATTATATAATAAGAAATAGATTAGTATTTTGAATATTATTTTGCATAAACTTGCAAAATGTTTACAGTATAAGATTTACAACTTTTTTAATGCATCACTTTATGATGCAAAATCATTACTGGATTCATATAATAACTCCCTTATAAATACATATTAGCTCCATTCGTCGTTCAATACTGTAATAACTATTTTCCTATGATATTTTGAGTACCGTATGTAACGATAAAATTTCTAAATTACTTATACAATTGATTACAGAAGTAATAATATTTCTTCTCATAATCATAAATTTCAATTTGCATTATAGCCCTTGTACATCGCGCCAGTCTTCTACGAAGATTTGTTTATCTACGTAAGCTTTTGATGGATACATCTCATGTAGTAGTATTCGTATCAATTGAAAACCTGAGTAATCAAATGTTTATTACTATAAATATACAAACGAACTTGAAACTATATTCCATTGAACTGTTTACCTCTTTCCAATCCTGATATGCATAAAATATTTTAGGCATTCATCGCGATTTAGTATAGAGCTATAAACTATGCGAATGCGTCTGAAACAATCATATACAATATATCATGAAAAGAATATTCGTGAGAATAAAACATCAATCGTTATTAACTTTTAGGCTCACATTTGATGATGTAATTCGCAGATGTATTAATAATGATGCAAGTTCTAGGTCTTCACTGTAATTATTTTTTAATGTGACACTTCTGCAGCCTGTCCGTAAACATCGTACCTAATTACAAAGAAAAAATATTTTATCTATATACCATCAGTGATCTTAAAAAATACTTTTATAATTTATGCATACGGGATATGTGGCTTGTCCAATAAAGTTACTATCCCCAAACATATCCTCATCCTGTACAACAAATCGTATGAATGCAAGGTATGGATTAGCAACTTCGAACTCGCAAGACTCATTCCACATGGGATTGAATCCGTTATCAGCTACAATTTGAATACAGTTACTGTATAAATGTCGAAACTGTTATACATATATATATACACAATGTTTTTTTACTTACGTATTGTTTTAGTTGTTAATTTTGTACCACTGTCAAAATCTACGCCTATAATTTCAATCTCGACGAATGGACTGGCTATACCTCTTCCCGATCTCATTAAATGTCTTGCGCCAATAATTTTTAAATGAAATTTAAGAGATTCTATACCGTGTAAGCAACTTTTATCTTGTGGATTAAAATCGTCCCTAAACATAAATTCGGGTTTTAAAATGTAACCACAGTTGCCATTCTCTCGAAATTTTGTCTGATTGAGCTGCATTGATTTATCGCCAGTTTGATAATTCAATGCTACCATTTGACAGCCAGAATTCCATATTGGCACAGGATTATAATTAGATGAATCAATGCGTTGTCCTTTAGGATAGACTCTGCTAAACTGAATCTACAGAATTACATATTTATATTATTGTAGCTTCATTTGACTTTCCAAATTGTACCTTATGTTATTGTTATGTTGTATCGCTTTACCTGATGGTATTTTAAGAAAAATTTGCTCTCTTGTTGACACATAAGTTTTTCAGCCTTTGTTTCAGGGAAGCTACTCATCTCATTAAATATAAAACCTTTTGTTCTTATTCTTTCTAAATTAAATGCAACTGATCTGCAATAAACTATTAAATTTGACATTTCCTTTGCTATTCTCCATGCACGTTCCATTTCTTTGTGCTGATTTTCCTAGAAGACAGAAACGAAATATAAAAATGTAATTAATCATTACTTTTTGAAATCGCGAAAATGTCAATACTTACTCTAACACTAGCATTTTGTGCAGTTTCTTTAATACTAGACATCCATTCTAATGCTGTATCTTTGGATGAAGTTGCGACTTCGAACACTGTACACATACTGGGATTCTGAATTCTTAATATCCATTCTAACCCAGGTCTTTCACCTACTCTCAATTTAACAACAGCGCCCATAATATCCAGTGAACCTTTTTGAAGATTACCGAACATCATTGAATCTGCTGACTGGAGGTGACAATACATTAATAATCATTATATAAAAGTACAAAAAGAAGAACTCATATGACAGGAAATTTACTTACATCTCCCTGGCTATCTTGAGGTTCTATTTCCTCTACGTAATTAGCAGGAAACCAATGCTGTTTTTTGCCACCGTAATCTCCTCGCCACCAACCACCACTTTCTCGATGTACATTTGTTATTATAGCATGTTTTACTAAGGTTAATTCATCATCTCTTCGGGCTTTGTAATCATAGATAGCTTTCACAGTTACCTTGACAACGAATTAGATTTATTAAATTTTTTGAACCTGCATGATTCACTATTGCACTGCGGATTTTATGTATTTATGTAAAAAAATGTCCTACTAAAATTATTGTAGAACAAAATTAATTTCTAAGTAGTTTCCTTTTCTAAAATCCGCAGTCTATTCGTTGTTGTGACTCACTTTTGATGTAAAACTTGTAGGATCCATGTAACCAGGAATACCGTAAACAGAACCATCATCAACATCCTGAATTTGAAAGAATAGTTCAATAAATATATTCATTTACGGGTGCATAGTATTAAGAAACGTACCAGTCCCATTCTTCTAATGATATCTTGATTTACAGGATGACTTAATTTAATTTTTTTATACAATGGATTTCTTTCGTAGTAATTGATTAATTCGACTAAGCTTTCAAACTGTACAGTACCAAAGGTATATAAGCGTCCTTCCTGCTTAATTCTACAATGCTTGATCTTTTTCTCGGCTCTAAAAAAAGGATAAAAAAATTCAAGATATTATCGTTTTCTAAAACGGTAAACCTTTAGGACATTTTACCTGAACGAAATGGCATAAGAGTTGCTTTCTTTTTCACTAGGTCTGACTAAAAATGCACCATCAGTAGGAATACGTTTTAACATTTCCTCTGCTAAGGTGCGAGTACAATCTGCATGCCACCATTCTTTCTCTTCGTGTTTATTTGGTTGTGGGACAGGCTCTTGTAGCGTGATTAAAAATTCCTATTTTATACACAAGATTAGTTAATTAAATATGCATGTCATATCAGAAGCGAAATAAGATATCTTGTTTGGCCTTACTTGACTCCGCAGTGGATAATTACGATAATGCGTAATTAGGCTATATAAACTATCAAAACAATTTGTGTCAATGAGATAGTATTGCGTTTGACCCATCTCTTGCTTGAGCTTAATACGACAATGATTCACTTTGCCTTTACGCCAAAAGGAAAGACAGTAATCTCCTACAAATGTAACACACTGCCTCACTAAAAAAGTACCATCACCCAGATGCGAATAACGTCGTAATAATTCTTCTGCTTCCTCTCTGCCTCTTGCTAATTTACCATGAAACCATTTCTCTCCAAAATGTAATTCATCATTGGGCACACCCTTTATCACAATAAATATTAGAATTTAATTGAGGAACCGTGGTTAATACACTTATATTATGAGTACATACATCTGTTGGCTGTCGAATAATACTTTCTTCGTCGTCATCATGCTCAGTTTCTTGTGTTCTAGAAAATGTATCTGTATAGAATAACTTTTGTTGAGTGAGCACGAAAAAGTGTGGATTCCATTCCCTATCGACAGGATCTTCAAGATAAAGAATACCATTTGTCACAGTATTTCTGAGATCCATTTCTTGCCTACTTTCATCATTTCGAACGAGAAACGACGTCTCGTCAACACCATCAGGTAATTTTTTATGTTTCAATATAATTTTTCTTCTTAATGTATGCGGTGATGGCAGACAAGTTTCATTTTTATCTATAGGTTGAGTTAACAGCATGTCACCGAATACTTCTTGCATTGTAATTGCCATTTTACGTTGTTGAGGCAAGGTACAATTGTCCTCAATAGATAAAATTACAGGGTAGCTACGCGGAACATATACTTGTCAGAGATGTGCAAGATCTCGAAAATGTTGGGTCGGGACTTATGACTTTTATCATAATATTTGAATAAATTTGTTTACACTTACTCGGAGGTAGCAAAAGCATGCTCTTTAATGGTTTTAATGACATCCAGAAGTTTTATTTTTGTGGTAAGTGTGTGACCATGAAAAATAAATGGCATTCCATCTGGTCCATCCCAGCAATCAAGTTCTATGCATCTGCAACCAGATCTTAAAGCACGTACATATGCTTGACAACTACTTTCACTGCTAATCTGATCTCCCATTAGATACCTACAGGAACATTTATCTAATTATTTTTCTTCTTCATTTTAATATTTCCAAGCAATTATTTTCTAAACTATTATTCACTGATGTATGTTCTTCTTAAAATTAAACTTAATGTATTTCGAGAGTTCTGCTTGAATCTATTTTGTTTCAATAATAAACAATTCAGGAAGCTACTACGTTCATTTTAGAAATGATTCTTACGTGTTATGCGACGAAGCTATCCAATAATGTGCGAGGGGTTTATTCATGTCTTGATATATTCGAGAATATTTGGAATCCCAAACAGAATTTTGTTTTGAAAATAAGAAATCGATGAATTCTGAAAACGTAAATTGTGGTTCTTGTACATCTCTTAGAGGATCTTGTAAATAGTCTCTAATAAAACATGAAACTTCTATCTCGTTATTTCCTAGTGGATCCTGCTGCTCAGTCGTTAAGAAGTTTTGGAAGTCATGGACACTAACAAGTGGCCCTATTTTAGAGTAATTTAAAAGTTTAACCCAATCTGTAAAATTCTGTAAAAATAAATACACAATCTATATAGAAAATAGATAAAGAGATTACATAGTGATAAGAAATTTCTATTAGCGCAATCACCTACCAGGAAGTATTTAATAATTCTTCAAACTTTACAATTCATTGCTAAGAATTATTTAATCAATTTTTCAATAGCAAGAAGAATTTCTATTGTTATCATTTAAAAGAATACTTTTAAGCTTCTTTTTAATATACTACAATCATTGAGAATCCTATCAATGGGTCTCTGGTAGGTAAAGTGTTAAGGAGTATACATATATCAATAGTATGATAATATAAAAACTTACATTTTGATCAAACATAAGTTTCTGATAAAGTTCAACAAAATTATCGAAACCAAGTTCGTTTCTGTTCATTGTATCTATTTCTTGAAAAAACTCCCGCAGTCTGTTTGTTGCTACTTTACAATTAACTCTGGGTAAAAATGCTTTTACATCCTTCAGTGTAACTCTATGAATGTAAAGTACTAAATTAGACAAGTATAAAAATAATAAACTGGTATAAAAACATTGAGAAAGTCTGTAAATCAGACACATACACCCACGCACAATCATAATAGGGTACCTCATTTCAATTCATTCACGAAATAATCTACCAAACTATACATTTTTTCGATTAATGAATAGTTTAGGAGATGATCGCATAGATGAATTAAAATTGGACGTACTTTATACATATGTATAATCTAGAAGTAAGATTCTAAATAAGTAAAAATCTAAAAGTAAGAGTGAAGAATTATAAATGTCTTTACGTTTCTCTTGAATTTTCCATTGCATAAAACTCTTTTCTTAGCCATCTTTCAACTTGTAAAGGATATGGAGTTTTTATTGTATCTTGAACTAAACGACGTAGCCCTTTTACCCAAAGTTCACATTCTTTTTCACTAAGGGCTGAAATAAATACATAAAAGCAGGTGCATGCAAAAAATATACTTCAGGAATAATTTATGTATTAGAGAATAAAAATATAATTACATAAATAGTGAAAAGAAATATTGGGACAGTCATTGATACAGTAACGGATATACATAAGAATATATTTACCAGATATCGAGAGTGTCTTAAGTCGGAATTCTGAACCATAATACACAACAAAACATCTAAGATTCTCTGTTCTCTTTGCATCTTCTGGCCATTTTTCAAAGTCCTTAGAATGTTTTCCTACCTTAATTTCCTTAATTTCTCTAATTTCAACTAAAATTAAAAGAAATACAATACTAACAAGATGTTTATAATATAGCATGTATAAAATGTTTTATTTTCTCAGTTTACACATTATGTACTAAGTGCATTACAGAAATGTATGATACTAGAAAATAAAATGAATTACTTCTATTCCTAAATTAAATACCCATGATGTCCAATAGGGTAAACTTAATATATCAACAGTATCCATGGGCATATTTGTTTGTAGATCAAAAATGAAGGAAATGTCCACTAAGATACATATGATGTAATAGCATTTTATATACTATTCAATTATAGAATTATCAAACTATACAGTATTACTATATGAAACTCGTTAATTGGTTTAGGTTGTATCTTTGTCTTTAACTCACCCATATACACTATTCACAAGGACCTTTCCTTCACGTTTTTGACCTATAACTAGTATCCTCAGATAATATTTTGCCCATTTTTGCTGTAGATATATCTTCATAACCATGCAAAATGTGTGCCTAGAATGTTAGGTCGCATTTTATTTGAACAATATTGTTACCAAGTAAATGCATATCGCTTAATAAAAATATTACTTGATAAGATCAAACGATATCAATAAGTATCAGTGCAACTACAAATTCATATTTTCTTATAGATTAATGTTAAATTATTGGACAGTTTAAATGTTTTTACCTGAACTGTCGAAAGGTCTAAATGTTGCGCTTCTTGCCCAAACAATTTGTCTAGTTTCTCTTCGTATCATAAGGGTCTTTTTCTCTGGTCTTTTCCTTGGAAAAAATTTTGTTACTATAGTCCCCCTTTCGAGCTGACTGATGACTTGCTCCATTTCAGGAATTATACCGTTCATGTTGAAAATATTTTATACTCTCTATAACAAACGTAAGCCATTTTAATTACTCAGATAAATAAGTCAAAATTATATATGCAACAGTAATCGATAAAGACGAGCGCACAGGTACGGTTTTATAAAAAGAACAAAATCTTTGAACATTTGAAGTTGAATATAAATCGAACATTTTCACAAATTAATCTATTCTTTCATTAATTATAGATAGAAAGGTAGATTGAACAAATTTTAGATCGTGTATATTCAAAGGACAAACAAAATTTGCTTTTAACGAAAAAAAAAAATTATTTGTACTTGTTCCAACGATATTTGTATACTTTATTTGCTACTCTTTATGATTACTGAATTACATACATTTGATGTTTACCATATGTATGTTTACATGCAATTGTAATATACTTTATATTTTTATCCTTAATTTTTTTTCAACGAAATATATTTGTTTCAAAGCGCAAGCAGTTTTATACGTATACAGTTTTGGAAATAGAATGATAGATTTTATGTAAATTAATTTTATTATAATATGTAAACATAACCTGCACAAAATTCACTTGAATTAAATGTAAACGTTAACATATAAATTTGAAAAAGAGAAAAATTACGTTTTCTAATATATGAATCGTCTATAGAAATCTACAAATTATGATTTAACATCAAATTGAAGTTTCTCTTCATAAAGAGATTGTTTGACTTGAGAAACATACTCTTTGTCGCATTGGTGATTATTATCTTTCTTACGTGCACGTGTTATCTTTCTTATCTATAGTTATACACTTCTTAAAGATCTGTCCTACCTGAATCAGAAATGATATGTTTTTAATTATATGATAAAAAATCCGATTCTTTTATCATTTGCAGGTATCGGTCATGACTCCGTTTAGACAAGTCTGGGGACTTTTGTTATAAACTGATATATTTTTATATTCGTCAAAATGGAATGAATATCTTTTTTTAATAATAAATAATGAAAAATACATATTATTCGCATTTTTATCTGTATTTAATAACCTTTTACAACGAATCGCAGTGTTGTGACTTTAATCGCATTGACTAGTTATTTGTTTTTTAACATTTCTTACTTGAAGAAATATAGGTATAGAATAGTATAGATATAGATATACACGCATTGTTTGTAAGTGCACCAAAGTGCACGGAGAAGTACACACGTATAAATACACATGTATTGCAAATTGCGGAATTATTCAAATATTCAGAATAATAAGGTTCTTATATCCTCTCTGGTAACCCTATGTCATATGATCAATCTTATAATGTGACTGATATCTTCAATTGATTTAAAATCGAAGACCAGATTGAAGTAGTACTTACAGCAATTGTGAAATCGTAACTATTTCTGACCCACCCTGTATACAATAGAAGAAAAGATAATAAAAGTTCACAGCTAGTACAACGTATCTTAATCAAAATGATTACAATAGAATGATTACGATTTAAGAAAAAGGTTTAAAATACAAAAATGTTTTATTTTAAAACATGAATTGTATGTAATACATCACGCATGTAAAATACACATTATTTGTCAAATACATTGCTGTACAAATATTTTTGTAATTAACTGTATATCTCTTAAATAAGTGAATCATCCTTATTCTTATCTTTGAAATGTTTTTGATACAAAATTAGAAAACACACGTATACAAATGAATTGCGTCATTATGACATATCTTTTATCAGAATTGGATATCATTTTAATTTCGTTATCGAAATCTAAAAAATTCTCTCAATGAAGATCCAATAGATGAAAAAAGTTCAGTGACAGATTTAAATGTTGACGTAGATTGTTGTCCAAAATTTGAAGATGTAGCAGGAGATAAATATGATGGAGCAGTTTTTACAGAATGTTCATTTCCTTTCCCTCCAAAATTCTATAGGAAATATAAATGAATCGGTAACGCACGTTTTTCTTACTATTGACCAATAATTCTGCTATATTAAAACTTACACAATTAATATTTCTCAAACAGGGTTCAACATATTCTGTGTGGTCACCAGTTTTGAATTTCTTTAATCTTTTTAGTAGTGCAAAACAATTATTTTCTAATTGGACACCTGCATCTGCTTCACTATCCTTTTTTAGATACATAATTCTTGATGCATCTAAATTGACCTGTTAATTTAATAAGAGTCAAGTTATGTTGATGTTCGAATTTTTTTCGAAGTAGAAAGAAGCACAAAGAGCAATTTTTCTAATAAGAGAATGATATATCAACCTCGGTTTGTCCATCCGATCTTTTCCTTTTGCCAGTAGCTAATGGTATATTCTCGGATGGGAATAAATTAAGATTGTTGTGTCTCAATGGTTTCCTTGAACTGCTATCTTTTCGTAAAGTTTGTCTACACTCCGCATACTACAATAAAGAAAGAAATTGCATGTAATTTTGATACATAAAGTAATTAAGATCATACTTGATCATACCTTTTTAATAGAATTTTGTACTCCTTCTATCCATAAATTACTATCATCTTTCTCAGAATAAAGTAAAAGTGTTTCATTTAAACACGTGACACGGAACAGCCCACCACCCAAAACACATTCAATTTTACACTTATTCAATGGTAAAACGCAACAAACAGTTAACGAGTTTTCTGGATCTCCTTTGCAATATAATAAAGTATCACTGAGAAGAACAAAATATCTTCTATATGCAGAATTTCCTCGTCTTGACACTCTCATTAATGCTCCTTGTTTAATCAACTTTCTACCAGGTTTTACCAGATTAATTGGATTTACAATACATTTCTGAAGTTTTAATAATTTTTGTGCTTCCTCGTGCTCTTCCACTAAGGCATTTATATGCCTTGCTGCTTTCTCAACTTCCACTAAACACACTACAAAGTTCATTTGGTACATATCATTAAATGTTGAAAGAGAATATAGTTGAAAATAAGCTATTTTAATTTGTATTTTATATTTACCTTGTAAAAGATTATATTCTCTATGTTTATTAGGAGTATGTTGCAGGACTTCTTGTAAAAGTAATTTATATCTAGGTACCCTTTGTATAGGTGTAATTAATAATGAAGGTAACTTTCTACCAACTTCCGGTCTTGACTCTTGTTTACTAATAAAATCTTTGAACTTATAGTCGTTCTCTTGTTTCGTCTGAAAACAAATATATTTCTTAAATAATATTCAGCACATACATATAATTTTCATTGAAGAAAATGTGAAATAACACGTTACCTGTAATAAAGATAAAATTTGTTCAAAATCATAAGCATAAACAGAATATAATTTAAAAAATGGTGCAAGTTTATGAAACGCACTAGCAATATTTTGTGGGTCTTGCTTTAATTCCTTTACTAACTCCCCGCTAACATTATATAATGTTTTTATATTTTCAGACAACGTTGAAAGTAAAATGTGGTCTAACAATTTTTTTTCAATCATAGGTTGTACGAAGAACTGAAAGAATATAAAATTAATTCAATTCCATTAATAACTATGATCATTATCAAATATATATAAATACGAATAAATTGAACCTCTGTCAATATTTCTAATTGTCGCAAATAAGTAACTTCTGTTGTTAAAATTTCTTGAATAGCTTGATATCTTAAATTCTGTTCCTTTTCTTCTAAATACTTCTGATTACTTTCATTCAGATTATTAAGTACTGAAAACATACACATTAAATTATATATTTAGAAATTATTATATAGATAGGCAAATCAATTTTGTGTACTGTACCTTTCATTCGACTTCTCATACTTAATACATTTCTATTGTTTATTATTGCTTTTAATTCAAAACTTAAAAGCGTTTGTGGCGATACTGGTGAATTCATAATTCAACAATATTAATTTGTTGTAATCTGAAATATATAAAGTAAATGTCTGTATATGATATGTTAAGTCATAAACAAATTTTCATGTACCTCAACGATATGTATTTGTATAAAATTATACAGAAATATTCTTGCAATAAATTAAAGTAATAACTATCCTCTCTGATAATAATACTTTCAGGAATGTAACATCGGTTACAATACAAAGTTTGAGGTCCGTGTTGTTGTATACATCAGTAAGTTTTGTTTGTTTCGTTTCGATGTGTTTCACTTGGATTCACTTGGATTTGAATAACTTTAGATTTTAGTTAGGGTAATGGAATCGCGCTATTGGTTGATCAACAATAAAGCGCCAATAAAAACTGTAAAAATAAAACGGGATGTAGTAGGGATTTTCAGAGTCAGCAGTTTATAGAATTTTCTAGTATTATAAAGTTGGCAACATTACAGAGCTAGGGACTAAATATACGTGTTGCGGAATATCAAAACATATGATGATGAAGTGACAATTTGACGAAAGTCGAATTACTTATTACTGACTACCTGTATTTTCACGAATTTGCTATTATCTTTAGTGACATCCGAAGGAACTATACCGTGGAAATATAGCATCAAATTTATTGTTCTGCTTTCAATCAAGGTACGATATGGTTGATTTGTCTTACAAATTTGTCAGCGGTCCCGTGTGTCAGCTGTGAAATGTCATGTCCGGATTTTAACGATTTATTAAAAACGGAATGTATGCATAGCAAAATCTACCATAAACAATGTTTTCTTAATCTTTTTGTTATCTGTAATTATTATTTTAAATTACTTAATTACGTAACAAAATATTTTATTGTTACACATTGCTTACAATAACTAGTACATTTTATGCATAATCTCGAGAGAAGGTTAATATATTTGAAAGCTGTCATCAGTTTTGTAATGAAACATATAATTGTTACATAGGTTATGGTCCATTAAATAGCTGTGTTGCAGGTTATGTTCCACGTTGGTTATGATTATGCTCCGAATTTCCTATATGTAATTGTAATTTATGCTACCTGTTTCATAAATGTTAATATTTCATTTTTGTTCTTCTCTCGTATTGAAGTATGAAATGCTAGGGAATTTTGTTTATTTTGTTTCATGTACAATATATTCGAAGAAATATTAAAAGAATAGTTTTTGAAATATTGTACAAAGCAGTAATAAATATGTGACAATCTGCTATCATTTGCAAGTGAGAATGTATTTTTTATTATACTTATATACTATATTTTTATAGATATATTGTAGTTTAATATATTCATTTTATAGTATTCGTCGATTCGTTGTTTATAGTATAACGTGAGATTAAATTAAGCATTTATTTAAGGAATATATAAAATATTAGATATTGTATGCTATATAATCGTCTTCCGCTGTTTCAGAATATTGTAAAGCAGCTCTTGAATCTGAAAGCAAACATGTACATCATGTATACATACTATTTGAAAAATGTAATTCATAGGGCTTGTGCGTGAACAATCTGTTAGATACACCATCACCTATTGAAAATAAATATTATATAATATTTAAGATGCCACAAGCTGATGGTGATGCCATACCAGTAATAAATAATCAGAACGGTGCATCTGTACGTAATAACCCTAGTGGTGGTGATACGAGTCGGAGGACTTTAAATAATAATAACATGGATAATAATAATATGAGAAATAATAACAATCTAAACCCATTAGTTAATGTTCGAGACAGATTGTTTCATGCGATATTTGTCAAGGCAGCATTAACTTATGCAAGGGTGTTTCCAAGGCGTGTCAGACGTGTGATAGAATTCATAGTTTTGTTAAAGGTGAATCATCGTTTTCTTATTCTGTTAACTTTATAAAGAAATAATACAACAGTGATGCAATTATTATACAATTATGAATTATGCATTTCAGGCTATATTAGCATTTTTTGTGCTGGCTTATATCCACATAGTATTTTCACGTGCACCAATTAATTGTTTAGAACATATAAGAGATGATTGGCCACGGGATGGTATATTAAGAGTTGAAATACTTCGAAATGGAGGAGAAGACTATAGTATAGAAAAAAGCTATGCAAAGGAAGAGAAACTGAGACAAGAAAAAGTTGATAATTTAATCAATGTTTTGGGTATATTACCTACGGATGGGTAAGAGGAAATTCACTCTACAAATATTTAATAAAAAGATAATGCATTTTGTTGTATATACTATATTGTTATCATTATTTCATTAATAGATTTATAAATATTGAACCATCCGCCGTCGACGAAGATAGAGATGCTGATAAAATATCTAATGACGAACACCACGATAATTTACCGTTATATGAGAAAGAAACAGTTACTAAAACTGTTTCTGGTGAGGCACAAGATCCAAATTTAAGTGTAAGTAATACAACAACAAGTCCTTCATATTCAACGAAACTTTGGAATGAAGTAGATACAAACAGTAAGCAAGTAGGTACCAATACTTGAACAACTCTCAGACAATTTACAGTAACTTTTCGAAATATTCGAGAATATTTCGGATACCTTATTCGGGCACTAGGAAGTAGGCAATCATTCGAATCAGGTTTACACACTCCTTAGCTTAGCGATTCGAAAGATTATATTCTAAATTTATGAATGTTCATGTAGGTTCATCCTCTTAGGTTGTCTTACCAATTAAAAGATACTCTATACACATGTTTAGAATCTATGTATGTTGCCAGTTGGGCCTACAGTGACCCGACCATCATACGCTAAGATTAAGAGTGAAACTGTCGAATCTTTCGAAGCGTTACTATGTTTACATTGTTTTGACTCGTTTTTTTTCATTTATATCATTTCTTACTTAACATTCCAGACATCCGATGAAAAAGTAATACAATTAATAAACGTACTAAACAATACTGGAACGGAAGATGTAAATAAATCAAATACAGAGGATGTTATTCAACCTTTAAAAGAACAAAACTCTGAAACTGATAAAGCATCTAGATCAGGTAGAGTAAAGTTATAATAAAGTCGTACTAATAATATATGTATTAATAATATTGGAATACTGCGATCAATATTTTTTAAAACTGCTTACGTTTTTAGATGATGGCTATATCGTAGAATATTCATTAGAATATGGTTTCTTGAGATTATCGCCTGTTGCCAGGCAAAGGTTAAACATTCCTGTGAAAATTGTTACTTTGGATCCTGTCACTGATAAATGTTTTGGCGACGCTTTTTCAAGATTTATACTCGACGAATTCTTGGGATATGATGATTTATTAATGTCGAGTATTAAGACTTTGGCGGAACACGAGGACAATAATGGTTTTCTAAGGTACAAAATTTGCGAAACAATCAAATTCCTTACATATTTCAACATTTTATATTGAGTACAGCTCACCTTTATTTTACAGAAACGTTGTAACTGGAGAACATTATCGATTTGTAAGCATGTGGATGGCTAGAACTTCGTATCTTGCTGCATTTTTCATCATGTTAGTGTTTGTAAGTATACATTCTCAACTGGAATATATGTAGTTTGTGGTGTCATCGTAATTTAGACATCTACTTGCTTGCATGCATTAGGAAGTCTTTCATTTTCGTCGTTGTTGAAAATTGTCCGTGTTGGAAAAACAAATTGAATTATTTGTATTATAAATTATGCATCAGAGTATCAGATGTGCTGGAACGGTAATGAATCTGAAAAGCTCCTAAAGTTAGATTTAGTTGCATGCGCTACGTGTTTTCGATCCGGATATATTCTTCCCCGTCGAGGGGATGGTATCATACATATCCACGCGACAAACTGGTACGTGTAAAAGGATACGGCAATCAATTCAAAGTAACGCACTGAGGTAGTCTGCGTTAGACCCTCCCACCCCTGCGTCCTCACGTTCTGTGATCCCTTTAGAGTTGAACCAGCGGGCATAAATCAACGTTATTAGGGGCATCGTATTCGTTACAGAGGCCCCAAGCCGGTAATTTCGTATCAAATTGTCTCCAAATAAGTTGTACTGTTACGTTGTTAGTCAAGATAATGATTGCAAGGAATTTCCAATCGGTAAAATTGAAAAGTTTGCACCTCCTCACATTCAAACCCGATTCGATCGCCTCTAATTAACGCAACAACAATTTATTCAAGTTCCCGATCGATAAGACAAGAACGTCAGTCTTGCAATTAAATGTTGATCTATCGAAACGTTTTTGCTCTCCGTCTTTCTTCATGGTTAAACATGTACTTAGGGCATCCTCGTTAACGGATAACTTTTGCTGTATAATCAAAGACATAATCATATCAGTGCATTATCGGTAGCCACGTACCAACATAAACAGTGCGGATGCCAGATGGCTCGTGAAATTTCGGGGTATTCCCCGGGTGTTAGGAAGTGATTGGATCATATACGGACCAACGAATAGCTCCGCTCGTGTTTAATGGGTTCACACCGTCAGAACAAATGAGTAATACTACATGCCACTAACCATGATTCAAATGCAATGCATTGTACGGCGGGCTACATCTAGTCCATATCTATGTATTCACGGTAGATGTAGTGAAAAGCCAATTATACTCCATGCATGAGTAATTTTACCAGAAGAAACGCTCGAATATATTGACGAGGAGGGATGAGGGAGAAATAGAGAGGGGCGAAGGACGGGAAAGAGTGAGAGGTAGATTATTTATTAATCCCGGTTAAATATTCGAGCGAAATACACCGGGTTGCGAGTTCGCTTTTACAGTCTCGGTTTTGAAGCCTTTTAAATTTCGATATTCAGTAATGTCTCTATATATGTGAAAGAGATGTACACGATATTTGTTAAAAATTTATATCTATTACTGTAGGGTGTAGCCTTTGAGTAGATAATCTATAACAAAATTTTTTTATCATCTATTTCTACTTCATCTCGATCTACTTGTCACATTTTTTTTTCCATTAAAACGAGACCAAACACTCCACTGACGTTCTGACGGACTGATTGAGTAGAATCTCCATTATCCGAACTGCTGGTACAAATTATAAAAGTAAATACGATGCAAATTTTGTCGTGTTTGTGGTGTCATGTTAATCAGAAAATGTCACAGATGTATTCACAACAATTTCACAAGCAAAACAATGCAAAACAAGAAAGTTTCGTTACAGAATTAGCATTGTCTCACGACACTTCATTCCTCTGCTTCGTTCCACGCGTATCAAGGAATACGGTCGGTACACTACATATGAGTGATACCTCGGTCCTCAAATTTTGCCATATATTGAGGAACTACCGTACAACGCTAGATTACATTGCGCGGTTCATTTAAAATTAAGCATCTGCACGAGCAGGGAGTTTGTTACAGCCGTCCACCGTGACGCAACGTTCGCTGCGTCATGATTACGTTGATTGGTCTCGTTACGTTCGCAAACCATGGTTCCGCGAGTGCGCCATCGGAAATGCTGAAAGAAACGGTTTTGTTTAGCGCCTGGGCTAATTCTTGCGGACCCGACCGCTGTACAAGAATTACTAAATCGATCGAACCCCCTCAATTGAATTCTCGTCGGATTCTGACGATTCAATTTGCCCGACAATTATCGTTAGCCCAGTATATTTTGAATTAAATACGTTGTTACTCTTTCATCGAGTTTCCGCGTAATATCACGCGTACAGAGGCTCGGAGAACGCTTTGAATGTACTTGTAGTTGAGGAGAGGGGAGGGAGTCGAGGGTCGAGGGTCGGGGGGTCGGGGACAGAGGCTGAGCCCCGTGCAACAACACGTGAATGTTACTCCAGTGCTTGGAGTGCCACCTGGAACCACCCTCGGTCAACCCACCGTAAAGTCACGTGTACGGCACTGTCGTTATCCGCGTACTACCCCGTATCTCCTGTGTCATGTGCACACAACATCGGGCCGATCTGTTCCAATACAATCCACCCCTGCAACACTATTCTTCTTCTTCTCTTGCCTCCTCCGCCGTTCTATCGGCATCCTTTTTTATTCATTGAACTTTTGTCTCCCGTTCCGTCTCCAGTTGGAATATTTTCCACAACCCATATACCGAAATGCGACCAACTCACCGTGATTCAATTCGCTGTAGTCGTCCCGTGACCCAGAAGAACCGGGTGGACCGAACATGGACGAGGGCGGCTCTTTTCTTGTACATCAACACTTTATTTATTGGAAGCTTTTTAACCCTTAGCACTCGAGTGGTGACTCTGAGGCGTCACTAAAAATTGCTGTACCATTATTTAAAATATTGTTTAAATTATGAGACATGTTGGTATCTAATCAATTATTAAACATTTAAGTATTGTATGTTGTATTATACCAATTTCGTATCTACCAAATTTAAAAAATCATTGATAACGGAAATATTCTAGGTCGGGAGAAATGTTTAATTTTCGAGTTAAAATAGCTCCGAGTGCAAAGGGTTAATACTATTATCTTAATAGGCTTTTCAATAATCGTGCCAAGTTGATGCTTAAAAATCTTTCTTCACGCAATAATCTCAAACGAAGCTATTAGATTACGTTGTTGAGGGGGAGTTGTTGGCAACATGTGTCAAGGTCACGGTCAAGGTCGTTGAACCTGGGTACCCAGACATCTGGGTACTTGAAAATCAGAAGAAGAAAAGGAACATTCGAAAGCCACTGTCAACGGGTCAAACGGAAGATTTAGAGTCGATATTATTTTAAATGACAAAAGTCTGGAATAAACGCACGAAACGACATATTCTATTAAAATTCTATTATCTCGGATGAGAGTAAAACGGCTTTGTCACACAAGATAGTATCAATGATATCATAGAAGGCCATACGTTTGCCGCAGCGACAACGAGCTGTGACATACCAGCACGAGAATCGTCGAATTACCACCAACGTGGGGGAATAGACAAAGGTGTAAGTTCGTTCGCTCAAGTACCACCAATTGACATACGCACAAGGTTTGACCTCGGCGCGGCGACCAACAAAAATTAACTGAAGAACTATCGTGTTGCAAACTGTTGAATCGACTACTGACTTCAAATATCGGATGTATAGCACGGTGCCCTGTTTCAAAAGCGTTCTCAGCGAGACCCGATTGCAAATTTCGAGCTTACAGGTATTTCTCCCCAAGGGCTGAAGCCAAGGGGTAGCAGCCAGGGATCAGGCAGTGAAACACACTGTAGGCGAGCATGATTTTCGGAGCATCTGCAAAATGGATGTTGCAAATGGTGTTACTTGTTACAAGAGGACAGTGCTTCTACACAGACCAAACTTCAGTAACATTTCAGCATATAATATTTATGAAATGAATGCGAAGGGTCGTCTATTTTATTTTTACTCATTGGTCAAGGGATCGGATACAGTAAATTGTCCTCGAATGCCACAGTACAATTTGGCTCGTAACGATAAGGAGGAATTAATGAATACAGTGAAAACGGTGCAGAAAGACTGAACTATGAATACAATAAAATCTGTCGCGATAGCAAATAGGCAATCAGAATTGGAAGGATTGATGGGCTGTGATGATTTGGCTTTTCACAGTGATCTTGTACTGTTAGGTGTGCAGTCGACTGTTTGTCAACCACTTGCGAAGATAGTTATCTGTGATAGAGACTAAGATAGAACACTATAAAAACAAAAGGAAAAGAAAACAATGTATGATGATTAAAAGAATGTACAGATAATTTATAAAAATCACTATATAAATCCATAAATTGTATACTTGAATTATACATTTCTATGTATAATTTCGATAACGGGCATAGCCTAGGGATCAAGTTCAATATGTACTTATAAGGCGTGCTGTATTTAAAATGATTGATCCCTTTTTGAATGTCGGGGCTATTTTTTCCGTCAGGTTTTTTTGCAAACAACATCGGCGCATCTGCAAAGCACGATTAAGCGGTCCCGTTGCTAAGGTCGCTCATTGCAAATAAATAGTAAATTATCGCCGGGGCGTCAGGTGCTAGTTCAATCCGAACCGATCGCAATTCAATTGCACTATTCGCTCCCAACCAAATAACCGTGCGCGTACCACACGATTCGCAATTTGTTTCGTAACGTAGCTTTATTGTAATCCCTTTTTTTTTCTAAAAAAAAACATATTTTTATTCATGCCGGGCACTGATTTGCGCGATTCAATGACCGAATAATCTTTATGAATGTTACATTTCCGTCCGTACGTATTTCAGATACTAATCCTATTTGAAGAAAATTTTGTGGTTCGTAAAAATTATATACTTTTTTGCTGTTGCTATTATTCTGTATTAACATATGGATTGTTTATTCAGCTCGAATAGTTCTAACTTTATGCGGTAGAGGTTCATTGCCTAATTTTTATGAAGCAACGCGTTGGTACGTGTTTTCATTGTCCTGTAGAATAGATATCGTGCAAGAAATGTACGAAGCATTTCGCAATTCGCGAAATTAATCTTTTCTTTCCATTCGTTTCATTTGCAAAATATTTTTTCCGGACCACACTGTCGTGACAGCTATGATTTTTCTTTTTAAATTTACATTCGTAGCCAACGGATAAATCAACGCTTAAATATTTTTTTAAATGCTCAGCAATTTTTATTATGATTTTACAGCTACACTTTATCCCTAATTGTCATGGAGTTTTTACTGTTTCTTACAATGTTAACGATTGGAATAATTATCTTGACACTTAGGAAATAATTTAGAGGAATTGAATACTTATTTATTTACTATATGTGTAGTTATGTGTGTGAACGAGTGAGAAAAGTACTGAATTTTAGGTGATAATTTTTGTCAATAATTCCAATCTAGAGAATTTCACTGTAATATTTTTACTGTTTATGCTGTAATATAAAATTATTTTTATTTCAGACCATCTCCATTTCGATGTTGCTGCGCTATTCGCATCATCAGGTTTTCGTGTTTATCGGTAAGTGATTACAAATTTGATGGTTATATTAAAAATAGTTTGGCGTTCATGTTCATTTCATCGTGTTTAGTTGTATATGTATAATGTGAATTACCATTGGATAACACGGAAATTAAAAAAAAATATTATCTTTTAAGTTTCAACATTTTTACATTTCATCTCGTTTTTGAAACGCTTTCGTTTTATGGATGAGCATTATTTAATTTTTATCGATCCATTACCAAATAACGGTTCAATTAAAAGTTGGATAAAGAGCTCTGCAGAGTTATTTATAAACTTGTTATTGTCCTGTAATTACTAATATTCTTTGATAAATTGCGTAACTAAAAACTGACTCTTCTGTTAAAATTATTATTAGATTATTATATCGAGACATTGATTAAGATCCATGAACTGGAAACTTTCTTTTCTGATCTTCGTCTTCATTTTGTTAAAATTGGCTTAATAAGATCAACGTGCCTACCGATGGCGCATCCGATCGTTCATAACAAACGAATTGCAAGTCATCCGTCTCGAATGTAATTGCGGTCATGGTTCTCTCTATACACTGAGATTACACGTTCTCGTGAATGTATAGTATACGCCTCGTTGATAACCGTCGCGCCTGCAGTATTTCGATCATTTCAAGAGTCGCCATTGAACAGTGTCGTAACACAGCTCCAGTCATGGAGTTGGTTTGGAATTGGTCCGCCTTCTGGATACTAGTGGCAACTCTGATCGTCATTTGCTCGACGAAAGTTATAACAGTGTTACATCGTCAGTCGACCTATTGGAAAAAACGTGGAGTACCTAGTACACCGAACCAACCATGGCGACTATTTTTCCAACGTACAACATTTCTGGACCTCATCAAGGGCCTGTACAACTACCGCAGAGACGTCAGATACATCGGGACGATGGACTTCAATGTCCCAACCGCCATGATAAGGGACCCAGAATTGATCAAGGAACTGGGCATCAAACAGTTCGACCACTTCACGGATCATAGGACCTTCCCAGACGAGAGCGTGGAGCCAATTTTTGGGAAGAACATATTCTCCTTGAAAGGCGATCGCTGGAAAAGGATGAGGACCACTCTGAGTCCATTCTTCACGTCCAGCAAGATGAAGTTCATGTTCGGCCTGGTCTCTAAATCCTCCCGCGACTTCTTCGACTATTTGTACAACCATCCCGAGCTCTGCTCCATGGTGGATGCGAAGCAAACGTTCACAATCTTCACGAACGACGTGATCGCTACCTCAGCCTACGGCATCAGTGTGAACACTCTGAAGGACCGAGACAATGAGTTCTATAGAAACGGTACCAGGATCTCCAGGTCTATAGGCTCTCTGAACATAATCAAGTTCATGTTGATACGAGTTTTTCCCCGTTTGTCCAAAATGGCCGGGTTAACAGTGTTTCCTACAGAATCGATAGAGTTCATTCAAAAGATCGTCGGCGAAACTGTGAAGAAACGGGAGGAGCTTGGTATAGTCAGGCCAGACATGATACATTTGTTGATGCAGGCTAGGGATACGCAAACAGAGAACAAGATCACTCTTGACGATATGGTTGCTCAGGCGTTTGGGTTCTTCATTGCCGGTTTTGATACAGTCTCCACGACCATGTCCTTCATGACTCTCGAGCTGGCGAATCATACAGATATTCGAGATAAACTGAGAGAGGAAGTAGATCGCTACCTTGCTGCGGATAATGGAGAGATTTCGTACGAGGCACTGTCGAAGATGGAATATTTGGACATGGTGGTTTCAGAAACGCTTAGGAAGTATCCTATAGTTCCTTTCATCGATAGAGTCTGCGTGAAGCAGTACGAACTGCCCCCTGCTGCACCTGGCTACAAAAGTACCACCATATACCCTGGCCATAACCTTTGGTTCCCTGCTTGCGCGTTGCATTATGATCCAGAGTATTTCCCTGATCCGGAAAAATTTGATCCCGAACGATTCAACGAAGAAAACAAGAAGAACATTGTCTCGTGTACATACATGCCTTTCGGGCTTGGACCTAGAATGTGCATTGCAAACCGTTTCGCGTTGATGGAAATTAAGATTATGGTGGTTTATCTGATGCAAAAGTTTGTAATCGAGCCTAACGAGAAGACGAAACCGCTTTTGATTAGTAGCATGAACTTCCAGATGCTACCGGTGGACGGGTTCTGGTATACTTTGAGGAAGAGGGATGATACCCCTGTGGTCAAATAAATATCTTGTATACTAATTTTAAGATAACAAAAAGTCTTCATTTGACAGAAGTTAGATGAATCAATGTGTTTCTTCTTTTGACAATGTTAGCAAGTCGAAGGCAGTATAGAAATATTCTTAAATTGAAGTTCTTGTTGCGAAAATTGGATGAGCCCAGATTTGGAAAGAATTGTTACCTCAAAGAATCAGCAACAAATATGTAAAACTTTAATGAGTATCGTTTTACTGAAAAATCAGTTCTTGCACCAAGGTTTCCAATTCATCTAATGTCTTCACAGTTTTCTAGTTTACTTAATTATTATATAGCATAAAATTAAAAATTTAATTGGGCACACGTTTCGGTTTTGTATGTATGACGTCATCATTAAAATTAAACAGAGGCAACGTGAGTTGATACGAATACCTCGCCGTGTTGCATCAAGGAAATTGCAAGATTGAAATGCTCGTAGAGTTTCGAAATTACAATGTGTTGATTCACAATTGAAAAGTTATTTATTAATTCTCATTTATTCCGGCGAGGGGCATTTAAATTTCTATTCTCTGTGCGACACGAGAGCTTTTAAATAAATTTTATACTGTTCCTTTTCGTATATGTTTTCTTATACACCCATACCCTAAAGGTCGCAGCGTCCATAATAATTTAAAATGATATTTGTGCACAATAATGAAAGTGTTTACGTGCTGATAATAATGATAGCTAGATGATTAGATAAACATAATCTTTAATTTCATCGTAACGTCCAAAAAATTGTAACCACTTATTGTGTCAAGATACATGTGTTCTTTTCGAACACCGATAAGATAATTGATATTACTTCATCACACACTGTATATTTTTCGTATTTACAGTGATGAAAATATACAGTGATATTTTCGATTGAGTTTTTTTATGGAAGAATTTTCCCGACCCAACCCGACCACTATTCACAAACAGACCACTTAAATATTTGTATTTGTTGGAATTGAAAAAGAAAATAGAAAATGTTTTTGCAATTGAATAATTAAGATTCGCGTTAAGATAAATAGTTCCCACCAAACAGAAAGTGAAACTGAATTTGCAAGAATAGAAATTTTTTTGATCTATTTAGCAAAATAATTATTTTGCAAAACATGGGATTATTTTGACGAAAGTGTCGCGTCATCGTTCACCAATTTATCAATCGATCTACGATATCACGGGGTGAACAACCTCCGTATCTGATGCGTGAAAGCAATGGGATTAATTGACCCTCGTATCTGTTTTAACAATACATAACATCGAATGTAGTATTTCAAGTATCAAGTTTATCGGTCTGGATCTCGATAAAAATTGTTAACATGTTGGCCGGCGTGCGACTCATTGGCTTATTTTTTCGATGTAATTGTTGCATCAGTTCAGTACCGTAGATTGTTATTACATTGCTGATCTTTCGACGAAATAAAGATTTTCTGTCGATGACCTCGTATCTCGTTGTACCCATCCCCTCTTTCATACCCGCTGACGTGTGTAGGTGTAACTGTACATGCGTCCAAGCGGGTATAAAAGCCGGTAAAGAGCAGTGATCGTTAATGTTGCACATTTCCAACGATGGAGTTTGTTTCAAGCTGGTCTGCGTTTGAAATACTGGTCGTCGCTCTCGTCGTTGTCTGTTTGACGAAGGTTGTGACGGCACTGTACGATAAACACACCTACTGGAAGAAACATGGAGTTCCAAACACGCAAGAGTTACCACTCTCTAGATGGCGATGGTGGTTGTGGCGAGTAACATTCTTGGAATACATCAAGTTCATTTATACCAATCATACAAAAGTCAGATACGTTGGGACAGTGCAGTTCGGGTGCCCTACTATCATAGTAAGAGATCCTGAATTGATCAAGGACGTCGCCATAAAACACTTCGACCACTTCACGGACCATAAAAGCTTGCTCAGCGAAGAGAACGAACCAATCTTCGGTAGGAATCTGCTCTCCCTAACTGGCGACCGCTGGAGGAACATGAGGACAACCTTGAGTCCCTTCTTCACGTCCAGTAAAATGAGATTCATGTACGGCTTGGTCTCCAAGTGCTCCCACGACTTCTTCGACTATCTGCACCATCATTCTGAGCTCTGTTCCATGGTGGATGGCAATGCAATTTTCAAAAGGTTCGCCAACGACGTAATCGCTACGTCAGCGTTTGGCATCAGCGTGAACTCTCTGAAAGATAGAGACAACGAGTTCTACAAAACAGGAATCGAGATAACCAACATGTTCAAATCGATAACCATCCTCAAGTTCATGATGATGAGGATGTACCCTCGACTGTGCAAGATGATAGGACTATCGGTATTGACGAAGTCGACGAAGAGCTTCCTTCGCAAGACTATCTCAGACACTGTGAGGATCCGGAAGGAACAAGGAATAGTTAGGCCAGACATGATTCACTTGCTGATGCAGGCTAAGGAGGAGCAGATGCTTGTTGAATTCTCCGTCGACGACATCGTTGCTCAAGCGTTCATATTCTTCCTGGCTGGTTTCGATACCGTGTCCACGACGATGAGCTTCATGACTTTGGAGCTAGCGATGAATCAGGATGTCCAGGAGAAGCTGAGAGAGGAAACGGATCGCTACCTTGCCGAAGAGAACGGAGATGTCTCTTATGAGGCTCTATCGAAGATGGAGTACATGGAGATGGTGATCTCCGAAACGCTGAGGATGTACCCCACGATTGCGATCGTTGACAGGGTTTGCGTGGAGACGTTCGAGTTGCCACCTGCCGCACCTGGTTACAAACCTGCTACCGTGTACCCGGGTGAAAATGTTTGGTTCCCCATTCAAATGTTGCATTCCGATCCTAAGCACTTCCCTGCCCCCGAGAAGTTTGACCCAGAACGATTCAATGAAGAGAATAAGAAGAACATTGTCCCTTATAGTTACTTGCCTTTCGGACTTGGACCTAGAATGTGCATTGCCAATCGGTTTGCGTTGATGGAGGTGAAGATCATGATGATCCACCTTCTGCAGAGATTTGTGATAGAGCCTAACGAGAAGACGAAGCCGGTGGTGTCCAAGAAATATCATTTTCAGATTTTGCCGGATGATGGGTTTTGGTATACTTTGAGGAGAAGGGATGCTCAGGGAGGTTCTGTGTAATTATTGGTGTTAGATCTCGGATTTGATATCTTATTCGTGTTTATGCAGGGTGTCCCATTTTAATAAACAAACGCGATTATCTCCGGAACTATTTGTTATTGGAAAGAAATGTTTCATACGAAACTTTTTCTGTCTCGACGGGGACGTAATCCAGCGCCACTATTTTGTTTCTGAGTGTCCGCTTGAAGGTCACCTTTATTTTTTTTTCATGGAATCATATAATATTTCGTACACTATTCGACGAATTTCGGTATTCTGAATGAAAATGTATTGACCTATTTATGTCGGAAAAAAACTATTACTTTGGGATATACTTTAATTTTATTTTAGTTTAGAACCGTAATTATTTTTGCGCAAACCTAACAGTGTGAGAACATTAGTTCGGAGGGATGAGGCTCTACTGCAGGGATGAGCAACCCGCGGCCCTTCAAAGATTTTAAATTTTGACTTTTAAAATTCCTAGTGTCCCGCAGCCTCATTGTGCCCTAAATAAATTTCAGAATGTTGACATACAACATTTCTATCAAAATTACATGAATTTAGATGTTTAGCTTGTAAAATTGTATAATAATAGCTCCGGCTATAACAGATATTTAACAGATATTTTTGCAAAAAATATCATTCTGTTTAACTCCCCCAAGATTAAATTCTGAGTACACCACTGTACCTGCAGCCCGCGCCACATTTTCAAATTTGTAGCTGGCCCGTTGTAAAAAAAGGTTGCTCATCCCTGCGCTACTGTTGTATGAGTTTGTTTTATATCTAGACATTCAGTTAGTGTTGCGCGAGGGTAACGGGACCGGTATTTAGCCGTTCGATGCGATAGTATAGGGAAAATGAAATACATGGGAATGGTGGTATCAGAGACAGTCAGAATGCACTCTCTTGTTGCGTTCATCGATAGGCAATTCACATTGAAATTCGAATTACCTTCGGCTGGATTTGGTTGCAACGGTGTAACTGTACACCCAGGTGAATGAGTTTGATTTTGTGTTCGCGTGTTACACCTCCACCTCAACTATTTGCTTGATTTCTGTGTATTCCGAGCACAATCGAAGCAATAATTTAATTTTTCGCAATTACCTGATCCAATAAATTCATTTTCATTGTATTCCAATACACTAAAAGTCGAGCGCACGGGCAATGATTTCAAGCTTCAGTCAAAAGTATAATAAATTGTTCGGCAATCCCAGTGTTAATTTCAGTTGCATCGGTGACGAGCTGGAATTGGTTTACTACACTGTAATGCAGTGTTACGTTACAATGCTAGTTTTAATCATCCGCATTCTGTTCGTATGATTATCGTTTTCAAACTCTAGCATGTATATCAGTTACATAATTTCGACAATAAAAATAAAAGGAACTGCATTGTAAGATGTTTTATAAAAATTCCAAGTGTCCGTGACATTTCTTCTTGTAATACGCACATGAATAAAGAGAAGTTTACTTAATAATTATTTATGAAGACATTGTTAGTATTCCATTAGTTGTAAAATAGAAAGTAAAAAATATATACCGAGGAATTTTGGACAACTATGAAATATTTCGTACATTTTTTTTCCCAACCTATAAGATTATCTCTTCACGCGTATTATTCATTTAAATATTATTCAACCATGCACAGTTGTATATCGTTACAAAATTACAAACGAGGAAATTCAGTAACGTTGAAGCAACATTTTTCCGATACGTTTTTAATATGATTCGTTTGCGTTGTTTTAAATCTGTATTACAATCGCTTTGTAGTTTATTAATTTGCATAACTTTGTACATACTGGTCTCGCACAACAGGTGAAATATTGGTGGAGATTATATTTTCAATTTAATTTGCGTGTTTTGCAGTACATATCAAGAATAAAAACAAGATAACATTGTCTGTGACGTATTATTGTTACAGTTTAAATAAAAGAAGGTTAACAACCCCAGAATAATTATAAATCTATTATGCTGCACACGTCGATATAAATTTAAACGAGATTCATAAAAATGTTTCTGCTATGCTTGAAATCCTCGGAGCATATTGTTAATAACTCATACTTGCAAATTGAATAAATTTATTGCATTAAGTACGCCAACTTTTTGGGAAACAGCTGTTGTCCTGGACAAAATATTATTCCAACTTTTATGCATTGCTTTAAAAATGAAATATGTTATTAAATCACACAATAAGTAGCAATATCATTTTTATAACCATCTAAAATCGATATTTTATGTAAAATATACAGAAAATAGTGGAATGAAGGATTTGAAACGTTGAAAGATAGAAATGACGAGTGATATATTCAAATATTTAAATTAAAATTATACATACTCAAAAATGAAAATTTCGTATATCGTATATCCAATTTTCTTGAATTGCACTTGCAATTAGTTCAAATTTAACAGGGAACAGTTTTGAAATATGGTACATTCTTCAAAAGATTGACGTTATTGC
>CM052196.1:9060808-9088956 GCA_028455805.1 Lasioglossum figueresi | reverse complement strand
ATTACAACCATAGTTTGCAACTGAAAAATCTGAAAATGATACCGAATGTGAAGCTTAGTATCCGAAATATGTCAGATTTTTTTCAGAATTTTAAATTGTCAATAAATGGGGAAAATAGGCCAAAAACTGGTTTTTCGTTTTTCTTCGATAACTACCCTTACAGATGAGATAGGGGGCTGAAACTTGGCAGAGCCGGGTCTTTTTTGATAGGCTATCGAATGGCACAAGTTCGACTGAAATACCGCCCGGGGCGAATTTCACCCCCAAAGCCGGCTACAGCCTTTAGTCCTTAGCAAGTTGTGTAATAAATCCACAATAAACATGTTGTATCAGACCGAACTGTTTGCAATTGAATCAGACAATAATTTAGATATCAAAGGTTCGGATAATCGAGGTTCCACCGCTTCGTGGATTAAATAAGTAAATGTGATCCAAAAGTAAGTCGTGTTTGGAATCATTTCAATCAGGAAAATGTCGCGAATGTATCGGTAAAAGTTTCATTAAAAGAAATCATTAGTAGACAATGAAAAATGAGTAGATCACACGCAAAACCATGAATACGTTCGTAGAATTTGAGAATGCTGTCATATTGTTTCTAGCTAAATGCTTTTGCACATATTCCACGACAGTTGTACTGAAAGAAGATGCGAAAAAAATCGATAATTCGAGAATAAAGAAACCAGTGTACCGCCTTAATTTACCTTGGGACAGTGGAAAAACGGTTTGATGGTACGCTTGGTAGCTTGGTGGTAGAGTTCAGATTACACAAGGCAAGATAGAGGACTGGAGAGTTTTAATGAGCGGTGGGAGTGGCCTTAAGTGGGTGATATCTTAAAATCTAAAATTCATTAAATCGAAACAGCAAGGTGGCTGGCGTGGAAATGTGTAAGCGACGATACTCGAGATATTATAAAGAAGACACGGCATGCGTCGTCGTTTGGGAATGGCTGAACTTCTTAATTATATTGCCGCGCCTCGATTAAGTTATAGAAGAAAGCAGCACCCTCGCGAAACTTTTTCAGTCATCCCTGAAGAATTAAGTAGCCGGCATACGGTTTCCTAGTAACTAACCCCTGGATGTCAGCCATTTTTAATTTCGGTATTCGAATGAGCTACTAGAACCCTGCGCGAGGCAACTTTTAATTATACTCAAACATGCCCGCTACTTCCGTACATTGCAAATAGTTTTTCAGTGTTTCATCGCAGTTAGACGAATTCCGGCGAACAAAGGAACCGTACAATCGACGAAGTCCGACAATTGAGTCGTCGCCTTTCTGTCTTTATTCTCTAAAGTGAAAAATCATCTTTCTAAAATGGTGTACTGATCGAAAGACCGTTCTGAATCGTAATTGATGACGAACACGACAAAATTGTTGCGTTTGTTTCTATCAACGACGACCTTAAATTGTTCTTATTAGCGTGCAAATCGTTATATTTATTTAATCGATCCAATTCCTTTGGTCTTCAAGTTTCTATGCTACATATCTTGGAAAATTCTGCAATTTGTTTCCCCACATTGTGTTCTTTAAGGAATCGTAACTCAAGCAGATATCAATATGAAGCAACCGGCACTGCATACACAGAGGTTGAAAGTTTTGCATAAAATTTTACCGTATGGTTTTATGGTTACCGTATGATTTCGCATAGCAATGTCACGGTAGATTTCTGGAATAATTTGATCGGTTTTCTAATTGGTATCTCCAGGAATTACTTGGCGATATAGGGTGGTTATAAGAGAGCGAATGAAACAAATTAATCGAGAGCTGTATATGGATTAGGTGTGCGAAGGAAAGCGAAACCTTGTCCCCCGTCTCAGGGCGGCGATCGAAAGTTTGTCGGAACTTAAATCGAGATCGAGGAAGTTTTGAAATTAATTCTTATTGAGCTTTGAACCGACTCGTCGAACGCGACACGATTTCTTCGCGGCTCTCAACTTGTGTAATAACCTGCTGCTCAGAAACTTTTCGTCACTGAGCATCTAATAAATATTAAATTCGTATCGTTCGTCGCCGAGCATAACGATTTCGATACAATATCCCGTCGCTATGCATTCAGCGCGTTAAATATAAAACGAATTTTTATGGATCTCTTTGTGCAGACTGTCCACGCGTTCAAGTGCAAATTGATCGTTACCTCTCAAAGCATTGTGGGTACAAAGAAAATGTTCATGCACATGCACATTTTGGCAGAGACAAATTTATATTATTAACACGTCGACTGTCAAATTACTGCGAAAGTCTCACAAAATCAGGAATAATGAAATTTGTTACAGTAATTACTAGACTGCGTGTTTTATTCATTTTGTGGCCGGCATGGTATGTCCGCGCGACGAGAGATCAAGACTTGTGTCTAGTGATGGGATCTGAATCACTTCGAATCGCTTCGATTCAATGTTTACGACAAAAAATTCGAATCACTTGCAAGATAATTCGAAGTTTAGAACTCTTGAATCCCTTGGACGCGCTGGAAGTCTTCGTTGTCTTGAAAATCTTGAAAGCCGTGAAACTTTGGGAGGTTTGTAAGAATTGAAACTCTTGAAATATGTTTCATCTATCGCGAAACAATGATTACGTCATGTCAGAATTGGGATGAATAACAGTATGAACGTACCAATATTATAAGAAGTATAATATTTATTAAGATTATCAAGACTTTTCAAGACTTCAAGACTTTCGAGAGTTTCAAGAATTTCTGATTTCGAATAAATATCGAATTGATTCGAAACTCTGTGGTGATTGATTTGTTCGAAAACTTTGCAAGACAGAGTATCGAATGCCCATCGCTACTTGTGTCTCGACTCTACCTTCCCCCTCCACGACGCTATTCTCCCACGCTTCCACCACGGCACGGTCACGTCACTCGTCTCGTCTCTGTCGTGCATGTGACTGGTACTGGCAGAGAGGGGGTAGCTGTTTCCCCTCAATTCGTGCTCCCTTCTCTCATCTGACGACAGGTCACGGTGTTACATGTTCTCATATTATTGTAATATTTAACTAAATGACATTTAACTAATACCGAATGAATTGTCGAGATTGTATTCGATCACAGGAATCAAAAATCAATTTTTTTCATGTGACATATACTTCTTTTTGTTTTGTTTCAGTGGACTTGCTTCAAATGCTGGAAATGAATTTATCGGTGACCTTCCCGGCAACGTCTCTCCTTACCGTGATTCTGGCTCTAGTCGGTAAGTCGTGCAAATCTCATTTTCTCAATTGAAAAATTAAGCGAACGAATCGGTAAACTTCTATGATCTCGATGAAGCGATTTAAAAAAAAACACGCAAAAATGGATACAAATCGTAATCTACTTAAACCAAGTAGAATAGAAAATTTAAAACATCGCACGAATCGTTGATCTTTCTTAAATTACTCTTTCATTAAGAATATTCCAAAGAATAGATCTGCATTGTGATGAACAAACACATGAACATGTATATAGCTCAATGTCTTTTATCTGTAAAAATAATTTTTATCACCAAGACAATTAATCAAAGAACGAACATCACTGGCTCGATGCATCGACGATAACACCAGAATTCGACGCATGGCACACGGATGATGAAACATTCGTGAACTATAACACTCCTATCGCGTATACAATGTCGCAGAAGAGCTACGGAAAAAAAGTGTAGATTATTTCATACAATTCTTTGAATATCGAGAGTTTAATAACTGCTGATAAGATTAATTCAATGATAATCTTAATTAATCTTATCGGTATATAACTGACAGGCTGATAAAGTTAGCTAAAGCTTCTGCTGAACATTGAGATAACTTTGAACGAGACACCTAGTCTACATCCTGTTCTTCAAAATCATTTTTGCAAGTCATTGGTAACTTAATGCTTCCAATTGTTAGGAAGAAGTCAAGTCGGTTGGTGCAATTTTAAAAAAGTTATTTCGATTTGAAGGGCGTCCGAATACTTCAGGGTTGAATGTTTTCGTGGGTTTTCGACGGAATGAAAAATGAGGAGCTATTCGCGCCTAGGATTAATCCAAAGGCGTGAAGTTTCGCCGTCGCGGCAGCAGGTCGAAGGTTGAGCGCGTGTCAGGGCGCCGAAGGTGCAAAATATTAAAGGCCGTTTTACTAAATCAGGGCCTCTCTCGGTTTCGTTCCCCCGCCGATACGACGTTAGCTCAGTTACAAAGCTGATTGGCCGGGACGGTTAACCCAGGATTCTGCATAAATTTCTGATGAAGGCGCAACAGTTGGGTAACCCGCTCGGAGCCCATTTAGCAACGGTGGTGGCGTCGGTGGTTTCCCTACCACGACGCCCATTTCCATTTCAACCTGAATCTCCTCTTCACGCTTCGCATGTCCGTCAGCGCCATCCAATTGACCTGCATAAAGTGCGATATTGCTAATCCTTTTGCGGGCCAATCCGACGCTTCGGAAAATCCTGACACTATTCAATTTATTGCCGCCCATTTCACTATTTTCCATCCCTTTGCCATACAAACATCGCCAAAAGTTAATCAACCCCTTGAGACTTACATTGGTACCTGGATGTCCATTTCAAGATGGTTCTTTGGGCTAGACATCTTAACACATTACCTACCGGTGATTATTCCATAATTTTTGAAAGTCTATGGTTCATGGCTGAGGATTTTTTAAAAGAATCCTTCAATAGCAATAGCATTTTCAATCATAAACCAACAACTCACCCTCAATAACAAAATCCAACAATTTCCTTCGGGATTATTGTGTAAAAGATGATTTCTAAGCTTCCATTTGGCGCAGCACAATTATTGAAAAGCCTATTAATGGGCTGTCGGTAGATAAAGTGTTAAATACTTAGGCTTCCAAACGGTTTATCTTGTTACCAATACAGGGGCTATCTCCAAATTCAACGCATGAATTTGTGTTGTGTTGCAATTTTCTTATGATATCACCTCCCAAGAACCTAAAATACATCATTCACTCTACAGTTTGTCATAAGTAGGCTGCAGATCTTTATGCAAAATAAAAGTTTTCTGGAGTGAAATAAAAATTTGATTCTTGAACATCATATAAGAGTATCTTTGAATTCATTTAACGTTTTTACTGCTTTAAATAACATTTGTTCATTTTAACAGCATAAAAATTGACACGGCATTTCAGGAGAGTCGTGCTAATAAATTGTACCAATTTGAAAAGTCGATTTCCCTTATTTTACCAGAAAGTGTGCAGCTCCTTAAGTTTGTTTCATCGCGAAGTGTCCTGGAAATTCTGCAGGGTTGTGTACGGCGCACACATAATCACAGAGCCCGGGTTTCATACTTTTGACCAGCAGCGTATACATATACAGAGGGCTGAGAAATCGTGGAGGTATTCGCCAGAGAGAGAGAGAGAGAGAGAGAGATATATATATATATATAGAGAGAGAGCTGCAGGATGACGGATGGAGGGCAGGAAACGACACAGGAACCGGAACCCATTACTCCAGATAACAACTTCCCTAAGGCTTCCTTTCCTTCTTCTACATCCACCCGTAAACCCGATATACACACGAGTGTTCCCGCGCGAACTCCACCCAATCCTTACAGTAGCAAGTACGAATCCGGAAATTTACCACTTCTGTCGCCATTTTACTCGAATGCTGGCCAAGCAACTGGTGGCCCCTCAACGGCATATCGTATAAAACACGTGCTATAAAACAAGAAATCATTGAACGTCCGTGCCACGAAAACTGACCATCCCTGTGTCACGTGAATCCTGCTGTTCCAAAATCAAGGTCTTGTTCAACGCCAACAAGAATTTCGAAAAACACGTACAAATACGACATAACATTAATCGCGATCTTAAAATTTTCGTCTGTGTTAAAGGGTTACATACTACCGATAATGTAGAACACATCGATCTTACAAAAATTTTGTAGCCTGCTAGCATAATCCTTTTAACATTGTCGGATTTATAGACGTGCATGGTTCTACTGTTTCGTAAAAGTTACATCGTCCCAGAAATTCAATAAATTAACTTTTGTTCAACGCCAACAAGAATTTTTAACATTGTCGGATTTATAGACTTGCATGGTTCTACTGTTTCGTAAAAGTTACATCTTCCCAGAAATTCAATAAATTGACTTTCGTTCAACGCCAACAAGAATTTCGAAAAACACGTACAAATACGACATAACATTAATCGCGATCTTAAAATTTTCGTCTGTGTTAAAGGGTTACATACTACCGATAATGTAGAACACATCGATCTTACAAAAATTTTGTAGCCTGTTAGCATAATCCTGTTAACATTGTCGGATTTATAGACGTGCATGGTTCTACTGTTTCGTGAAAGTTACATCGTCCCAGAAATTCAATAAATTAACGTTTGTTCAACGCCAACAAGAATTTTTAACATTGTCGGATTTATAGACTTGCATGGTTCTACTGTTTCGTAAAAGTTACATCGTCACAGAAATTCAATAAATTGAATTTTGTTGAGATTATAATGAAGAATAATTACAGAAATAAGAACGGAATGTAATGTTCAGATTACAATAAAAAATTTGAACTAGAATAATTACAGAAATAAGAACAGAATGTAATGTTCAGATTACAATAAAAAATTTGAACTAGGTCATTCTGGGTCATCAGGTAGTCCTACTGTTTCAAAAAAATTAGGACAGTCCAGAAATTGAACAAACTGACTTCTGTTTAGATTATAACAAAGATCAACTGGAGTCTTAACTTTGGTCCAAGGTCTCTGTAGGGGCTATTTACGGAAAAACCTGAAACCTCTTAAAAAGAAAAATCAAAATTAAGAATTTGAAGTGTAGATTTGTGATGTTGTGTGATGACTGAATGATCTAAAGTTTGTCGGTCACCGACATACCTGTCCGGTGATTTATGAGAGTTAGCACGATTTTGGATTAGATCCGTTCGTTAGTTGACTCTGGTCTCGGATAAAGCTGTCGGAAAATGCGAGTTAGGCGATTCGGTAACGGTTCCCGGTATGCCGGGGTACCCCGATAGAAGCAAAGTTGTTCCGACGGGGTCGTAAGTAGATAAACGAAATAGCAGCGAGTGCAACCGTGTTCTGACCGTCCCTGAAAATGTGTTTACAGCATGTTAGGCGGTTGATCATGCGTTACTGATGCGCCGGGGCGCCAGTGACTCCGTTCTTTGACGTTCCATTATGCAAAATCGTCTTGCTCGTCGTTCCCGAGGCCAAATGCTATACGACACGTGGTCGATTTCACGTGAATTCACTCCGACGATACACAGCTTGCGAGAAAATCACGGGCGCAACAGCTGTGAACGACAAATGTAACAACGAAATTTTAGAGAGAACACAAAGGGTGATAGCGGTAATAACAACGGTAAAAACTAGGATACATGTAATGATTGCGGACGTCATACGTTTCTCCAATGTAGGGTGTTCTGCCCGTCGAAGGAACATAATTCGTATTAAAATAATAGCATTCACGATCTTCGTGTGAGTTTATACAGTAATTTCATTGTAAGCTCACAGATGTCTCGCCAAAGTGATATTTTTTTAAAGATTAATACATTACTTTATTTAGCAGTTCGAACGATATTGCATTCAAAGTAGGCATTGTAACAGTTATATTATATTATAACAGTTAAATAAGTATAATTGTTATAGTTACAGTAAAGAAACTAATTATCCGAGGTCACGCCCTTGATCTACAAACTATTCATTCTGGTCGTCGCGAGCTACCATTCCTTTTGGTCTCACTATCGGACAAAATGATAGAGCATATTTAAATATATGCTAAATATGCGATACATAAATATATGTACAACAAAGTAGCGTTATTTTGCAAACGGCTGCGTTCTGCACGGTGAAATATCATGTAGGGACACTATTTTTTTTTATAACTGAGTCTACCGCGCCGATCGCTCCGAAAGTACAAAGGAAGCCGAACGTAGAACAGGACAGCATGTAAACACTTTCATCGTCAATTAAACCACTAAATACAGTCGAAATTATAACGTGTTTAGTGCCATTTTAGTAAGAAAAATGCCACAAATAAGTTGGTGAAAGTCCGATAAAAAATAATGAAAAATAAAGAAGTTTTGTAATTGGATTAGTAGTAGTTCACACCGATATACCCGAGCCGAGATCAGATAACGCGGCATGTTTACACTGCTCGGAGATCGAGGCATCTCCGTATTCTGGGTAGGCGGTCGCTGAGAAATAACGCGACTTTACTGTATAACAATTCTGAATATTGATTTATTCGTTCTGAAATTAACTTGATCATAGTGTCAGGTGCAAATTTCATCATCGACTAATCGTTTATACGAATGAGATAAGCAAGGCAGAAGCTCGATAATTTTCTCTTAAATAATAATTTCAAAGGAAGTTGTTCCACTATATATATTTCGAAAATTTGTTGAATTATGAATGACACCGCTGTCGTTTCCGCACAATTCAGAACAACTCAGACTTTTGCAAATATTAAAGAAATGTTTCAATAAATATTGAAAAATTCAAAACTCCGTTTCAAGATGAGCATCGATTCTCCGAGACAGATGAGTATATCGAGTCATTAGCGTTTGGCTTCTTTGTTCGATTGCACCGATTGATTAAACCATAACTATTGTTATAAACACATTGGAGGTGCAGGAGAGCACCGCATCTCTTCCAATCCGGAGGAAATGCGCCATGGAATCTGGAGTTGAGCAATAGTTACAGAGCAAGTAGTTGGGGTTAGATAGTTGAATCAACATAGAGAGCGTCATTGATCTACTCGTGCCCACAAAGCTTGAAACACGTGTACAATGTGCGTACACGTGTTGTGGCCAATGCAAACATGCACGTAAACCTGTTTTCCCAGTTTCTGCTTCCTTTGATCGCGTCTCGCTTTATATATAATTTGCATAGTTGCATGTGCACTGAATTGTAAGTATCAAAATGCAGTGTCCGGCAGACCATATTCCCCATTGAGTTTGCTGCGGCGATCGATCAACTATGATAATCATCGGATGCGTCGTCATCATACGCGAGAAAACTAGTTGCTACGCTAGGTAAACACTTTGTAAACATAATATTTCTAATGTGAACAGATAGACGTACACAATTTTAAGAGCGTTTCATTTGCTAAAATTAGTTCACATTAAATCAGTTTCCATGCTACTTGTATTTTTAAACTCTATGTTTTCGAACTTTTATATGTTTTTATGTTTACTGTTACATTGTTTTGATGTGTCAGTAGTTTAGCTTGCCGTGTTTTAGTTTATATTAAATTTTAAGTAGGACCACTTTCAGTTTCGGTTCCAGTTTGACTCAATTACTGTAAAAAAAAAGAAAAATTTGAAAGAATTTAAAGATTTATTTGAGAATAGTTGAGAATATTTAATAATGTATAAAATCGATTGTATTTGCTCGCACCTCGAGCGTTTAACAATGTATTAAACACAAAGAGATTTAGTAATGTAGACATTGTTTCGTGTAATATAGTAATTTTTATTAATCAGAAGAGTCAAAGTCCAGCAAGAAAAAATTAGGCGATGAGAAAGAGTGTTCGATGGAGTTTGAATATCGTATCGAAAATTAATTGGAAAGGTGTGGAAGGAATGATAAGAAAAATTGGAATGCGCGTATCCTCATTTTCATTTGATCATAGGGAAATGCGTCCAATCTCGGATTCCATCAAGCTCGAGTGCGCTTAGTATGCTCGGTCAGCAGGAAATATTATGTCCATTAGGTGCTGGATGTTCCGGTTGTCCTGGTGGTCTGTTCGAAATTAGTGTCGGCTAGGCTTTGTTCGATGCCAATGACACGTAAGCGATGGTCGCACACAGTTGACCACTGATTAACCACATTATTAGCAGTCGTTCCTTCAGGAAACGGTATAATTGTGCGTTACCTTTGTTTCGTGTTCCGTTCGTCGAGGAATCTGTTTCTGAAAAAGAATTCTCGCGCATTTGTTCGCCGCATAAATATGCATTTGGTATACTTAGCGTCGCGTTGCCAAAAAGGAAACATGTTTCGTTGTTCGTGGTTGAAACTGCGAACCTCCGTGCAAAATAAAAGTCGCATCGGTTGCAAGAGGCTGGAAGAGAGATAATAAAGGGTGTCCCAAAATTCACGCAAGAAGTAATTTTGATAGAAAACACAGGTTTTTAATTAAAAATTGTGAATATTTTAATGATTAGTAAAGTATACAGTATAGGGTTATGTATGGAATAGTATATCTGGTAAATGGCCGCCTCCACGGCTTTGCTGGCACATACGCACTCTTTCGTCGAAATTTTCCTTGACCGTTTTGCATAAATGTGGCTGAATTTCGTTGATACAGCGCTCAATTTCCTCCTTCAATGCGTGGGTGGTTGTGGGCTTGTTAACATAAACCTTAGACTTAAAAAAAGACCCAAAGAAAAATGTCCACCGGCGTTAGATCGCATGATCTGTGCGGCCGATTCTGATCACCAGAACGGGAAATTACACGATCAGGAAATGGCTCGTGCAGTAATTGAATTGTTTCTCGGGCTGTATAGCATATAGCATCGTCTTGTTCAAACCACATGTCGTCCACATCAATATCTTGCAATTTAGGCACCATAAACTGGATTATCATGTCGCGATAGCGAGCACCAGTAACTGTTATTGCCTTATGAGCCGACCATATTTTGTACGAAACTTGCGAACTGTAGCTGCCAAACCTCCGCTATTTTTAAAATATTGCTCAACAATGGAAACGCGTTGTTCTGTCGTGTGGCATTCCATTTTTAATAATCCTGAACTGTCAGCTGACACGCTGTCGTTTTTCTTCCGTTGGCAACACTTTACCGTACAAATGGCGTGAAATTCAAATCTTGCGTGAATTTTGGGGCACCCTTTACATTGTTAAATGTTTTTAATATTCAACAACCAATAATATTTTTCTGTTTATGACAGAACAAAGAAAGAGCACGCAGTAACATTTTTATACGTGCTGCATTCTCTTGAAGAACTCGATCCTGGAGACTTTCTACACTGTGCATCATGCTTATGAATAAGTAGAAACGATACGCAACGGCCGGACAGTTTACCAAAATGCTTTCCAATTGTACACGCTTCAGTGATTATTACAATTCTATTTTATACAAAGCGATCCTTTCTACACAGAAGTGTTTTATGCTCTCGACTTGTTTATTCATTTCTCTTTTTCGTAGGTTGTACTTGTTGCATTAAGAAACACTCACAATCTAGTTGAAGTGATCGTATCGATGATAATAAATGAAGACTACACTGGGTATATCGGAACCAAAAAAGGGCGAATTAATAGAGATAAACAAATAAAACGTTGGATATACATTCACGAATATACATACATATACATTTTTAAATCGGAATCAGAATTTGTATCAAATATGTATGTCACGTAACTGTCAGATAAATTGCGAATTGAAAACGGCGATGGAGACTGCTTTGAACAATGATTTTGATGGTGTAATGTTCGTGTTCGCACAGTGTTTAATCTGTTCGGAAGCTTAAGCTATCCTAGCCGAAAGGATCGGGTTCGTGGGCGTCACCTAGATTTGGCGCAGCCTGTAACCATCGCATAATTATAATTTCCGCCACGTTGGTTTCACGACAACCCGGCACCATCAAAACTAATTCGCAGTCGTGATTGACAAGATAGATGTACAGTTGCCGGCGTGTGCGACGTGTACGTATTTGTGCGCGACGCATCCGTTTTACACCGTCTTGCACCTATGCGCACGAAACGGTGATGCCGATCAATCATGCGTGAACATCGATTTCGGCAAACTTCGAGATTCCTCACTTTATCGGTGCGGCTTGCAGCTTGCTTGTAGAATCGCCAGAGATTCGTACATCTTGGCTGTTACTATCCGAAATCGTGGGAACTTGCAGAGAACCTTGGGAAATAAAGTGAATATGAAATTATTGCTGTAGTTGGACATTCTTGGGAATAGTTGGAACGTAAAAGTTAGTAAAAAAAGAATGAAATTTGTATTTAACACTTCTATCTCGTAATCGACGAATAAAATCGACCTTGTATCGGTGCGCCTTGCAGCTTGCTTGTAGAATCGCCTGAGATTCGTACATCTTGGCTGTTACTATCCGAAATCGTGGGAACTTGCAGAGAACCTTGGGAAATAAAGTGAATATGAAATTATTGCTGTAGTTGGACATTCTTGGGAATAGTTGGAACGTAAAAGTTAGTAAAAAAAGAATGAAATTTGTATTTAACACTTCTATCTCGTAATCGACGAAGAAAATCGACTGTTTACACGAGCCTAAGGACAACAATCTCGACTATCGAAGTATGAACTCCCAGGTTAGAGTCCACTGCACATTTCTCCAAGGTACAATTCAGCCGTTTATTTTAACAGTGGCCTAAGTCCATTGAAGTTTAAATCGAGATATTTAAGAATTTGCGTTTCAATGAAATTAAAAATATACGTATAGGATACCAATGTGTATCACACTTCTCAAGTGTAACTAAGAGAGTTATATTTACAATTCTTATTAAAATAATAGCAATAAATAATAGCAATTTCGAATTAATAGCTTTCGAATTAAACGGCTCAATTGTTTCGTTAACGAATGATTGCCACGCTCTCGCGCTGCAAAACAAGATAAAGTTGATTGTGCAATAGCAGCGTCTACTAGATATCGAATCTACGATAGTTCCTAACTCTAGCTTATCGACAGCTATTTTATTAAGTGCAGAAACCTCCTTCGAGCCACAGGGATCGCTATCTACACTTGAAAACTGCGATAGCTGAACTTATCAGTTTTCGTAAACGCAGAAATCATTGCCATTACCGTGCACTCGGTTCAATGACTTCCGCCAGCGCGAGTCCAGATAACTTTTACTCGGGAGTCAATGATCCCGATGTGGGTTAACGATTGACTTTTTCAAAATCTCGCTTCGAGGCATCCTGCCTGTAAATCGGCTGAGTTGCGCAAGCAAAACCGAGTAAAACGACAACGCGCAATTCTGAGAACTGTCTGCCACGAGTCTAAAGTACGAATTGGTAATACGAGGTCGAGGGATTAATTTTGTGCAAGATTTCATAAAATGTGGATCGATAGCGTGGCTCGATTCAGCTGAATCGACGCCTTATCGCTGTTGTGCGTTACGTAAAACGATTTTAACCCGAGAATTTTTAACATTTATTGCAAGGTGCAGTGACCTTCCATTTCTTAGGCGTTTAGTCTTAGTCTTCTCTTGAATTTTATTTCCTTTACACACATATCCACGTACGAGGTTTGATATCGTACCGACGCAAATGGAAAAAGACTATAACTTTAGTATACACGTAATAGATATTGTTATTCGTTCTAATTCGGTGGTATTAAATGAACAATTCAGAGATGAAAAATAAATTTTGATGAACACGTTTTCGGACAAAACAAGCATCGCTCTTGTATTTTGTAAACTGCAATATTCTTTTCATCATTGAATAGCGGATTTTATGCATTCGCGATAAAAATGGGAAACCAGTGGGAATATTTAGAGAATTTAAAAATATTGTATTGTTTTGGATTTATTAAAGTTATTAAGGAAACGGATACACATATCTATGCAGTTTCTGCATGTTGAAATTAATGCAATTTTTATTTGTAACTAGCTGTACCTGGCCACGCGTTGCTGCGGCTCAGTCTGGTTAAATGGAAAAGAAAGAAAAGAGAAAGCGCAATCTATAGATTAGGTGTATAAAAACACGCGCGTATTCGAATGCAACGTTGTGTCAAAATTTCAAAGCAATCGGTGAAGAACATTTACATTTTTTTTTGTTATTAAAGATTTAACGTCGCATCGGCATCTAAGTCATTAGCGACGAACTTCCATGGTGTATTAGATTTTGTGGAGGTGGTTGATTTCTTTAAGGAATTCAATGGCGTTTGTTGTATGCTTTTGGGATGCGAGGGCCGAATGTTTGGCAGTCATACAAAAAGTGGTGAACTGTGAGTGGGGTATTGCAGTAGAGGGGGGGGGGGGGGGATCTGTCTTCTTTACGAGGAATTCATGTGTCATTCATTTACATTTTTATTTGTATAGATAATGATATTATTAGAAACGTACGTCAAGAAAAATGGCCCCTTTCGCAGCACATTTTCCCTACCATGGAAATGTGAATTTCCATGAACACCTAGCGAAGCCCTTCAACTGGAGGATCAACAGGAGAAAGGTGGAGGACAATTTTTGGGGGATCTACCGTCGCAAATATCATGGTTTCGTTAACAACTTGTAGACGCATGAATCAGTTCGGAAAACGAGCCTACGCCCGAAATGATCTTAACGCCGGATAATGCACGGATAATGCACTCATTTAAATGCATACTAGCCGGACATTACCTCAGCCTTCGGGTAAGCCCCCCGGCATGGTAGCGAGAAGGCCCTGACCGAGTGTGCCACGACATTTTCCTCTTCCTCTTGACTTTTATAAAGACGTTAAAATTCCTCGAGCAACTACGACGAACGCTCGATAATCTTGCGCGCCGCTGAAATTGCACGGGGAACGTTCCAATTTATGTCGCTAGCATTTTTCCGTCACGAAAAAACCGATCAAGAGGATCCTCGTTACTTGAGAAAAATTTCTCGGTGTTTCGGGAGACGACGGCGAACGTATAGCTTGGAATCCGTGGACGGAGAATTTCCCGACTTTTATGCGAAAAATATAGACAGTACCGCCGACCTTAACGGGTTACGTTCACCTGTGCAAAAAAGAATCGATATTTCAGGAATACATTTATGCGAACACACTATCCCTCGACTCTATCGGTAACCGCGCGAAACGGCCTCTCCCTCCTCTGAACCTGTATTAACATCATTTATTTTACTTCCACTTTCATACTTCATCATTTTTTTAGAAAATTATCCTAATCTTACTCAATTTTATAAGCTTATTTCAATGAATTGTGAAACTGGTAAAACGATTTGTGCATCAATCGAAAGAAACGGAAGCTGTATAGATATTTGTCTCTTCCCATAATAATTTTAACGAATTTTTAATACCGTAACCAAATCCTTTGATATTTCAAAATCCACATTTTATGCATTTGTGACAAAAATTAATAGACAATACACGAAACAATGCAAACCTCAGAATCCAACCGGAATTCAAACCTTGTCCAAAAATTTAAACAGGCCATTTAACTACCACCATTTATTTAGACGACATTTTTTATAATTGAATGCTGGAGATAAAAAGAGAGATTAATTATTCGTAATATTTTTCGGTCAAGTTTGTTTATTCTTTGTTCGAGCGGTAGTATATTTATTGTAATCCCCAGCGTATATAAAAGAATGAAGCGGACCAAAAGAAAATTAAATGGCGCGTCGTATGTAAACGTCATTTTTCTTCCCGCCATCTTGGAGTCAATAAATATGATCGTAAACCCGATGCATTTGCAAGAGTATAAATATCGTTATATACACGTATACTCCTCGTTTCAGGGCGCGCACACACATACGCGTAGATCACGTCACCTAAACAGTTTAAACTGAAACCGCCTCAAACGACCAGAAAATCGAATAAAGCGCAGTATTCTCGATGGATTATCGCGTGAAACACCGTTCCGTGACACAATTCTCCTAAGTGACTCGATTAATTTCAACGCAAGTCAAATAATAATGAGTAAACCACGAATGTTTATGCAGTTATAGTATGTATTACCGAACGGAACGAAGCGAAATAGCAGTTATAATAAAATTTCGTGCAATTTTAGCACGAATTTATTGGAACGTTTCATCGGGAGAATACATTTCTATTGTAAATATATGAACGTTCTGCACTGTAATAAATCTATTATGGTGGACAATTAGCGAATAATTTAGAAAAATTAGTTTCGAAGAACTATTTAATAAATTCAGTTCCAGCCAATGAAATCAGATTTTTGCAAATACAATTATTGCTTACTAAACAAATTTCTTGATTTCTAGCGTTAGAAGTAAAACAATAATTACCGGATATTTTCGTTTTCTCCTTCTCTGAGTATTGACATAATGCGCATGAATTATATAAATATAATAAATAGCAGAGATTTCTGCTCCTTGTTCACTGCTTCACCGCGACGAGAATCCAACGCTACGCTTCGTGAAATCCAGCACCATCGCGTGTCGTGGCCGCGCTCTGATTGGTCCGTGTGTTTCGTTAATAACTCCTTAACAAAGCCGAGGCGGTCATTTTTGCAAATGAAAATGCCACTTCGAATAACCTGGGGAACCGGTACTTTCAATGTTGAACAACATTTTTGAGACCCCCTTTATATCATATGTTTACAATGATTACAACGATACTGAAATAAAGGTTAAAGATTCGAATGAAGCATAGCCATATTACTCTTCGTCCGCGAAGTGGTCTCTGATTCAGAGTGGGATGAACAAAATTCCTGATCGACATCAAAAAGTGATCGATTTAGGGTGCAATGACCTAATAGAATTCATCGGTTTGCAAGAACGTGGAAACAAATGGGCCAGATGGTAGAGGTCAAATCTCGGCTAATAGTACTCTCATCCCTTTTATATCGTTTCGTGTTTCTGCCGTACTTTTCGTATCAGCGTTCACTTTATCTTCGCGGGTTAGCTAGGAACGTGGTAGCCCTAATAGTTCCGAGGAAAACAGACAACAAGCGGAGCTTGCGTTACTTATTCCGTCGACACTTTCATTCTCCAAGTTACCCATCTGTCCATGGACCAATGTAATTAACTAACCAGACTGTGCTGGCCAGTAATTCTTCACCCAGCTATTTTCACTGGGGAGGAGTGTGACAGTTTGCGTGCTGGTCGATTTGTACCATTCCCGTGTCGCGTACATTTGGGATGTAAACCGCTGGGAGGACACTCATCAGCATTCCCCCAGCGTTGGCTTCTTCTTGTTTCGTCGCACTCTGTCCGATCAAGAAACTAATTATCCGAGGTCACGCCCTCGCCCCACAAACTATTCATTCTGGTCGTCGCGAGACACCATCGTACACTAACGTCGTCCTTCCTCTTGGTCGACGTATTGGCACCTATACCAAATATTTGCTAAATATACGATACATAAATATATGTACAGTAAAGTCGCGTTATTCTGCAAACGGCTGCGTTCTGCACGGTAAAATATCATGTAGGAACACTATTTTTTTTATAACTGAGTCTACCGCGCCGATCGCTTCGAAAGTACAAAGGAAGCCGAACGTAGAACAGGACAGCACGTAAACTCGCGCTGTCAACCTTGCGCCCGAAACTTTCATCGTCAATTAAACCACTAAATACAGATGAAATGATATCGTGTTTAGTGTCGTTTTAATCAGAAAAATGCCACAAATAAGTTGGTGAAAGTCCGATAAAAAATAATGAAAAATAAAGAAGTTTTGTAATTGGATTTGTAGTGGTTCACACCGATATACCCGAGCCGAGATCAGATTACGCGGCGTGTTTACACTGCTCATAGGCCGAGACACTTAGGCGAGCTCGTAGGCACTTGACAAAATTTGGGTAGGCGTTCGCTGAGAAATAATGCGACTGTACTTTATATCGTGTACGGTGTTTAGACACTATTTCTTCAGCAAATGGTCAGTATCAGGTGTCGTGTAATGGTCCAACAACAACATTGTCTTTCAGTAAAATCTCCATTCTTTTAAATTGAAGAGAATTCGCTTCTGCACCTAACAAGTCAGACAGTTTGATATCGACAAGTCTACCAGTTTTGTTTAGAAACACAGTGATGTATTTTTGTTTAAAACTTCTTTGTTTCTAATGATATCTTCATAAACCTTTACCAACGTATTCGTGACACTTTCCTGATTAAAATGATACCAAACGCGACATAATTCAACGTATAATTACTAGTTCAATCCGAACCGTCAGTTTCATAAAAAAAGGCTAGTTACAAACAAAATGTAATTCATGTTTTGTCATTAAATTATATCTAATCCCATATTATGTTACAATTCTTGATGATCAAGCTTGTGGGACTTTCTCCAGAGTAACTTGAAAAAATTGTGCACATTTTTTTCCACACATTATTATTGTATATGTATGGTCCCATCGTGACGTAGTGTTTACACTATACAAACATGTCTGCTCTCCCCGGATATCTAACGGAGACTATTCAACACTTTTATTAATCACCCCACGACCTGTTTCGACTATCTCGCTTTGCACTTTCGTGACTAGCCTACGACACGCCCTAGGATACTTTTATTATTTCCGACTGGTCCCCTAGGGGATTTCATATCGTTACAATTCATTAGGCAACGAACCAGCGAGCATATGACTCGGTTTTATACCTATTCTTCTAATAGATTAGATCTGTTGACTGTAATAATGAGTTGGGCACTGTAAACATTGCAAATTACATTTTTCTAAAGTTATTTAACGTTGCCTCCACATTAAATCAAACAAGTGGTATTGTAACCTTCAGGAATATATTGCAAGAAAATTAAACATTTAGACATGATTCAATATTGCAGATAAATCATTATACGAAATAAAAATTTTTCAACTTCTTTGCAATAAACAGGAGTAAAGTAAATTGTTATTTTTGTTGCAGTTGTTGGAAATAATGTAACAGCATGCTTACTCACTTACTCGCTTTTGCCATCAATGTATAAAATCACTTTATTTTGCACACCTTAAAATCATTAAGAGAAGAACCAATTCTTTTTGTGTTTTGTGTTTCCATAAACTGGTAGAGAAAATTTTTATTTCGTATAGAGATCAGTACTCGTAAAATTTTCAATTTTATTTTTTAAAATAAAAATTTTCCAACATCTCAAATTTTTATTTTGTATAAAGATCAGTACTCATAAAATTTTCAAGTTCATTTTTTGAAATAAAAATTTTCCAACTTCTTTGCAATAAACAGGAGTAAAGTAAATTGTTATTTTTGTTGCAGTTGTTGGAAATAATGTAACAGTATGCTTACTCACTTATTCGCTTTTGCCATAAATGCATAAGATCACTTTATTTTGCACACCTTAAAATCATAAAGAGAAGAATTCAAACTTTTTGTGTTTTGTGTTTCCACAAACTGGAATAGAAATTTTTTATTTTGTGTAAAGATCAGTACACATCAAATTTTTCTTGTAAAAATAAAATAAAATTTTCTAGTTATTAATAGTCCATGTCGGGATATCCAGTAAATTTTAAATACGACAATTCCAAAAATGAGACATTTTCAACATTTCGGAGTGTCTCACGATTCTCTTGATACTGTGCTAATTGTTTCAAAGTGGACAGGACCATAATCCCGACCAGTTCATCATCGTCCGCTTCCTAAATTCTCGTTCGCAACTAGTTTGACGTAGAGTCGTTTCAAATGAAATAACTTGCACGATGTTTCACCCGATAAGTGAGATTTAACGTTCAACGCCTGCGGAACAATAAAAACCGCCGGCGGAATGCGACGAATGTATCGTTTTAACAGTATAATGGCCGGTGGGACCGGTATTAAATTTACATGGGGCGAGGTCTTGCACACTGTACCACGAACTTTTAATTGTGCGGAAAGTATTCGATTAATAGGACAAGCCAGCGGGTTTGATGGCAGACGATTGCGTGTATCGATCCCCGTGAGTTGTTTCGTTATTTTTAAACCTCAAACAAAGCTTTTCCTCTCTCTGGCCGAACAATGTTCTGTACCTCCTTTCCCCTCCTTTTTTCTGTGTTTTTTTCCCCGTTCGTTAGGTGCGAATTAATAATCCTGTTTTTTTTTTTGCGCGCGCCGCAATGTCAAGTCGTGATAATGAGATGGTCTTGCGAAATCCCTCGGCAAAGAGATTTTCGAGCTGTTCTAATTAAGACATGCGAAATTGCGTTTTTGTGCGGGTTCGCGACGGAGATTAATATTTTTGGAGAACGGAGCTTTTGTCAAAACATGGTCTGCTTCTTTTATAATTAACCCATAGATTGCGAATTTTGTGCACTCATGAAGCGAGGAAAAAATTTCAAAAAATATTTGAGAACTCATTTATATTATTTGTGACTTCTCTCTCTCTCTCTTAAAACTATTATTAAGTAAAAAAAAACAAATTTTTACAGAGTACTGTATTTTGTATATATTACATGAATATATCATGAGTATTAATATTAAATTTATATTATCATCATATTCTATATTATTATATTAAAATATTTATTTATATATGATATATATATGATTATTCTTTATTTTATATTATATTTATATTATTATTTCATATTATTATGCTATATTCTATATTATTATATTTATATTATTATTCTATGTTCTGTATCTATATTATTGTTCTATATTCTATATTATCATTCTTCGCATCTGCAAAATTCAGGATGTATCCCTGACAGTCTCTTGTTATGTCAACCACAGTTGCCAACTAGGAAATTGGATTCGAACAAAATGGTAATTCCTTCGTGAACGATTTCGCAAATCAAAGATAATTTAGCCGGGTTAAATAATGTAAATTTCGTGGATATTTTGTGGAATTGCACGTCTGTGAGTATGTAACGCGTAACGACTACATCTACATAGGGTGTTTTGTAAACAGCTGTTTCACGCTTGCTTCAAGACAGATGATTGCACGTCAGTCTAATTCGGTTTACAATTTCTATCGCATAACAGAGAATATATGCATCCAAGGCTTTAGGTGCCACGCCATGTCTCTAAACATATGTGCTCGGCTTGACGCGCGTATGTGTATATAACATACATAGCGCACGTTCTCATATGCCCATATAATATATGTATATATACAAGATTCATAGTATTCTTGCATACATGACACGTTTATGCCAGAGTAACCTGCAAGGAACTGCACAAATTGGAGGAGATTTGGAGTAACGATTTTTGTGTATAAAATATGAACCTCGATATGTCTGTCGTATACGTTGATCTCGCGGAATTTATTAGTTATTTAGCAGCACTGAAACGGGGAGAGCGAATCTGGCAAACATTGTTTAACACTTTATCGTATGCTGCCAACTGTACTGATTGTTGTTATCATTGATCAGAAAAATGTCACGAATATGTTAGTAAAGGTGTCACAAAGAGATCGTTAAAAACAATCAAGTTTCAATAAAATATCAAAGTGACATTTCGGCCTCGAAGTTTTCACGAATACCGAAACATTACTGTAATAACGAAGTGACTTCTCTAATTCAAAATGAATGCGATCGTTTTGAAAATTTCTTAAAAAATTGTCAATTGTTTGTACCGTGAACCGGGTTCGCAAATACCCCAACAATTCCGTGTATTTCAAGGTTAAAAGCAATCAAGTTTCAATAAAATATCAAAGTGACATTTCGTTCTCGAAGTTTTCACGAATACCGAAACATTACTGTAATAACGAAGTGCCTTCTCTGGTTCAAAATGAATGCGATCGTTCCGAAAATTTCTTAAAAAATTGTCAATTGTTTGTACCGTGAACCGGGTTCGCAAATACCCCAACAATTCCGTGTATTTCAAGATTACAGCAAAGTCAATATTATCAATCGACGGTACCCGATGTCTGGAACATAGTTTGCCCTATGCACGCACTGTTTTGACGTTTGTAACGAAGTCTGTGTGCGGTATTACCGTCGTGTGTAGAAACAGGAACGCGTGTAAAATTCACGCATGCAAATCTCCGGACGCGCGAGCGTAAAAGCGTGTTCTTAGCGTGATTAATCCTGCTTCATGTTCTCCGCCCGCGGGATCGGTTCTCGGCGTGTATAAATTTTCGATTACGACTGAGGGAATTCATAATCCACGAGCATCAGAAAGGACTGATGAAATTCTTCTATCAGATAATGAACTAAACATATCCCGGTATTACTTCGTTCATCAAAAGTTTACAGATTTGTTCGACAAATTACAAAAAATAATAATTACTCAGTTACATCGATTCGAACCAGTGCCATCAGAATTGTCCCCTACTTTTCCCCATCTACTACATTAGTCACGTGACTAATTCGATACTGGAAGAGAAGGGGTAACCTTTTATCATCGATTCGAATCGATTCCCCTAATTCTAATTCGTTGATCAGAAGTTTACAGATTTGTTCGACAAATTACAAAAAATAAAATAATTAATCAGTTACATCGATTCGAACCAGTGCCATCAGACTTGTCCCCCACTTTTCCCCTTCTACTACATTAGTCACGTGACTAATCCGATACTGGGAGAGAGGGGGTAACCTTTTACCATTGATTTGAATCGATTCTCCTGATGTAGCGATACTAATTCGAACAATATCATCGAATTAGCTTCACACAAAAATAGCTTTTAATACAGCAGAATAAATTTTCTGTTACAGGAATGGAGGCGATCATGTCGGAATTCTTCAACGACAATACGACTGCCTTCTACATCATAATGATCGTCTGGATTGCTGATCAGTACGATGCGATTTGCTGTCTCACTCCAATTTCGAAACGACATTGGCTGCGGTAAGTGATAGCTCCTAAAATACTGTTACAATCAATTTCCGAAATTGACGGATATACAGTGAGTGTAAAAAGTATTCGTACGACCTTTAAAATAGAATAACGTTTTTTTATAATTGTACCAAACGACCTGATTTGTTATAATCAATTGGAAGCATTGGTTTACGAAATGATATGCAAAAAAGATTTTCCAAATAATTATAATTTACAAGGTTGCATGCAAAAATAAGAAAAAGCCTTTTTGTAAAACTTTTTTATTTGGGCACTTGAAGAAAATTTAAAATATATGTTTTGTGGATTTATAGTAGTTGCACAAATGCTAAAAATTTCATCTAAATCGATTAACACAGACGAGCTACAAGCGGTTAAAAATTGTGAAAATTGTAGTTTTTCACTTTTGATCAGTTTCCGCTTAAAATCCACCAAATCGTACATCTTTCGATGCGTGTGGTTTTTGCTGCGTCAACCGATTTCGACGAAATTTTCAGTATGTGTATAACTAACATAGATCTACGGAACATACATTTAAAATTTTCATTAAGGGCCCAAGTAAAAAACTTTTAAAACTTTTTTATTTTTGCATGTAATTTTGTAAATTACAATTATTTGGAATATCTTTTTCGCATATCATTTCGTTAACCAATGCTTCTAACTGATTATAAAAAAATCAGGTCGTTTGGTACATGTATAAAAAAGTTATTCTATTTTAAAGGGCGTTGGTACATTTATAAAAAAGTTATTCTATTTTAAAGGGCGTTGGTACATTTATAAAAAAGTTATTCTATTTTAAAAGGCGTGTGAATACTTTTTACACTCACTGTACGGAAATGTAAAAGTGCTTTTATCGTATGAAAAATAACGAGAAGTAAGAAGAAAAACAGTAAATAGCTATCAACACTCGTATGAGCACAATCTAGTAACGATAAAACCAATTTGGAATATTTTACTGCACAGTATTTTACAGCAATACATAATTGTTCGCTAAATAAATAAACCTTCGTGGAATATTAACAAGATGCAATTGAACGCAACAGTCAGTTGACTTTAAATAAATAATCAAGAAAGAACGGGATACGCAGCAGCGTTTAAACATTGCTGGTTATTTCGCGAACGAGATCATTCGAGTTCATTCGTTAAAGTGTTCACGGTCTTTAGGCGCGCGACGTTTCGGTCAGAATGGGGCCCAAGGATGATCGAAGGAGCATTTAATTACAGGGGATTAAGCTGTGTAACGGATTAAGTAGCGAGTCACTTGTTCTCCCCGGTACACCGGTAGTCGCGTCTTTTCTCTTTATTCCGGCCTGCTCGTGTCCGGCTAAAACTGAAGCGATCAAAGTATCTGCCGCTGGACGAAAAGAGCCTTTGTTGGATGATGATAAAACGCCCTGATTGCCTTGTCGGAGCAACTTTGTGAAAGGATTGACAAGATTTTTGCGTGTCGAGCTGCTGGCTTTTGTGTGTTCGACGCGCGACACGCGGCGCAAATGAGGAGTAAAGAGGAAACGATTATCATAATTTCGAAACTGACAATTTGCAAACATGGACAATATCAGGACTTGTTGTCAATGCTTTCGGCGCAAGGATTCGCTCATTTGTTACTTAATTTACAAAGCCATTTTGCAAATTACTAAAGTAATTCCGACCTTTCGATCTACATTCAGATCATCTTCGAAGGTTACTAGAATTGCGTCTGTGAAAATTGTTTTAACAAATTCAGAATATCTTGAAATTTAAGAATACATAACAGAGAAAAGGAAAATGCTGGTAATAAAATTACTCACTAGCTTTGTGATGAATAGACTGCGGATCTTTATGCAAAATAAAAATTTTCTACCCGATTTGCAACCAAATGGAGTGACATCGAAATTTATTTTCTGTCCGTATATGTTCAATGGGTTGAAAATAATACAACAGTATTTTTAAATTCGTCGAATGTTTTTAATATCTTAAGTTGTGCCTACTCATTTTTGTTGTAAATGCATAAAATTCGCTGTCTAGTGACGAACATTAATAAATTCGACGTGACACTGTAATACTTGTTGAGTGCATGAAGATGATCTGAATGTAGATCGGAACGTTGGAATTACTTTAGTAATTTGCAAAATGGCTTTGTAAATTAAGTAACAAATGATCGAACCCTTGCGTAGAAAGCATTAACAATTTTATTAACAACATACGGTCGATAGAAACCTGTAACTATCAGGACGTGGAAATTACTTTCAACAGGACGTGCAGGTCCCAGTTACATTCATTAAAATGGGCCTTCGATTTTGAAAATTACGAGTAGATCAAGGATTTATGCAAAAATTTAATTAATTAATTTAAAGATTTAAGCATTTATGAAAAAATCAACAGGTGCAATTCTATTTGGTTATTGTCTCTTACAATTTATGTAGACATTTCTATTTGGTTCTTGTATCTTGCAATTGATGTAGAAAAATTGCATTAGGTTGTTGCATATGAAATCTTCGTTTTTCGAATGGAACTCTTATAAAATGTTTCGATCAAGGAATGCTATTATAATCTATAGGTTTATTCTTACTAAACGTACCACGACCGGTCAAATGACTGGTTCTAGATTTTTTTATTTCACGATTAATAAAATTATAAAGATGCCTTCGTGAGAAATGATTTAATAAATATCTTTATTAGAGCACATGTTATAATAACAACCGCGCAAAGTCTAAATAAATTAATTCTTGTCATTTTTTTTATAGGCAATCACGTGTCTGTTGCTTTTATAGCTCGGTACGTTTAGTGTTAATATCCTTCAATTCAATTTTAATTTAGATGCATAATTTTACTTTTAAAAAAAGTTCATTTCAACGCCAACCAACGCGACTGTCGTGTATTCCCTTTATATACCTATAGCAATATGTTATTTTTTAATTAACTTACTAGTCGTTGATGGTAAAAAGAGCTACAAAATCAAGATAACAATCTTGCAAATGAAAAACGTGAATAACCATAATATCTTATTTTTACCGTAATACAATCAAGAAACTTGAAATTTGTAGGTAGAATACATCGGGTATACAAAATTGCGATTGTTTATTGTCACTGCTAAAAATCGTTCATTTCATATGCAACGGCCTAATGTTCTGCATAAAATTAGATTTTTTTTTATTCCTGTTCCTCACAATCGATGTAAAAATTTTTATTCTGCATAAAGATCACTTGTTTGTGGCAATAACACTTTTTATATCGACATTGCTTATGCTACAAAAATATTGATGTTAGTGACCCAATTGCGCCACAGACTTCAGAGCATTGGAACCCTAATGTGGAAATATTAAACAGGGGCGAACCATGATATTTATAGGCCTTGTGAAATTTTATACTCATTCCGTCTCAAGTCCTCTTTTCATGGAAATCATGTTCACTTACAGGGGAGAGTCGTGTGCAGTGCTGAACACTAAATTTTCGACTTGTTACTTTTATTAGTTAATTGTCATCTAACTTGGGTTGCAATAGTTGGGTTAAAATAGTTTTTCGTTAATTTTATCGTAGAGATTAAGAATTCGCAAAAATAAAATATTTTATACTAAAGTGCAAACGTGTCACATTTTTCCAGTTGAAAAGTTCGATTTGCACGATAACCAAGCGACTGTCTTTTTTAAACATGGATTTGGAACTTCCCAACAACAGTGAACTTTCTTTATTAGGTGGTGAACATTTCGGAGCTAGAAATTCCAGTCTTTGTCACGTACGATTGCAGTGGAATTTGAGCTCCTTAATGGATGCATGCACAATTAATGACGAATACGTACCTTCTATAATTATTACTGTTCATTGATTATCATGGAACGCTTACATCGTGAGCTCGGTATGCGCGGAGAAATCTTAATTAATCAAACACCGTGGTCTACGGCGCAATAAGCTCACGGGTTCTACTCATCTGTCTATGTGCGTTCCAAATGCTATTTGATATATCCTATCGCGCAGTTCATTGTTTCATTATCGATCTATGTTTGCGCGAAGTGGGTTAGCGAAGTATTAATCTCGCTTGCGTCGCGGAAGAAAAAAAAAATTAATTAACCTCTATAGCACAGTTTACGAAGAAACTTTTCTGATCGAGGCACTTGAAGGGTACACGTCACAATTTATAGATACAGACTCGAACGATTTAATCCACAGAACATCTTTCATATAATATATATCAAATTCGTATGCAATGTCTAGACTGGTGATTTTTTATGCATTTATGATAAACATGAATAAGTAAAATATAAAATTGTTCTGAAATTTTCTTACAATTGACATGGAAAATATTAATTTTGCATAAAGATCCATAGGTTTTATTACACCGTTACAAGATCTCAATATTCCAAGTGGGAAAATGTGAAATAATAATTACTTTTGATATACACCCCCGCTCAAAGGTACGTGGACAACACGTTTAATTTTTTATGCGGTTCAGTATACACAGTACCAGAGAATATATACTTCAATAATAATTATGTGAATTTCGTATTCCGAAATTTTCTTTTTTCAACCCTTATGTCGACAACCGGGTACACACTTTAGATATCTATTTAAAACATTTCTAACGCTTTTGTCGATAAATAAAAAAATTATTTTTATATCTATGATATATAGACTTCCGCTCAAAATTATGCGGACGACACGATTAATTTTTTATGCGATCTAGTTTATACAGTTAATAATAAATTCATTAGATTTCTCACCAATATTCATTATTATTGTCTTGAGAAGACAGTTAACCACGCTAATGGATCATCGTAGATTGAAACAGTATTAGCCCTGCCAAAGAAACTTTTATTTATTCAAGAGATTGTAATGATTAAATTGTACAATTTTGTAGTATTAAAATAAATTATACTTGCAACAAAGTGTCCACATATTTTTGAGCTGGAGTGTACATATTATTTGCAGCTTGAAGGATAGAGATTTCAAAGACGAGTAGAATTTTGTCAAACCTAATGCATTTTTGTTACACGTGTTCGGTTCTTATTTTCCAGAGGATTTCCGTATAATTCCTAGTTTGGTCATTGGTCGTTTCGACAGTTATAGGAGGGATGTCAAAGTCGGACAGGGATGAGTTACTCGCAATAGGAATCGAGTTTTACGCTCGATGTGGCTTACGACGGAGGAAGGGGAGCTATACTGCAATTTCCTTAGACTGACAAAGGTATAGATCGAGACATTAGGGGCATTAGGTAGCGATTAAACAAAATTGTCGCCGTTGATAGTCCTACTAGCCAGCCTGGATGTTTGAACAGTTCCAGTGACGCGCGAATGAACAGCCACAGCCAACGAAATTGCTCGCGGCTACGGATCGATACGTTTAAAGCGGAACATTTTAAATTGCCGTGAAACTTTGACAAATAGATCGAACCACCGACGAACGTCCCGGAAATTAGCGAGAACCAGCGAAGTGATTTTCTCTTTCTACCGTGTCGTTGCGCGGATAGAGGAAGGTTTCCGCGGAAAGTATATAAAAAAGTATTTCTTCTATCAGCATGTCCCCTAAAACGGTTTCAATCCCTATTAACGACTGTGTCTCCTAGACAGACGACACCCGCGCGTGATTGCACACAGTCACCACAGTACACTCACACACCGCTAGACCACGTATACGTACGCGAGGATTGAAAGGGTCCGGGATTTCACTCCTGATTTCTTAATAATGCAAAGACGGGGTTTCTTAGTAGGCAAAATCGCTAGATGAAAGATCAATCTAGGGGGCTATTTGCCTCAAAAGTCCTACTTTTACGTTTACGACGCGTAATTCTTATTATTCGGCAGCATATCGACAGCCACGATAGACGGAGATCCGCGACATGCTGCCGAATAATAAGAATTACGCGTCGTAAACGTAGAAGTAGGA